>JARFIW010001152.1:1026078-1407525 GCA_036346225.1 Platerodrilus igneus | reverse complement strand
AAATGCATACCACCGCAGTAAGATATCCGTTTCAAACGTCATAGAAGTTCAAGAGTATGCAAATTTTCACATTCTTGACATGAAGAGAAGTTAGTTTTGATAATTCCAAAAGTAAAACTTTTAATTCTCCCCCTTTTTTCTCTATTTAATGAAAATCGTTAAAATGCATACCACCGCAGTAAGATATCCGTTTCAAACGTCATAGAAAGTCAAGAGTATGCAAATTTTCACATTCTAGACAAGGACGGAAGTTAGTTTTGATATTACTAAATTTATACTTTTAATCTTTTCCCTTTTTTTTGTCAATTTAATGAAAATCGTTAAAATGCATACCACCGCAGTAAGATATCCGTTTCAAACGTCATAGAAAGTCAAGAGTATGCAAATTTTCACATTCTAGACAAGGACGGAAGTTAGTTTTGATATTACTAAATTTATACTTTTAATCTTTTCCCTTGTTTTTGTCAATTTAATGAAAATCGTTAAAATGCATACCACTGCAGTAAGATATCCGTTTCAAACGTCATAGAAGTTCAAGAGTATGCAAATTTTCACATTCTTGACATGAAGAGAAGTTAGTTTTGATAATTCCAAAAGTAAAACTTTTAATTCTCCCCCTTTTTTCTCTATTTAATGAAAATCGTTAAAATGCATACCACCGCAGTAAGATATCCGTTTCAAACGTCATAGAAGTTCAAGAGTATGCAAATTTTCACATTCTTGACAAGAAGAGAAGTTAGTTTTGATAATTCCAAAAGTAAAACTTTTAATTCTTCCCCTTTTTTCTCTGTTTAATGAAAATCGTTAAAATGCATACCACCGCAGTAAGATATCCGTTTCAAACGTCATAGAAGTTCAAGAGTATGCAAATTTTCACATTCTTGACAAGAAGAGAAGTTAGTTTTGATAATTCCAAAAGTAAAACTTTTAATTCTCCCCCTTTTTTCTCTATTTAATGAAAATCGTTCAAATGCATACCACCGCAGTAAGATATCCGTTTCAAACGTCATAGAAGTTCAAGAGTATGCAAATTTTCACATTCTTGACAAGAAGAGAAGTTAGTTTTGATAATTCCAAAAGTAAAACTTTAATTCTCCCCCTTTTTTCTCTATTTAATGAAAATCGTTAAAATGCATACCACCGCAGTAAGGTATCCGTTTCAAACGTCATAGAAGTTCAAGAGTATGCAAATTTTCACATTCTTGACAAGAAGAGAAGTTAGTTTTGATAATTCCAAAAGTAAAACTTTTAATTCTCCCCCTTTTTTCTCTATTTAATGAAAATCGTTCAAATGCATACCACCGCAGTAAGATATCCGTTTCAAACGTCATAGATGTTCAAGAGTATGCAAATTTTCACATTCTTTACAAGAAGAGAAGTTAGTTTTGATAATTCCAAAAGTAAAACTTTTAATTCTCCCCCTTTTTTCTCTATTTAATGAAAATCGTTAAATGCATACCACCGCAGTAAGGTATCCGTTTCAAACGTCATAGAAGTTCAAGAGTATGCAAATTTTCACATTCTTGACAAGAAGAGAAGTTAGTTTTGATAATTCCAAAAGTAAAACTTTTAATTCTCCCCCTTTTTTCTCTATTTAATGAAAATCGTTCAAATGCATACCACCGCAGTAAGATATCCGTTTCAAACGTCATAGATGTTCAAGAGTATGCAAATTTTCACATTCTTGACAAGAAGAGAAGTTAGTTTTGATAATTCCAAAAGTAAAACTTTTAATTCTTCCCCTTTTTTCTCTGTTTAATGAAAATCGTTAAAATGCATACCACCGCAGTAAGGTATCCGTTTCAAACGTCATAGAAGTTCAAGAGTATGCAAATTTTCACATTCTTGACAAGAAGAGAAGTTAGTTTTGATAATTCCAAAAGTAAAACTTTTAATTCTTCCCCTTTTTTCTCTATTTAATGAAAATCGTTCAAATGCATACCACCGCAGTAAGATATCCGTTTCAAACGTCATAGAAGTTCAAGAGTATGCAAATTTTCACATTCTTGACAAGAAGAGAAGTTAGTTTTGATAATTCCAAAAGTAAAACTTTTAATTCTCCCCCTTTTTTCTCTATTTAATGAAAATCGTTAAAATGCATACCACCGCAGTAAGATATCCGTTTCAAACGTCATAGAAGTTCAAGAGTATGCAAATTTTCACATTCTTTACAAGAAGAGAAGTTAGTTTTGATAATTCCAAAAGTAAAACTTGTAATTCTACCCTTTTTTCTCTATTTAATGAAAATCGTTAAATGCATACCACCGCAGGTATCCGTTTCAAACGTCATAGAAGTTCAAGAGTATGCAAATTTTCACATTCTTGACAAGAAGAGAAGTTAGTTTTGATAATTCCAAAAGTAAAACTTTTAATTCTCCCCCTTTTTTCTCTATTTAATGAAAATCGTTCAAATGCATACCACCGCAGTAAGATATCCGTTTCAAACGTCATAGAAGTTCAAGAGTATGCAAATTTTCACATTCTTGACAAGAAGAGAAGTTAGTTTTGATAATTCCAAAAGTAAAACTTGTAATTCTTCCCCTTTTTTCTCTATTTAATGAAAATCGTTCAAATGCATACCACCGCAGTAAGATATCCGTTTCAAACGTCATAGAAGTTCAAGAGTATGCAAATTTTCACATTCTTGACAAGAAGAGAAGTTAGTTTTGATAATTCCAAAAGTAAAACTTTTAATTCTTCCCCTTTTTTCTCTGTTTAATGAAAATCGTTAAAATGCATACCACCGCAGTAAGGTATCCGTTTCAAACGTCATAGAAGTTCAAGAGTATGCAAATTTTCACATTCTTGACAAGAAGAGAAGTTAGTTTTGATAATTCCAAAAGTAAAACTTTTAATTCTTCCCCTTTTTCTCTATTTAATGAAAATCGTTAAAATGCATACCACCGCAGTAAGATATCCGTTTCAAACGTCATAGAAATTCAAGAGTATGCAAATTTTCACATTCTAGACAAGGACGGAAGTTAGTTTTGATATTACTAAATTTATACTTTTAATCTTTTCCCTTTTTTCTCTATTTAATGAAAATCGTTAAAATGCATACCACCGCAGTAAGGTATCCGTTTCAAACGTCATAGAAGTTCAAGAGTATGCAAATTTTCACATTCTTGACAAGAAGAGAAGTTAGTTTTGATAATTCCAAAAGTAAAACTTTTAATTCTTCCCCTTTTTTCTCTATTTAATGAAAATCGTTAAAATGCATACCACCGCAGTAAGATATCCGTTTCAAACGTCATAGAAGTTCAAGAGTATGCAAATTTTCACATTCTTGACAAGAAGAGAAGTTAGTTTTGATAATTCCAAAAGTAAAACTTTTAATTCTTCCCCTTTTTTCTCTATTTAATGAAAATCGTTCAAATGCATACCACCGCAGTAAGGTATCCGTTTCAAACGTCATAGAGTTCAAGAGTATGCAAATTTTCACATTCTTACAAGAAGAGAAGTTAGTTTTGATAATTCCAAAAGTAAAACTTTTAATTCTTCCCCTTTTTTCTCTATTTAATGAAAATCGTTAAATGCATACCACCGCAGTAAGATATCCGTTTCAAACGTCATAGAAGTTCAAGAGTATGCAAATTTTCACATTCTTGACAAGAAGAGAAGTTAGTTTTGATAATTCCAAAAGTAAAACTTTTAATTCTCCCCCTTTTTTCTCTATTTAATGAAAATCGTTAAATGCATACCACCGCAGTAAGATATCCGTTTCAAACGTCATAGAAAGTCAAGAGTATGCAAATTTTCACATTCTAGACAAGAAGAGGTTAGTTTTGATAATTCCAAAAGTAAAACTTTTAATTCTTCCCCTTTTTTCTCTATTTAATGAAAATCGTTTAAATGCATACCACCGCAGTAAGATATCCGTTTCAAACGTCATAGAAGTTCAAGAGTATGCAAATTTTCACATTCTTGACAAGAAGAGAAGTTAGTTTTGATAATTCCAAAAGTAAAACTTTTAATTCTTCCCCTTTTTTCTCTATTTAATGAAAATCGTTAAATGCATACCACCGCAGTAAGATATCCGTTTCAAACGTCATAGAAGTTCAAGAGTATGCAAATTTTCACATTCTTGACAAGAAGAGAAGTTAGTTTTGATAATTCCAAAAGTAAAACTTGTAATTCTTCCCCTTTTTTCTCTATTTAATGAAAATCGTTCAAATGCATACCACCGCAGTAAGATATCCGTTTCAAACGTCATAGAAGTTCAAGAGTATGCAAATTTTCACATTCTTGACAAGAAGAGAAGTTAGTTTTGATAATTCCAAAAGTAAAACTTTTAATTCTCCCCCTTTTTTCTCTATTTAATGAAAATCGTTAAAATGCATACCACCGCAGTAAGATATCCGTTTCAAACGTCATAGAAGTTCAAGAGTATGCAAATTTTCACATTCTTGACAAGAAGAGAAGTTAGTTTTGATAATTCCAAAAGTAAAACTTTTAATTCTCCCCCTTTTTTCTCTATTTAATGAAAATCGTTAAATGCATACCACCGCAGTAAGTATCCGTTTCAAACGTCATAGAAGTTCAAGAGTATGCAAATTTTCACATTCTTGACAAGAAGAGAAGTTAGTTTTGATAATTCCAAAAGTAAAACTTTTAATTCTCCCCCTTTTTTCTCTATTTAATGAAAATCGTTCAAATGCATACCACCGCAGTAAGATATCCGTTTCAAACGTCATAGATGTTCAAGAGTATGCAAATTTTCACATTCTTTACAAGAAGAGAAGTTAGTTTTGATAATTCCAAAAGTAAAACTTTTAATTCTTCCCCTTTTTTCTCTATTTAATGAAAATCGTTAAAATGCATACCACCGCAGTAAGATATCCGTTTCAAACGTCATAGAAGTTCAAGAGTATGCAAATTTTCACATTCTTGACAAGAAGAGAAGTTAGTTTTGATAATTCCAAAAGTAAAACTTTTAATTCTCCCCCTTTTTTCTCTATTTAATGAAAATCGTTAAAATGCATACCACCGCAGTAAGGTATCCGTTTCAAACGTCATAGAAGTTCAAGAGTATGCAAATTTTCACATTCTTACAAGAAGAAAGTTAGTTTTGATAATTCCAAAAGTAAAACTTTAATTCTTTTTTCTCTTTTAATGAAAATCGTTAAATGCATACCACCGCAGTAAGTATCCGTTTCAAACGTCATAGAAGTTCAAGAGTATGCAAATTTTCACATTCTTACAAGAAGAAAGTTAGTTTTGATAATTCCAAAAGTAAAACTTTTAATTCTTCCCCTTTTTCTCTTTTAATGAAAATCGTTAAAATGCATACCACCGCAGTAAGGTATCCGTTTCAAACGTCATAGAAGTTCAAGAGTATGCAAATTTTCACATTCTTGACAAGAAGAAAGTTAGTTTTGATAATTCCAAAAGTAAAACTTTTAATTCTTCCCTTTTTCTCTTTTAATGAAAATCGTTAAAATGCATACCACCGCAGTAAGGTATCCGTTTCAAACGTCATAGAAGTTCAAGAGTATGCAAATTTTCACATTCTTACAAGAAGAAAGTTAGTTTTGATAATTCCAAAAGTAAAACTTTTAATTCTTCCCCTTTTTCTCTTTTAATGAAAATCGTTAAATGCATACCACCGCAGTAAGGTATCCGTTTCAAACGTCATAGAAGTTCAAGAGTATGCAAATTTTCCTTTTGACAAGAAGAGAAGTTAGTTTTGATAATTCCAAAAGTAAAACTTTTAATTCTTCCCCTTTTTCTCTTTTAATGAAAATCGTTAAAATGCATACCACCGCAGTAAGGTATCCGTTTCAAACGTCATAGAAGTTCAAGAGTATGCAAATTTTCACATTCTTGACAAGAAGAAAGTTAGTTTTGATAATTCCAAAAGTAAAACTTTTAATTCTTCCCTTTTTCTCTGTTTAATGAAAATCGTTAAAATGCATACCACCGCAGTAAGGTATCCGTTTCAAACGTCATAGAAGTTCAAGAGTATGCAAATTTTCACATTCTTGACAAGAAGAGAAGTTAGTTTTGATAATTCCAAAAGTAAAACTTTTAATTCTTCCCCTTTTTCTCTTTTAATGAAAATCGTTAAAATGCATACCACCGCATAAGGTATCCGTTTCAAACGTCATAGAAGTTCAAGAGTATGCAAATTTTCACATTCTTGACAAGAAGAGAAGTTAGTTTTGATAATTCCAAAAGTAAAACTTTTAATTCTTCCCCTTTTTCTCTTTTAATGAAAATCGTTAAATGCATACCACCGCAGTAAGGTATCCGTTTCAAACGTCATAGAAGTTCAAGAGTATGCAAATTTTCACATTCTTACAAGAAGAGAAGTTAGTTTTGATAATTCCAAAAGTAAAACTTTTAATTCTTCCCCTTTTTTCTCTTTTTAATGAAAATCGTTAAAATGCATACCACCGAAGTAAGGTATCCGTTTCAAACGTCATAGAAGTTTAAGAGTATGCAAATTTTCACATTCTTGACAAGAAGAAAGTTAGTTTTGATAATTCCAAAAGTAAAACTTTTAATTCTTCCCTTTTTCTCTTTTAATGAAAATCGTTAAATGCATACCACCGCAGTAAGGTATCCGTTTCAAACGTCATAGAAGTTCAAGAGTATGCAAATTTTCACATTCTTGACAAGAAGAGAAGTTAGTTTTGATAATTCCAAAAGTAAAACTTTTAATTCTCCCCCTTTTTCTCTTTTAATGAAAATCGTTAAATGCATACCACCGCAGTAAGTATCCGTTTCAAACGTTATAGAAGTTCAAGAGTATGCAAATTTTCACATTCTTGACAAGAAGAGAAGTTAGTTTTGATAATTCCAAAAGTAAAACTTTTAATTCTTCCCCTTTTTTCTCTGTTTAATGAAAATCGTTCAAATGCATACCACCGCAGTAAGGTATCCGTTTCAAACGTCATAGAAGTTCAAGAGTATGCAAATTTTCACATTCTTGACAAGAAGAGAAGTTAGTTTTGATAATTCCAAAAGTAAAACTTTTAATTCTTCCCCTTTTTTCTCTATTTAATGAAAATCGTTAAAATGCATACCACCGCAGTAAGGTATCCGTTTCAAACGTCATAGAAGTTCAAGAGTATGCAAATTTTCACATTCTTGACAAGAAGAGAAGTTAGTTTTGATAATTCCAAAAGTAAAACTTTTAATTCTCCCCCTTTTTTCTCTATTTAATGAAAATCGTTCAAATGCATACCACCGCAGTAAGATATCCGTTTCAAACGTCATAGAAGTTCAAGAGTATGCAAATTTTCACATTCTTGACAAGAAGAGAAGTTAGTTTTGATAATTCCAAAAGTAAAACTTTTAATTCTTCCCCTTTTTTCTCTGTTTAATGAAAATCGTTAAAATGCATACCACCGCAGTAAGGTATCCGTTTCAAACGTCATAGAAGTTCAAGAGTATGCAAATTTTCACATTCTTGACAAGAAGAGAAGTTAGTTTTGATAATTCCAAAAGTAAAACTTTTAATTCTTCCCCTTTTTCTCTTTTAATGAAAATCGTTAAAATGCATACCACCGCAGTAAGGTATCCGTTTCAAACGTCATAGAAGTTCAAGAGTATGCAAATTTTCACATTCTTGACAAGAAGAGAAGTTAGTTTTGATAATTCCAAAAGTAAAACTTTTAATTCTTCCCCTTTTTTCTCTGTTTAATGAAAATCGTTAAAATGCATACCACCGCAGTAAGGTATCCGTTTCAAACGTCATAGAAGTTCAAGAGTATGCAAATTTTCACATTCTTGACAAGAAGAGAAGTTAGTTTTGATAATTCCAAAAGTAAAACTTTTAATTCTTCCCCTTTTTTCTCTGTTTAATGAAAATCGTTAAAATGCATACCACCGCAGTAAGGTATCCGTTTCAAACGTCATAGAAGTTCAAGAGTATGCAAATTTTCACATTCTTGACAAGAAGAGAAGTTAGTTTTGATAATTCCAAAAGTAAAACTTTTAATTCTTCCCCTTTTTTCTCTGTTTAATGAAAATCGTTAAAATGCATACCACCGCAGTAAGGTATCCGTTTCAAACGTCATAGAAGTTCAAGAGTATGCAAATTTTCACATTCTTGACAAGAAGAGAAGTTAGTTTTGATAATTCCAAAAGTAAAACTTTTAATTCTCCCCCTTTTTTCTCTATTTAATGAAAATCGTTCAAATGCATACCACCGCAGTAAGATATCCGTTTCAAACGTTATAGAAGTTCAAGAGTATGCAAATTTTCACATTCTTGAAAAGAAGAGAAGTTAGTTTTGATAATTCCAAAAGTAAAACTTTTAATTCTTCCCCTTTTTTCTCTGTTTAATGAAAATCGTTAAAATGCATACCACCGCAGTAAGGTATCCGTTTCAAACGTCATAGAAGTTCAAGAGTATGCAAATTTTCACATTCTTGACAAGAAGAGAAGTTAGTTTTGATAATTCCAAAAGTAAAACTTTTAATTCTCCCCCTTTTTTCTCTATTTAATGAAAATCGTTAAAATGCATACCACCGCAGTAAGGTATCCGTTTCAAACGTCATAGAAGTTCAAGAGTATGCAAATTTTCACATTCTTGACAAGAAGAGAAGTTAGTTTTGATAATTCCAAAAGTAAAACTTTTAATTCTCCCCCTTTTTTCTCTATTTAATGAAAATCGTTCAAATGCATACCACCGCAGTAAGATATCCGTTTCAAACGTCATAGATGTTCAAGAGTATGCAAATTTTCACATTCTTGACAAGAAGAGAAGTTAGTTTTGATAATTCCAAAAGTAAAACTTTTAATTCTCCCCCTTTTTTCTCTATTTAATGAAAATCGTTCAAATGCATACCACCGCAGTAAGATATCCGTTTCAAACGTTATAGAAGTTCAAGAGTATGCAAATTTTCACATTCTTGACAAGAAGAGAAGTTAGTTTTGATAATTCCAAAAGTAAAACTTTTAATTCTCCCCCTTTTTTCTCTATTTAATGAAAATCGTTCAAATGCATACCACCGCAGTAAGATATCCGTTTCAAACGTTATAGAAGTTCAAGAGTATGCAAATTTTCACATTCTTGACAAGAAGAGAAGTTAGTTTTGATAATTCCAAAAGTAAAACTTTTAATTCTTCCCCTTTTTTCTCTGTTTAATGAAAATCGTTAAAATGCATACCACCGCAGTAAGGTATCCGTTTCAAACGTCATAGAAGTTCAAGAGTATGCAAATTTTCACATTCTTGACAAGAAGAGAAGTTAGTTTTGATAATTCCAAAAGTAAAACTTTTAATTCTCCCCCTTTTTTCTCTATTTAATGAAAATCGTTAAAATGCATACCACCGCAGTAAGATATCCGTTTCAAACGTCATAGATGTTCAAGAGTATGCAAACTTTCACATTCTTGACAAGAAGAGAAGTTAGTTTTGATAATTCCAAAAGTAAAACTTTTAATGCTTCCCCTTTTTTCTCTATTTAATGAAAATCGTTAAAATGCATACCACCGCAGTAAAATATCCGTTTCAAACGTCATAGATGTTCAAGAGTATGCAAACTTTCACATTCTTGACAAGAAGAGAAGTTAGTTTTGATAATTCCAAAAGTAAGACTTTTAATTCTTCCCCTTTTTTCTCTATTTAATGAAAATCGTTAAAATGCATACCACCGCAGTAAGGTATCCGTTTCAAACGTCATAGAAGTTCAAGAGTATGCAAATTTTCACATTCTTGACAAGAAGTGAAATTAGTTTTGATAGTTTTAAAGTTAGAACCTTTAATTATTCACTTTTTTTCTCAATTTTAACAAAATCCTGAAAATGCCAACCACTGCAGTAAGATATCCGCTTTAAACGTTAAGGAATTAGAAGAAAATAAAAATTTTAACATACTTGTCATGAAGTGAAGTTAGTTTTGATAGTGTTCAATTCTTTTTAAATTCGAATATTTACAACTGTTAACTAAATTTTCAGTAATATTTATTTTGTTTTAGCTATTACTTATTCTTCAGTGGAAACATTTATTGAATAGTTGTGTTTTTCTAGTATTTAAATTAATGCAGTTATTGTCTTTATAGTTGGGAAATTCAAAGTACATACCATAATAATTATTATTGTTCATGTTTCTACAATATGCTGAGGTTATATATATATATATATATATATATATATATATATATATATATATTTGTTAGTAATTGTCATTTG
Source organism: Platerodrilus igneus (assembly GCA_036346225.1). Taxonomy (NCBI): domain Eukaryota; kingdom Metazoa; phylum Arthropoda; class Insecta; order Coleoptera; family Lycidae; genus Platerodrilus; species Platerodrilus igneus. Next base: position 1,397,383 of record JARFIW010001152.1, on the reverse strand, counting down.
GTAATTTGTAATGCACGTGCGCATTTTAGATAAAGGTACATTTCTAAAACTTGCAAACAATGGGGGCACTGGTTTCAGCAAAATGAATTATAATTTTGTAAAGATATGATTTTCAAGTCATTTTAAATTGAAATCTTATGAAGGAATAATTTATTATTTGGGGTAAAAGGATTCTCTATATCTTAGATGTAATTATCTGTGTAAATAACGTTGGTTCATGTTGTATTTTGTTCAGAATGTTCCATGGTTGGGAAAAATTTACGATCAAGGTTGAAGGTCATTAAAAAGGAAAGTAAAGACGGTCTTTTTTTTTTTTTCTTTTAATTCTTGATGGCATGAAAAGCAAGTGGTTGTATAGACACTACTATAGATTTGAATCTAAAAATATTAACTGGAATATAATAGATCCGACTGTTAGAGTTCGGGATTAGAATCGTTGATGTTAATAAGCTTGATTTGTTAAGTATTTCGAGTTATCGGCGTGATGCTGGATTTTTTTAGTACACCACGATGTCATTTTTACAAGAGAAACTTGTAATTAAAACACGTTTTATTGGTTTTCAATTTAAGCTTTGTACTTTAGGTACTCTTCTTTGTTTCCTGGTAGTTTGTTTTGAATGCGTTCTATTTAATTGCTATTTGTACTTTTGGAATTTAATGGTTGGTTTTAATCGCTTGTGGTTGACAAGTGGTGTAGTAGTCTTGGTGGAGAATTTCAGGCTAGCAAATTTCGTAGCCTTTACTTTTACGAAAAACAGTCTGGGATCGTCTTTGAAAGTAAGATTAACAACTACAATTATCGTCTTGGCAGCAACAGCTAACAGTCTCCGTTCTCAGCCACTAATGTTCTGGATCTAGTAATCCCGATGGAACGAGCGAAAAAGGAGTTAAGAAAAAATTAGGTTTTCAAGTTTTCGTAACAGATTTTATTTGATGTAAACCACATGCATGCATAATATGGCCTCTTACATAATTTTTATTCAGATACTTTTATTAATTATTTAAAATTAATTTGTCATTAAAAACATTGTGCCAATTTTTTATTAGTTTTATTGGGTACTTTTAATATCAACTTTTACAGGTATGTTAGGCTAAAAGAACACGCCTGAGATGAGTCTAGCTAGGTAAAGAGTGTAGTTATGTCATGGTAATGATGGAAATTTTTTACTGTTTTAAGAGATATCAATAATCTATTTTTCTCAATTTTGGCAAAATTCTTTGTTTGTACTGAAAGACGGGCGATATATCTTTAGTACATTGTTATATAGCTGTGCTTGTTAACTGTTTGTATAGCAGTGTGTATGTTATACTTAAATGTTAGGGTACCTTAGACCACAATGCAGTCGGTTGTAAATAATGACGTACCTTTTGCAATGTACGCGAGTTATGTATCCACCAATCTCTATATGTACTATAAAATAGAAATTATTATTAATTATTAGAAATTGTTAAAGAAATTATTAAGTCAAGTGCAACAAGGTAATCCAAGGATAATTAAATAAAGGTTATTAACAGTTGTAAGAGCAGATGCAATACGTTGTATTCCAGACGATAGTGATACTGCAAGTGGCAGGTCACAGACGGTTAAGAACCGTGATTACCTAGAAAGTAAGATTGTGGCATTGTATCATGAATAGAATTAAGAAATAAGCAGACATAAGCTCTGCAAGTTCCCATAGACATGTGAGGTGCAAGGACAACGTAAATACCCCGGGAGCCCCAAGACCAATTAGTCAGTCTCAAGCATTTTAGCTTTAACATTGCAGTTTGCTTAGGTTACTCACAATATTAGTTCAATTAGTAATTATTTTTCGACTTAGAGTAATTTTAATCAAGATTGTCAAAATTCCATATTTATATCTGTATAAACCAAATAAATTGTTACAAAGTTTTTGGAAGTAGTTTTTAAAATCACCGCTCCTAAGGCCCGAAACGTAACTGACGCCGTACGGATGTCAGATGGTTACTAGGGAACCCAAATTCGAAAAATTGGTGGTCTAGTACAATTATTACGAATTATTAATAAACCAAAAAGTTAATGCAAAGTAGAAAAGATTTTAAATACAAAAACAGAGCGCAATACATTTTACCATATCATCACCGAAAGCTTATAGAAACGAATTATTCTAGGTTTAACCTTCACCAAAGCCTATAATTAAACACTTAGTCTTTAATTATAGGAACATTTATCAATTTACTATTAAATTAACTCATTTCAAATTGAAACAATACGTGCAAATTTATAGCGCAATTCTTACATAAAATAAGACCGAAAACCCTCATCATTGAATAACACCATTGTACGAATATATCTAATCAATTACTAAATAAAATTCATTCAAAAAGCGCATTGCAACTTATAGAAAGTTATAATTAAATGTTTTTCAGTGCACAAATATCTAATTATAGCAAAACAGTTATCATACGTGACATTTTTGATTAAATACTTCAGCAATTAATGAGGTATACAATTTTCATCTAGACTGAAAACAGAATCTTTCAGTAGACTTAAAAACTTTGTAATTAAAGTACAAAGGAGACGTTGATGCACATATTGTAACAACGCAATTAACTGAAAACCTGCAACTCTATAATTAAAATATCCAAGGTAACGAGACAGTACAGTTGACAAGAAACATCTTACGCACATATCAATTACAACACCTACGGATACGGAAATAGCAACTAATTATAAAAGACACTTAATAATTCAGCGAAACTAAAATAAAGATCATAAGTGGCGCAAAAAACATACAAAGTAACGTAATTACTGTAAGAGATTAGTAATCCCATAAAAACCTTTCAGAAAGTAAAACCTACGACAAACATATCATTCGCAAAGTATAAAATAAGCGAATTCAAAACTACAACAATTAACCAGAAATTACCCGGTACAAATCCCGCGAATTAATTATAGCACTGTATAACCAAGTACAAATACAAGTAACTCGATTCTTAAATAACTCAACAAACCAAACTAAAAAGTAACAGTACAAACGGCGAAATAAATCTCGATTTTACAAATATTTCAAATTAATTAAAACCAAAAGTAACTATTAATTATTAGAACAACCCTTAACAATCATAAGCTCAGATATGAAAATTATCTCGAAACCATCCCTACTTTGAACGGAGATCGAGCTTTGCTAGAAAATTTTATTACAGCGTGCGAAATATTTTTGAAAACCTTTTACAAACCCGGAGATAACAAAAGAAATGAATTACTTTCACGCCTGTTAATAAGCAAACTGATCGGACGGGCACTAACGCTAATAGCCAGCGGAGATGACTTAGAAGAATGGCAGGACTTTAAACGCATATTGATTGCATACTTTGGCAATTAATGCATCATAAAATGCCTAATACGCGACTTAATAAACCTTAGAATGGAAAATAACCATTCCCCGTACTAATTCGGAATGAAATGCCAAGACGTAAGAAGATTAATCTTAACAAAATTAAAAATCAAAGAACCCGACCAAGAAATCTTACTTTTAAAGACAAAAATGTATGACAAAATGGCACTAGACACCTACATAAATGCACTACCAGAACGACTATCAGATAAAATAAGATTTCAACGTCCCCAAAATCTACAAGATGCCATGAATATGATAATAGAAGAAGAAAACGTATTGTACTATCGAAACAGACTATATAACTCCAACGCGAATAAAAGCTATTCAGCAATATAAACTATACAAGCCGCAAGACAAACAATCCCCCAACAAAAATTCACACCATTTAATGCACAAACGAATCAACCGCGAATTAACAACCCTAATTTTAATAACACGAATTTTAATAATCAATTCAAACAATATCCAAAACCAACGTTTAACTCAAATTTTGCGAAACGCGCATTTGAATCAAGATTCAACCAAAACATGAACCAACAAAGACCAGCATTCAGCGCGAACCCTATTAGAAATACACCAATGAACAATAATAACAATAACAACCCTAACAGTTATTATAAACCAACACATATGGATACCTCATCTGGTAACACCAGACAAACACAAAAATATCGCAAATCCGACCCGGCCATAATCAAAAACGAAACTTTACCTGAGAAGAATTATTTCACCAAGAAATGGAAGAGCCCAACGATGAATCAAATCAATTAGAAAACTATGAACGCGACAAATCATGCGAAAGAGGACGACGAAGAAAACGCGTGCTCAAATTTTCAGATAGACCGATTTACAAACGTCCAAACGTAATAAATTTAAATAATATTAATTAACAAATACTACCATACATAGAAATACCCCACGCAGAATTTAAATTACTAATCGATACCGGATCCTTAAAAATGCTAATTAGCCCCCGAACCGTAAAGAAACGCTACTTAGATTTTGTAGAAAGAGAACCCTTTAAAATTAAAACAGCCCATCAAACTACCCTACACCAATTCATAGCTAATATATCCTTCCCCAAAACTTTCAACGTAAAAATGAAACACAAATTTTGTACTTTCGAGTAGAAACCCCAACCTTATTATTACAATTAAAAGATAATTACACCACTACAACAATTTTGAACTCAAATAACTACCCCGTAGAACAATCATTAAGAAATCTAATTAACGTAGAAGAATTAAAATTCAATGAAATAGAAATAGATGAAAATTTAAAAAACCACTACAACCCCATAGAGCACGACAAAATGTTAAGAGAAAATTTAAGTAACATTCGCTTTAATACCGACATCAACAAAGAAGAGGAAAGAGCAATTAAGAATTTATGTTTTGAATACCGCGACATATTCCATTGTGAAGGAATGCCCCTATCATTCACTAATACAGTCAAACACCACATAGAACTGACAGACAATAAGCCAATTTTTACAAAAGCATACAGACTACCTCAAGCAAGCCAGAAAGGAGCCGACAGACAAGTACCAGACTTATTAGAACAAGACATCATACAAAATTTCAACTCACCATGGAGCAGCCCAGTATTAATAGTACCCAAGAAATTAAACGCCTCAAGCAAGAGAAAATATCAAATGGCAATAGATTACAGAAAGCTGAACGAAAAAACGATAGATGACAAATATCCATTACCCAACATCACCGAAATTTTATATAAACCAAAAAAGTGTCAATATTTTTCAACACTAGACCTCGCCTCAGGTTATCATTAAGTAGAAATGGACAAGAAAGATACATCAAAAACAACATTTAGCACACTTAGAGAACATTACGAATATAAACGAATGCCATTTTGGACTGAAGAACGCACCCGCTACTTTTCAGCGAGTCATGGACAATATATTACGAAGAATACACAACGAAAAATGTCTTGTGTACCTAGACGACATAGTTTATTCAACATCATTGGTAGAACACATGGAAGGATTAAGAGAAGTATTTTAAAGACTAAGACAGGCACATTTTAAAGTACAACTAGATAAAAGGAAATTTTTACAGAAACAAGTATCATTTTTAGGACATAGAATAACACCCCAAAGAGTTATGCCAAACCCCGATAAAACGAACGCAATACTAAATTACCCCCTACCAAAAACGAACAAAGAGATTAAAGAATTTTAAGGACTTAGTGTTTATTACCGTAAATTCATTAAAGGTTACGCACAGATAACCAAGCCCCTGACAAATTGTTTAAAAGAAGGAAACAAAATTGAACACACCCCAGAATTCATTAAAGCCGTAGACAAAATTAAATGTATACTAACGAATCACTCCGCATTACAATACCCAGACTTTTCAAAACCATTTATATTGAGAACAGACGCATCAAACGTAGCACTAGGCGCAGTATTGAGCCAAGAAAAAGTAGGTAGCGATAAACCAATCAACTACGCATCCAGAACCCTAAACGAAACCGAACAGAAATATAGTACCATAGAGAAAGAATTATTAGCCATAATTTGGGCAAAGGAATATTTTAGACCATACCTTTACGGACGAAAGTTCTATATATACACCGACCATAGACCATTAGTATGGCTATACAAACTCAAAGAACCAAATTCAAAATTACAACGATGGAGAATCAGACTAGAGGAACACGACTACGAAATTATATACAAAAAAGGAATTTATAATAATAACGCAGACACCCTAAGTAGAATACAGCTCGATGCACAAGAAGAAGAATCAGTTATGGGAAACATAGACGAGACAGAAGTAAGAGAAGACCCGGAAGAAATAGACACAATACATTCGACACAGAATGAAGAACCAAAAATCACAATTAAAATTTTAAACGATGCAATCGATATAAAACCCAATCAATTTATAATTACCGAAGTTTTAACTAACCCCAATCCTGTTAAATATACAAAAGTGGACAACAAGAAAATATACCAAATTTAAATAACCAAGAAAGACAACAAGGAACAAATAACTAATATTCTAAAGGAATACACCCCCGAGAAAAAACGATTTTACTTTTATTTCGACACCGAACATTTATATAAACGGTTTTCAGAGTTATACGTTAAATTATTCAATAACTCTGACCCTGAAGTTATCAGATGCACATGAAAATTAATAACATTAGACGAACCGGACAAAATAAACGATGTAATTAGAAATCAACACGAAGGAAAACCAACCATCGTGGAATTAATGAAACAATAAAGCAACTTATAGGACGATACTATTTTAATGATATGAAACAATTGACCACAAACTTTATTAACCAATGTGAACTATGCGACAAGGCAAAATACGACAGAAGACCTTCGAAAATACACTTAATGTTAACCAAAACACCTGACAAATTTTTTTAAAAATTACATGCCGATACTCTAGTAGTAGAAGCACAAAACTTTTTAACCATTGTAGATGCATTCACCAAAATAGGCCAAGCAATACCCATCACTTCGAAAAATAGCATTGACGTAACACGAGGATTTATACAATATTTTACATTTTATGGCACACCCGAAACAATAACTTTAGATAACGGCAGCAAATTTAAAAACGAGACGATACAAAACACTTTAGAACTCCACACAATAAAAATTTATCTTATAACTGAAAACCAGACTGAATCAAACGGATTAATTGAAAGACCACATTCAACCCTGTTAGAACAAATCAGATTACTAATAATAAAATTCACTCATCAACCAATTTAACACTCTTAGAACTAACATTAAAATATTCAGATTCCCGCAACCCTTACGACATACATTATAACAAAGAAGTATATCAGCACTATGCGAAAGATCACAAAGAGAAATTAAAAATAACTTAGGACAAAGTAAAAGATTAATTAGATAATGATAAGGAACGTATCACCACAATCCGCAATAAAAATACCGACGCAAATAAATTTTCGATAGGACAAACCGTGTATGAGAAAAACTTCCAAAGTAAACGACACAAAACAACACCCAGAAATTTAGGCCCGTTTAAAATTAAGAGAATAGCAGACAAAAACATAGCCGTTGTAAACAACGGCAAGACAATAAAATACATTCACTTGAAAAACTTAATACACCCTGTAATTTCAGATGGACAATCATCACCCTTATCGTCAACCTCTGCCCAGGTAGAACGGACATTATAATTTGAATAAGGGCCGCTGTACTTGCGGCCACGTCCCCAATGCTCCACCCGGAGGTACTACATTGGGTTTAAACGCGAAAAATAAACGTGCTTCTTACTAATGCTAACTTCATAATTAATTCACCCTAAATAAAAATCTAAATAAAAATCTTACAAACTGAAACAAGAACTAAAAACAGGGTTTAAATAATGGTATCTTTAGCGTTGACTTTGGAGTGTGCCCGATCAACACGACACAAGCAAAAATGAGAAGGGGAGGGATCCGTAATACCAGATAGCAGTCGCCAGCTCTGCTTACCAGTGCGACCTGAAGGGTCGACTTAAAACTATCCTAATCTAGCTAGCTAATTTAAAATGGATTTAAATTTTCTAAGCAATTGCCAAAAGTATTAATAGTAAATCCAGCTATTTCGCCTGCTTTATAAATTTACAAATTCGTCCTCCCTGATATAAGTATTTTATCCTAAATTTGTCCCTAACGTTCCCTATCATTCTCTAACTGACATAATATATATACAATCTTCTTTTTTTATATATACTGCGGTCAAAAATTGGCGACAGAACGTCAAACGAATCAAGCCACAAAACAATACAATGCAGGCAAAAATATAAGTGTAAAAATAAATATAAATATAATATAAATATATAAATAAACATATAATAAATATATAAATAAATTTCTGAATAAGCAAAAGCAGTTAACAGTGCATATATCAGCAAAAGCAAATACATTATCAGGTGCACTCGCATGAGCATTATATCGACTAGCGCCATTACACAAAAAACGCGCTTGTTAGATTATTTCAAAATCTGTTTAAAATCACAAATCAATGCCCATGGGAGTACAGCCGCCACAATTTTATTCTTACCTTCAATATAAATTTCTCCAGCATCCGAAGATCTGGTCGTCTACCTATATCTATTGGTTTTCTACTTTTATGTGGGAGTTGGATATCAGTAGAGCATTTAGTGACGAACTGGCGCGTCATTTCCCCCAGCATCCTCATTTCCCCACACATCTGGACTAAATTTACATGTAAATTCCCATAAGGAGAAAATGAGGAAGATGAATCTCCTCCTGCTCTCGCCCTGTGGACCGCCTTGTGGAATTTTTTACCCCAACCATTTTGATTACGTCACACCCGCATTTTTTCCACCCGCGAGATAAATCTTTCTCCACATTTACACCCACGAGATAAATCTATATTGTTTGGTATCAATTAATATTAGATTTTTCTCAGCTACCCGAATCTCTAGGAATTTTTTAGATAGCTCCATCCCCCAGAGAGCTACCCTCATTTTAAGATTTTTTTTACCGCTAACATTCTGATCCAAATAGTTTTCTTCGACTAGCCATTGCATCTTTCGAAATAAACCTATCTTGTTTGGCATCAATTAATATTAGAATTTTCTCAGCTACCCGAATCTTTAGGAATTTTTCAGATAGCATCACTCCCAAGGGAGCTACCCTCATTTTAAGATTTCTTACCTGTTGCGACTTTTGAGCGTTCTTATAATTTTTTTTTGGTCATGCGATACGTTAAATTAGTCTAAAATTTTACGCAGAATTCGAATCTGCAAACAGATTTAAAATAGAACCACGCCTTGCAAAGTTACACTTTAAAGCTCTCAAACCTCTAATTTTGCTCTTTGCTTTATAAGCAAAACTAACAAATAGTTTTCTTCGTCTAACCGATGCATCTTTTGAAATAAACCTATCTTGTTTGGTATCAATTAATATTAGAATTTTCTCAGCTACCCGAATCTTTAGGAATTTTTCAGATAGCATCACCCCCCAGGGAGCTACCCTGATTTTAAAATTTTTTACCTGTTGCGACTTTTGAGCGTTCTTATAAATTTTTTTATACATGCGATACATTAAATTAGTCTAGAATTTTATACAGAATTCGAATATGTAAACAGATTTAAAATCGGACCACCTCTTGCAAAGTTACACTTTAAAGCTCTCAAACCTCTAAAATTTGCTTTTTGCTCTATAAGCAAACCTAACAAATAGTTTTCTCCGTCTAGCCATTGAATCTTTCGGGATAAACCTATCTTGTTTGGTATCAATTAATATTAGAATTTTCTCAGCTACCCAAATCTCTTTAAATTTTTTAGATAGCGTCATCTCCCAGAGAGCTACCCTGATTTTAAGATTTCTTACCTGTTGCGATTTCCGACCGTCCTTAAACATTTTTTAGCCATGCGACACATCTAGCTAGTCTAGAATTTTATGCTGAATCCGAATCTGTAAACAGATTTAAAATAGGACCACCCCTTACCATTTTACACACACCCTCTAAATTATAAATTGCCTGCGGCTCATACCTAAAAGAAAATCTAAAAACCATTCTTAAAACTTTTTATTACAGACAATTTTTACTAATACAATTTAAATTTTGTAAACCACATTTCTAAATACATATTCACAATTTTTTATTCTTAACCTAGAACCATATCGGCTCATACTTATTAATATTTATTTCTAAATAGAGCACCTTTTCCAAAGACCAACCGGACCCGCATGTTTCAAATTCCTCTGATTTTGTTCTTATGGTTTCGCTTAAAACCTCGTACATATTTTCCAGATTACTAGAAGACGCTATAACCACATTTTTTGTGTTAAAGGATTTCACATCGGTAGACTCTTCCCTCATCTTGGTGTAAACGCCGTAGAGTTCGCAATAGACTTTTACTGCTGTAATTTGCATTCTTTTTTCATTAATTAATCGAATAAATCGCTCTTTCTGCTTCCAAAGTAACTCGGGCACTCCATCGTCAACACAGGCATTCTTTATGCGATAGCTAGCCATACGGTTGTTAAACGCTGTGCTAACCATTTCTATACCATCGTCGCTAGTAGCGGTAACTGATGCATTTTTATGTTTGTTGCTCCTTAAGTGTGCGGCATAAGTAGTTTTTTCCATTTCGAAATCGCATACTTTACACATAATTCGTGGTTGTTTCGTACAAGGCCCTTTAACAGCTGGCGGAGTTGAACGTTTACGGCTTAATGACATGCCGTGCTGTTTTTCCTTGTGTCGCTGTAAGCTGTCCATTCTCGTAAAAGCGATACCGCAAGTCCCACAGTTTAAGTACTTTGCTGCCGACGGATGTATAAGCTTAACCGTGGACGATGTTACACCACGACATTTGTTCTGGTGCCATTTGAAAGCATCCCTCATGGTAAAGTAAACGTGACAGGGCTCGCATTTAAAAACGTTTGCAGGTACCATTTTAGTACAAAACAAAATCTGCACTATAAGACTTTGGTTAAACTTGTAAGTGAACTAACTTATAACTAAAGAATTTACTCTAGCGTACTTGCTTTATGTACCCTATAGAATGCAAACCGAAGGTTTCCGAAGACACCCGAACGAAGTTGAAGATTCAGCGGGGAACTAAATGACGTCATAATCCTTGCTGCTCGTCCAGTACATTTAGCGCCAATGCATGCACCTGGTTCGCATCGTCCATGCTGCGAATGCAGGCAGTAGAAACGCCGGAAACGCTTTCCATGTTATACGGGTCAGCAATCGCATCGCCTGCATATTAAAAATCCGAAAGGGTGGTAGCTCACGCACACAAATTGTGTGCAAGTCGTGCTGTAGAAGATGCAGTGCTACTATAAACATAAACTCAATAAAAACACTTTAAACTTTTACTAAAGGAATACCAAACTTGTCTACAGAATACTTACTAATAAAGCAATTTAATTTTAAATAACTTCTACGTCATATTTTTGGAAATGGCAGGCTTGAATATTTTCTTTGGAAACAATCGAAAATTGCCGAAGACACTCGAAGAGTGCACGAGCGCGGTCACTAAACCAATCAGCATTAATATCAAGTATTTCGTACTTTCGTAGGTTGCTCATTTCCTAAAACCAAGTCTTCCACATAGCGGTCGGTAGCACGTAATTATTTCTAGAACCGGTAAGTACTCGATATCGCCCAAATAGAGAATTAGATGCTCGATGTCCGTCAACCCCGATTCCCTCGTAAAAGGTAGAAAAAACTCGGTCAATCATCCATTATACTTCGACTCACCCCGTTCTGATAATTTACAAACATTTTTCAAACGACAATGGGCTGAGAATTTTTAAACCTCCGAGGGATCTTTAAGTCGTGATCAATTACACGTTCGAGCTACCCGTAAACTAACAATGCGCTGTATAATACATGCATACACCTTCTCTGCGCTACTGCTATTCTTGTAGTTGCTTGAAAAAGTCAGTTGCCTTTTTTACTGTTAGGATCGCTGCAAAGCACCATTCTATATATTCTTTAAAGGTATGGCACATCGCGCACTTTTTTTGTCTGATAATTAAATTTTGCTTATGTAGGCTTTTACACTTTCCCATATTTAAACATCTAATACGATTGATTAACCACTTTCGATTATTCTAACGGAAACCGCCATACATTCCGCCACACCGTTCCTTTTGAATCTAACGATCCGATGAGCTTCCACGCACTAACACCTAACGTATCTTTCCTACTATTTGTTAAACAAAAACTACCGGCATCGCCATGTTCGTATACGAACGTAAGCAGATGTTTGTGGATGTGTACGAGAATATGTCATATACATTAACCAGTCTAAGCTATTTTATTTAGTCCGCGAAAACTATTATTTTTCTAAACCACAATTACTAATCGTCTTTATAGGTTTAACATTTCTACCATTACCCAATGACTGGTGCTACGTACATGGAAACTTTAATTTCTTATTGGAGAGAATCCTTATTCTCCCACGCACTGTTGCGTAGCTGCATGCCCACCCCCTTTTGGGAATACATGCTCGTTATAGGTTGTAGCACCCGCGGTTTTACTTAACTACACTTCGTGAGGCCCCTTTAATTTTTTTAATCGCGTCTTTCTCGCTTACAGTACAAGAGAACTTAGCCCTACTACCAACAAATTATAATACTGGGTCCCCATTAAATTCGTCTTTGAATTTTCCTACAACTTTTTTGTCGACAAGTGTTATATTGTATTTATTATACGCGGGGTAGTCACTCTTTTAAGATAAATATATTTTGCTTGGTATCAACTAACATTAAATTTTTCTAGGGATCCCAAATCTGTAAATAGATTTTAAATAGGACCACCCCATACAAAGTTATGCCTTTTAAAGACCCCAAATTTCTAATTTTTGCTCATCTTTATTTAACTCCATCTTTAGAACCTTTTTTTGCTACGCAAGACATATGCCTTAACCAACCATTTCCCGAGAAATCTAAAACCGCTGTGTTCCGCGAACACCACGTGGAGATAACACGTATACTCTGTCAACCAGGATAGAAGCAGGAAGGATTTGGAAGGTGGGCGAGGAGCTTAAAAATTATGCAATCTTAAAACTAATATACACAATAGATTTACAAAATCTATACAAATATAAACAACTATCTTATATCTTTATGCCTCCATGCGTAGATTGCTGTACTATTAGGAATGATGTGCCTTTTGTTATCTTCTCTCGATAAACTAATTTTATTAATAAGCTGCGTGTACAAATCGTATTTTTTACTCCGGATACATACGCAGGCAAGTACTCGATACCATCCAAATAAAGAATTGGATGCTTGGTGACTGTTAACATCCGCTTCTCTCGTGTACGCCCAGATACATCCCAGCCCATGAGCACCCCTGCGCATGAAATTATAAAGAACACTTAAGTGAATTAAAAGTGCCGGAATTACACTACTATAACATAAGCGTTTGGACAATTGTATTAATCATTTTTAATATTTTATTGATCATATATGTATTTTACAAAATGTATCTTATATATAAGAATAAAGAAAAAAATTTTAGACTTAAGAAAACAAAGTTAAATAAAGAAACAAATATACCCTTAGGGGCAATAAATTGTAAATAATAAATTTTATGAATTTTTAAAAATTAAGCAAAGAAAACCTTAATTTTTCATTTACGTCGGGAGAAGTTATATATCCCTCAATCTTTATATATAGTATAAAATAGAAGTTATTAGGAATTATTAGAAATTGTTGAATAAATTATTAAGTCAAGTGCAACAATGTTATCAAAGAATAATTAAATAAAGGTTATTAACAGTTGTGAGAACGGATGTTCATTGTATTCCAGACGATAGTGATACTGCAGGTGGCAGGTCACAGGCGGTTAAGAACCGTGATTACCTAGAAAGTAAGATTGTGACATTGTATCATGAATAAAATTAAGAAATAAGCAGACATGAGCTTTGCAAGTTCCCATATACATGTGAGGGGCAGGGACAACATAAATACTCTGGGAGCCCCAAGACCAGTCAGTCAGACTCAATTATTTCAGCTTTAACATTGCAGTTTGCTTAGGCTACTCACAACATTAGTTCAATTAGTAATTATTTTTCGACTTAGAGTAATTTTAATCAAGATTGTCAAAATTCCATATTAATATCTGTATAAACCAAATAAATTGTTACGAAGTTTTTGGAAATAGTTTTTAAAAACATCGCTCCCCAGGCCCGAAACGTAATTCGCGTCGATTAAACTTATTTTTTCATCGAAACATTAGTTTGGTCAGTTCGTTACTACTTTGCACAATCAAGTACGAGTAAATAGTTTCAAGAAAATAAATATTTATTTAAGCGTATGTTTTTCACATTACACATTGGACCAGAAATTGAATGGCATTGGACACACCTAATAATTAACACACGCATTTACTATCGATTACAATATACAAACGCACAGATCACAAACGCTATATTTAATGCTGATTATATTAAACAATGTAGAAGCTATTAAAATAATAAGTATTTATTCTTCTTTGCAGTTTTCGACCAAGCATTGGTGGACTACTTAATTAAGGATCGTTTTAAAAATTACATTGATAATCGCAAGGGTAACGTATATGATGTAAATATTAAATTTTTCAAAAATTTTTTGCAGTTACTCTTCTTGACAACACCTTTGAAGGATATGAAGAAATGCTAAACCGCAAGTATGGACCTTCCAATGCTTATTATTTACCTACGACAATATCTTCTAAAATTAATTACTGTGAATCGGTATTTTATAAATTACTTGGTGCTCCTAAACGTCCTTATAACTGCAAACCTATTAAACCTAATTTAAAGGAGACTGGTTTGTGTTTAGATCCAAATCTTTTAAATACAGCTTGCGAGCTTGTTAATCGTTTTGCAAGGGTTGCCCTTGTCGAAGGAATGGACAAGTATAATATGAAAAGAGTGCAAAATGTAGAAACATCTTTGTACTTGGAACCTTTCCGAGAAGTTCCTTCAACTACAAATAAGAGTTGGGTGGATTACCTAAAATATCCACCCCACGACAGCGACGATCGACACAATGAGGCAATTATTTTGTCTAATAAAATTACAGCCATCCCGTATTCTATATTTGACACTGACACTCGAGCCATACCATTGGATATTGAGAAAAAGGCTTTAAACTGGTCTGATTACTTTGGTTATGATCGTAAAAAGCGATATTGCTGCAAGGATAACGCATTGGCACCAAAACAATTCGTCAGAGCAAATCATTCTAAACAAGAGCCACTAAATTTAAGGTAATAATCGCTGATAACTAAATTACTTTAGTTCATCACTACATACTTTTATTGTTTTTTGTAATTTGCTTCTTATCTTTATTTTGTAATATTAATCGCACGTTTTCCTTCTTATTTTTAGATTTCAACATAAAAGCAAATGAGTAAACACTAGTGACGGCTGATCTCCCTAGATTTAAGTAGAGCACAAATTTATAGCTATATATCTAATTAAAACAAAAATTACTACTTCATAACAACTTAGGTATAACGTCCATTTGGTATTTTTTATTTATCGCGAATAAGTCGATCACTGTATTGTTAAAATCTCCAATAGCGTTAATAAACACAAGCTAATGCACTTACTCTTTCTTCTGACATTAAATTTCTTAAAACTGTTTTAATTTTCTGGCATTTAATTTACGTTCTAAACTGCACGTATTTCGAAATTTTCAAGCAGGATTTGTTTAACAACTGGTATTTCGTGTACGTTGTAAATTGCATGTATCCCATCGCCTCTAACATCCATATCTCACCTAATATGCTTGTTTTTAAACGTTTGCCTATACAAGCTTGTATACATTATATGCGTTTATTGACTTTTTTTACGCAACTGCGTTTAGATTGAAAGAAATTTAATTTCACGGTTATTTTTCTTCAAATATGTTGAATTTATAATTTGATTTTAAGCATAAAAATGTCTTAAATGTTCTCAAAATGATTGGATTACTTCCGTAGTTATTTATTTTCGTAAATGTGGTGAAATTATTACTGAATGAGCTTACTTTGATTAATTGTAGCTTGTTGTTGATTTTATACAGAGCGATTTGTATTTGGTTTTTGTCTAATGAATGAATTATGAACATTTTATGATTTGAATATTTGGTTTTCGTGATTTTTATAATATCTACATAAAGTATTCTTGCCTTGTGATCTTATATAACCTTAAATAACATTATCATAACCAAATAAGGTTTAATAAGAGCTCATAGTAAAACCTATAAACACTTGTGCTAATTTTCGCACAGCTAAATACCATAAGTCCTTTTTACCTTGTACATAAACAAATATTACACAACTTATTTTACACATATCAATTCCCACATAAACATATGGTTAAATAATAAATCATAAAAGTTTATTCGGTACATCTTTAGTCCATTAAATTTATAGAAATATACCCATATGGCATAAAATGTCATTACACACCAAATAAATCCACAATGCAATTACATACAAAAATCTGTTACCTGGAATGCACCACCACACATGTATCCACCATCATATCATCGATGACCATTGCCCTCATCAATGTCTGCACGTTTGGTAACCTCCCCAAGTTGTATTATACCATTTTAGAGTGCAAGCTGCTACTTTATTCTCTCAACCACCACTTGACGATACAGCCAGACTCCTCCAACTCTGCTACTGGTCCAATTTACCATGGAAAACCCCCAAATCGATCCATCAACAATCTCTACTGCATTTTTGTGCATGCCTTGCACCAGCAATCATAGATAAAGTGGTTTGTACTTTTCATCAAGTATGCTTCAGATCTTTAAACTATCTTTTTTATTAATTTGTATACTGTTAGTATAAACTCTACACCAACTTGTGTATAAATTTTATTTCAAGTACTATATAATTACTTGATCACCATTATTAGCGGACTCGTCGATAAAAATCACAAAGACCCTACTACCACCTGCTGGTGTTTATATAGCCAATTATGCACCTCTCAAGCTTCAAAATACTCACAACTTCGTTGATACAAACAAAACAGCCTTCTTAGTAAAATTTTAAACGGTTAACACATTTCTTAAAAACCCCTCACAAACGAACGCTCAACTGCCACTTTAATTCCGAAAACACCGGTTTAGCCTTCACCAATTTTCTGTAAATTTCTACCCTAATATCAACTGCCACCAAAATCTCAGAATTTTGACGATACAAAGAAAATCTTTTCTACAAAAGTACAAGTTTCGCGTCGCAACGGATATCCTTTTCGTCGAATCTTAGCCACTACTCTCAAACGTTTATAATTAACACCCCTTCTACGAAACTATCTGTCTCCTTTTATCCAACACACACAATCTTCTATCCTTTACATTGTTTTCAACTTGCTCCTGTGCTTGACGTAATAGCCCTCTCCAAGCAATATTCAAATAATCCTGTCTTATTTATACATGTATCCTATCTTATACTACTCTGTTTATCTGTAGCAGCTAGTATATGTAACTTATCTACCTTATTCCCCACTAAAATGTTACAATCTTCAAATGATGTTTATAGAAACATACGGCATCTCACTCGTACTTATTAAATCTAATTTTTCCTTGTGTCCGTCCATTTCCCTCAAGTACAACGAACACCTATCACATGATTTCTTTGTCCCCTTTCTATGCCTGCTATTAACAATCCTTCTTTCCAACGGTTATTTGTGCATATTTTCTGCTTGAATCCCTAGAAATCTAGCTACGGTAGAACTTATTTACACCAATATTAAAAAATCCTTGACCAAAACGACTTTCAAACTCGTAAACAAATACTAAGGACATGTTGTTTGTCTGTCCATTCTTTATTCGAATTTCCTAGAACTGGTAACCATTAAGCTTGTTTTTCTCAAAACACTTTCACACCTTTTATAAATAATACTAGGAAAATATTTTCTTCTACACACTGTTTAACAAACATTGTAATGGCCAATTAATCTTTTGAAAGTTATACAAATGCTAACGTGAGTTATGTATCCCCCAATTATCTATCTATATATATATATATATATATATATATATATATATATGTATATATATATATATATATTGCTGTGATTCTCTTCGGATACTCGCCTCTTTACTCTTTCCGCCTCGGCTGCTCACCTAGTTAAAACTTTCATTCTCATTCATAAAAAAAAAACAAATACATTCCTACCACAAACATCAACGTTAACTCTATTTACATCAATATTTATAATACATTAAATTTTCCAAAATTAAATTTCAGCATAAATTTCAGTATCATAAAATTTCAAAATCAAATTTGTCATCATTTTAAATTTGCATCCAGAATTAAAGTCCTTGTAGGATGCCTACTAATTAATTTAACAATATTAGCAGACCTGAGTCTGAATAAAAGGGAGCATCTTCCACCCCTTTACTTTAATTAAACAGGTTCGTCTAATTGAGCTCAAAGACAAACCCAAAGTTTCATCATAATCAAGAACATAAATACTAAATACTCCTTTCTACCTAAACAAGAAAATTTCACCTTAAAATTAAAATTTTGTTGTTTGTACAAATTCACTATTGTCCATTTTAAGTAAACCAATTATAAAGTTATTCAACACACACCAAAACATCAAAATCCAACAACAAAGCATAAGTTACCTGAAGGTTACTGCACTAGTGGCTTCAATGTACATCGTCCTTGCTAATTTCACCATTCCAACTGGGTTATGTTTACGCCCTCGGATTACTGGTCGCTTTTAAACATTTTCTCTACACCACCATTCATCTAAACTTGTTTCAGGGCTTTTCAGGAACGCATCTATGTATATCAAAACTTGCTTTATGGGTCCACTCACGATTACGAATAACATTTGATTATTAACACCCCGGAAAAATAGCAAAGAAATTCATACTTCTTTCACGCTATACGCCAAAACTGTCTACTTTTGTTTATTCATTTATCGTTACAATTTTGATAGTTGGTACAGTAATACTCGCACATATAACTAAATTTTATTACCTTGTATCGTAGCACGTAAAGAGCAAACTGTTTTAAAGTATTTAATAATCACCAAAATATACGAGCAAACTGTTTAAATCAAAGTCGAAAATCTAAGAGCACTTTTTAAAGCATCGAATAGTCAAAATCTAAGAGCACTTTTTAAAGCATCGAATAGTCAAAATCTAAGAGAGCGAAACTCATATTAACACTGGTATATATAATAGCTCGCCCGTGCGCCGCTTTTGTCTCCAAAACGGACAATTCTTAGAATTTCGCATTCTATATTCCCATCTCGACCGCCCGTGCGTCGGTTCTTATTAAATTTGCACTCGCACCAGTTAAATCTCAGAAAATTTCCACACGGCACGCAACGTCTGAGAATACCTAATTAAATTTTATACAGAAATCGTTGTTTCTACCTCTGATATTTGCATCTTATTTTCAACCAATCGTGACCCTCGTGACGTTGCTCAAATCCCGCCTTTAATTATTAGTGTCTTTGCTTGACGCATTTTCTCTTTCCTTTTCTAACCTGTTCTAAGTGGTGCAAATTGATATTCTTTAGTATCGATTATTTCAGTCCACGTGTATTTTTATCTGGGTTAAATAACCCCGTATCTAGCCTTCCCGTGAATATTAAGCGACGGTTTCTCCAAGATTTTCTGTAACCATTTGTTATCTGCAAAATTTACGCAGAACGAGACTTTTAAAAATACGCAGGTGTTCAATCGTCCTACTTCTAACTAACACTTCTACGATTTGAATATTATTGGGTTTTTACAAGCTTTTATGCGTATTATATGTTCCTAACGGTTCAATTAACTCCAATTAAAATAATACCCTTTAATTTTTAGTGAATCCTAATTAAATATTCAATTATTATCTGTACATTTTGTTTAATACTTGTTACCCAAACTTGAATCAATTAATATAAATTTTGCACGTAATTTCCATTTGTTTCTTTACTCAGAATAATTAAATTACACGTTGAGCATTTTAATACTGCTTCTTTTATATAAAGCGTCTTGTAAATAATTTAAATCTTTTATTTAATGAAACGAATGAATTTATTCTCCACGGGTATTATTATCTGTTACATTTTGCGTATTAATACTAATTACCCAAATTCCTTGATATCACGGTGATTATAAATTATTTGCATGTAATTTCCATTAATGTTTCTTTACCTCAGAATAATTAAATTACACGTTGAGCATTTTAATACTGCTTTATTTTATATAAAGCGTCTTGTAAATAATTTAATATCTTTTATTTTTACATGAAGACGAATGAATTATTTGCATTCTCGCACGGGTTTTTTTTTAATAAAGCGTATTATCTAAGTAAAGATTCCTGTAATACAACGGTGATTAAAATTATTTGATGTAATTGCATTAATTTTCTACCGCTGGTCTAAATATGAGTATATATATAATATATATATATAGCTATATATATATATATACAAGAGTTTGAGGAAACATTCCACTGACCAATGGTTTCGGCTTTAGCCTCATCAGAATGGACTGTTCCCAAGAACCCATGAGTAATCGAAGCTATTATAATGATATAATTTCGAAACAATCACTGTACTATCGCAAAAGTAAATATCACCTGATGGCGGTTTTATTTACTTATGCCATAGTACAGTGATTGTTTCGAAATTATATCATTATAATAGCTTCGATTACTCATAGGGTTCTTGGGAACAGTCCATTCTGATGAGGCTAAGTCGAAACCATTGGTCAGTGGATGTTTCCTCCCATGAATTAATAAAGCTAATGTTTTGTTAATGGCTATATAACTACCAGCCCGATTTGTATTTGTCAATGGCTCTTATTATTTTCATAAGAGTTTGTTTACAGATATCTTACTTATATATATATATATATATATATATATATATATAATTGAATATATTGAATCTAATAGGAATTATTAGAAAGTATAAGTTCATTGCAACAATGTAATACAAGGCTAACCCAGAGAGGTTATTAGCAGTTCATGAGAACGGATATGCAACTTTGCATCCGAGAGGGCAGTGATACTGCAGGTGGCAGGTCACAGGCAGTTAACATACCGCAATTACTTAGAAATGAAATTGTTACAATGTAATAAAATGTAGAATTAAGAGAAAAGCAGACATGAGATCTGCAAGTTCACCCAGCCATGTGAGGGGCAGGTTATTATAAAAAGCCCGGGAGCTCAAAACCCGGCAGTCAGTTTCCAACTTCATACTTCGTTGTTCAAGCTTCTCACCTTATTACAATTAATTAAATGTTTTTGAATTAAAGTTATTTTACAGTTATTCAAAATTCCATGTTAATTTCTGTTTTAAGATAAATAAATTTGTTAAGAGTTTGGAAACGTTTTTTTGAAAACACCGCTCCAAGGGCCCGAACCTTAACTCGTGTACCAATTATATTTACACTTTATAAACCATGATTAAATATGCCCGCTAATGATATTTACATCTATCTGTTAATTCATAGAAATTAATATTTTAACTTCCTTGATTATGACCTCAGAATTATTGATTTTAACGCTAAAAGAAACCGAAAAGCTTTTAACTACTATATATACATATAATCTGCTATAATTTACGATGCTCGTTTTTTCACTGCACGTTAGCGAATATTTACATCTGCAATTGATTAGAAAGGTTTTTGTTATTTTGCATCTGAACATCCTTAACGTTCTCTATCCGAATTAAATTCTATCTTAAAGGTTCGCAATGCGTTAAAGATTGTTGCTTATTGCTATTTGATGCAGAAACTTGAAATAAATTGTCCAATAAATTATCTAATCAATATTAGCATTTACGTTTCACAGAAATATATATATATATATATATATATATATTGCTGTGATTCCCTATAAAAATCGAGCCTCACGAATTGGGCGCCAAGATTTGCTGTGATACTCGTATTTCCGGTACAATCTCCTCTGATAATCGATTTCTTGACTCTTTCCGCCTCGGCAGCTCACCTAAATAAAACTTTCATCCTCATTCATAAAAGAAAACACATTCCTACCACAAACATCAACGTTAACTCTATTTACACCAATATTCACAATACATTAAAATTTCAAAATTAAATTTCAGCATAAATTTCAGCATCATAAAATTTCAAGTTCACATTTGTCATCATTTTAGTTTGCATCCGGAATTAGAGTCCTTGTAGGATGCTTACCAATTAAGTTAACAGTATCCTATCCTACCCTACTCTTACTCTATTCCTAACTCTCCTCTAATCTTATATGAAATATCTATACTTAACCTATCTTATTTTCTTCCTACATTTACTCTTTATTCTCATCCTAAACACCTATTTCTAACTATCTCCCATATTTATCCTATACCTAACTTTATTTTCTATTAACACTTACTTCTACTCTTCTATATTCATCTATTTTATCCCTATATTTTGTTTATTTAATCTTCATTTCTTATTTAAATCTGACTCTTTTGTTGATCCTCCAAGTCTTTCTTCTCACCATCCTAATACTCTTCATCTTTATTTCTCAATCTTCTATATCTATACTTATCATCCCTATTATCTCACATACAATAAACTTATCATCCCTATTATCCTGACTCTTAAATATTGCTTTTTCTTCAGTCCCTACACTTGTCTGTTTCTCATTTATTATTATTTCCTTTTTTGCGGACAAACCAAACGATACTATCTTAAAATTATAGATTTTTTCCCTCTACGGAAAATCCTGTGTACCTTCTAGAGTCCTTGTGTAATGGAATCAGCCAGAATGAATTCCTTAAATCTAATTTACTAAAAACAAACTTGCCACTTAACCTCGTCAAAAGTGTGTCCATGTACGGTGGACAATGGAATTGCGGTTTGGTCCGTTGATTAATTTTTCGTGCATCTAAACATAAACGAATACTATCATCCTTTTTCTTAACTACCACCAACGGATTTATGAAATGAGTGTTTGAGACCTCTATTACGCCATCTTCCAACATTTTATTTAATTCTGCCTTCACCTGCTCCCGATATGCTGCTGGAATAGGATAAACCTTAGCGTTGAACGGTTCTGAATTATCCACTTCCAACACGTGCTCATAGCCTAACGCCGTGCTTGCTTCTACCCCCACTAATTCTGCATGTTTTTGTAATAAAGCTTGAACCTCTACTATCCTATCCTCTGGACATCTTATTGTGTTGATCTGTTTAACTCCATCATCCTCTACCTCTACTACATTAATACTCAACCCCGTGTCATCCTCTGTGACTTCATAACTGCCCTTCCATGGCACTACCCTATCCTTAGTCCTCACTACCTTCCTTTCCATATATATCAAAACCCCTAACTGCATCATACAGTCAACACCTAAAATGCTCTAAAACTTTAGTCCAGGTACAATTACAAACTCCTGTTCACAGCTTAAACCTCCTATATTTATCCTAAGCACCACAACACTATTTACTACAGCAAACTTCTTTTTATTTGGAGCTACTAAATGGCTACGCTTTATAGGCATAATTTTATCACAAACCTTATCCCTAATTTTGCTGACGAATTCCTCCGATATTAAACTCGCCTCTGCCCCTGTATCAAGTAATACTTCTACATTATTCTCAAAAATTCCTATATTAATAATTGGCAAACATAATTTTTCCTCAGTTTCTGGCTCTATTTCCTCCTCAATTTTGAAAAATTCACGTGGATGTTCATACACATTTACACAGAAATCTAGTGGTCTGTCGCGTTCTAAAAATCCTGTCTCGTCCTGTTTTCCGTGCTTGGTCCTGGTTGTCCTTCTACAACCTGTGCGTACGTCTTCCTCGTATTAATATCCGTGTCCCTGTCTCTATTCGGCGTACTCGTCACACTCCTGTTTACTTGCGGTAAACTGTTCTGTCTCGTGTAACTAGGTCTTGGCGTCGGTCCCCTAGTCGCACTATTGCTTCTGTATTCCTGTCCTCGTCGTTCCCAATTCAGTCGAAAATTCCTATTGTAGTCAGGCCGTCTCGGAAAATTCTGTGTCCTGTTGTCAAACCTAACCGTGTTAATATTTCGTTCACGTATCTCTCTTGTCCGTCCTATACGCACATCGTCATATCTCTGTAAATATTCTAAAAATGTCTCCCGTTCTGTGATGTTTCGTAAGGCCACGTGTTGTCTGATTTCCAGTTCAAAATGTCGTGATAAGTACTTGATTATTTGTCTGTCTGTCAATGGTGGATTAAGTTGTTTGGCCACACTGTATTTGCGGATGACATATTGTTCCCTAGAACCTGCAAACTCTCCCTTAAATTTTCCTGTAATCAAGTCGTCCCTAATCTGATCCTGTTTGTGATCACTCCAGTAATGCTGTAAAAATTTGTTTTCAAAGTCCTGATATGTGTCTATGTCCTGTCCTACTAAATTATACCATGCTTCCGCATTGTCTTTCAATAAAGCCTTTATCGTATTGAGTTTAGTCTGTTCGTCGAATAAATTTCCCACTAGATTTCTTACACTATTAATAAAAATTTGTGGATTTACCCTGTTATCGCCATAAAATTTCATATGTTGGTCCAATGATACGCCACCTGTATAAAATCTGGGACCATCCCCCATTAAACTTGCCATGTTGTATTTAATACTACCAACTTCGCGTTCTACCCTGCCTAACTGATCCCTACATGAGTCCGTTACTTCAGTCATTTTTATATTTATCTCTTCTTCGCAAAAAATACGTACTTCGGACCTTAAATGTTCCATTTCCTGTCGAAGACCTGTAATGTTTTTCTCATTTCTATCAACCCTACTTTCTACTTCCCCCATTTTCACGGTAAGACTATTTTTAAACTCAGTAAATTCTTTAGTAGATTGCTCAATTTTCCCGCTTTTCTGCTCTAATTTTCGGTTGGACTCCTCCCTCGCTCTATTCGATTCTTCCGTAGCTCTATTAGATTCATCGCTTAGCAGTTCTAATTTTCGGATGGACTCCTCCCTCGCTCAATTCGATTCTTCCCTAGCTAATCGCATTTCCTCTAACATTCTCATCATTAACTCATTTCCTGTTTCTCCTGACTCCGTCTTAGACTGATCCTTACTACTTCCTGCTTCTTCCTCCATTTCTGCTTCTGTCGTCTTAAATAAAGCACTATCGCTGCTTCCTATTTCCACCCTTTGACTTCGAAGCCACTCTTTTCTCTGCATACGCCACACTTTTCACCCCCACACACGCCTACACACTTCTTTCACACTCCTACAAAAAATATTCACACTCAGCTCTTAATTTCAGGGTCGTCAGTTTCCTAAAACAGTTACACACTATCTGTAATTCGAGCCCTCCACGTTCGGGTCGCCAAGAATGCTGTGAAATGCGCCTTTGGTCACGGGAACTGGTACTTTCTGCTGATCATTCGAGCCCCACAGATTGGGCGTCATGATTTGCTGTGATTCCCTATAAGAATCGAGCCTCACGAATTGGGCGCCAAGATTTGCTGTGATACTCGTATTTCCGGTACAATCTCCTCTGATAATCGATTTCTTGATTCTTTCCGCCTCGGCAGCTCATCTAGATAAAACTTTCATCCTCATTCATAAAAGAAAACACATTCCTACCATAAACATCAACGTTAACTCTATTTACACCAATATTCACAATACATTAAAATTTCAAAATTAAATTGCAGCATAAATTTCAGCATCATAAAATTTCAAGTTCATATTTGTCATCATTTTAATTTGCATCCAGAATTAGAGTCCTTGTAGGATGCATACTAATTAAGTTAACAATATTTGCAGACCTGAGTCTGAATAAAAGGGAGCATCTCCCACCCCTTTAGGTTAATTTAACAGGTTAGTCTAATTGAGTTTAAAGACAGACCCAAATTTTCATCATAATCAAAAACATAAACCTGATAAATACTCCTTTCTACTTATACAAGAAAATTTAACCTTAAAATTCAAAATTTGTTGTTTATACAAATTTACTACTGTCCATCTTTATCAAACAAATTATAAAGATATTCAACACACACCAAAACATCAACGATAGAACAACAAAGCATAAGTTACCTGAAGGTTACTGCACTCGTGGCTCCAATGTACATCGTCCTTGCTAATCCCACCATTCCAGCTGGTTTATGTTTACGTCTTCGGATTTCTGGCCACTTTTAAAATTTTTCTACACCACCATTTGTCTAAACGGTTTCAGGGTTTCTCAGGAACTCATCTAGATATATCGAAATCTTGTTTTGTGGATCCAATCACGTTTACGAATAACATTTGATTACTAACACTCCCGACAAATAGCAATGAAATTCATAATTCTTTCACGCTATACCAAAAACTGCCTACTTCTATTTATTTATTTATCGTTATTAATTTATATAATTGGTACAGTAATACCCGCAAATATAACTAGACTTTGTTACCTTCATTTATCTTCTCTAAGTGTGCTAATAACTTTTATTGTAGCACGTAATCACCACGTATTCTACTTAAAGTATCGAATAATCAAAAAATAAAGAGCAAAACTGTTTAAAGTATCGAATAAAATCAAAAATATAAGAGAGCCAAACTCCTATTAGCACGGGTTTATATAATGGCTCGCTTGCAAGTCGAATTTGTCCCGCGACGGACGATTTTCTGAAATTCGCATTCTATTTTCCCTTCCGATGTCTCGGCACACTGATTCTACTGAAATTTGCACTCGTCCGAGTTAAATATCTAAAAATTTTCCACACGCCTTGCAACACGTCCGAGAACAACTAATTAATTTTACACACCAACTGATATGCTTCCCCTCTCATGTTTGCATCTTATTTCAACTTTAATCGCCAATCTAGTCTGTTCGTTCTATCTAAAACCTGTGCGCTTGTTTCACATTTTTTCCCTCATTTAACTGCTAATGAATTCCATCTCGTTTGTCTTTATACCACAAACTCTCTTTCCTACTTGCACTCATATAGCTTAAAGCTTATCAACCATCATATACATCGTTATTTCTGCAGGTGTTCTGAGTTCTAATACGCCGAAGGCTCTTACATGACTTTCCCATGTCTTTTATAATTTCTCGATAGTTTGAGTACTTGGAACGATTAAATTAAATACAAATTGAACATTTTCAACTCTGCTTCTTTTTATAGAAAGCGTCCAGTGAATAATCTCAACCCCTTATTTTTAATGACACGAATAAATTTTTATGCTCCAGGGTTTTAATAACGCGTATTATTTAATGACATTCTACATTACTTCCTTCTAAACGTTGATTATGATTATATACAAACCCTACACTCTAATTGAATGATTTAAATCTACACAGTAGGCCTTTAATTAAGCGTTCTATTTTCCACTGCTTTAATATACACGGTGTTTAACATTATCTAAACAATATAAACCCTATGTTTAGAAGTAAATGACGAATTTATCCAATATGCCTTTAAATGAAGCGTATTATTACCCAAAGCTTTCTTATACACGGTGATTAAAATTATTTGCTGTCGTTAATTAATTTTCTACCCTAGTCTAAATTTGAGTATATATATATATATATATATATATATATATATATATATATATATATCATCATCATTTTGTTTTCGACCTTACTTAAGGTCGGTTTGACGCAGCTCTAACTTCTTTTCTAATCTGTGCTAATCTAAAAAGCTCTACATACCCTTCACAACCTAAATTTCTAATATTTTGACTAATATAGTTTGGTCTAGGTCTTCCTATATCCTTCTATCTTTTTCCTATCTAGCTGACTACATAGATATTAGCAACCTGATGGTTGTTAAAGAACTCTAACATGTTTACATGATTACCATTTATAAGGAAATGAAATATAACCTGGTTATCCGCTTCAAAAAGGAAAAGTGTTAAATTATATGTTATGGTAAGGCTTAAGCAACGAATCGCTGCTAACATGCCAGACCGCTAACTAATTGTGAGTTATGTCCTGGTGACATTTAGTTAACTGATTTTTATTTTTTTTTGTTTTGTTTTCGAACCTACTTAAAGTCGGTTTGACGCAGCTCTAAATTCTTTTCTATTCTGAGCTAGTCTAAAAAGGTCTACATACCCTTCACAACCTAAATCTTTAATAATTTGACTATTATAGCTTTGTCTAGGCCTTCCTACTCTATTTTTATTTGGTAGTCTATAATCTAAGACTTTACTAAATAGTCCCTCATGTCTTAACTGGTGCCCTATCATTCTATCTCTCCTGACCTTTAATTGTTTCCACATACACGGTTCCTCCCCTATCCTTCTATAAACTTCCTCGTTTGTTACTCTATCTGTCCAACTAATCTTTAACATTTTCCTATAACACCAAGTTTCAAAAGCTTCTATCTTTTTCTTATCTACTTCTTTAATTGTCCAAGCCTCACTACCGTATAGTAGAACGCTCCATACGTACGACTTTAAGAAACTTTTTCTATTATCTAAACTAATACTATTAGCTATTAGTAAGTTTTTCTTTTTTAAAAACATTTTTCTAGCTTGAGCTATTTTAGCTACTATATCCCTTCTGCTACGTCCATCCTTTGTAATTATACTATCTAAATAGCAAAATTCATCTACCTCCTCTAACTCGGTATTACCTATTTTTAATTTTGGTTTAGATAACTCACTTGTCATTATCTTAGTCTTTACTGAGTTAATTCTCATACTATAGTTACTCCGTAGTATCTCATCTAAAATATTTAAAAACTCTCCTAACTCTTTTCTAGACTCTGCTATAATGGCTATATCATCTGCAAAACGTAACATGTCTATTTTCTGTCCCCTGTACACTAATACCTATCTCTTTCGTCTCTCTGGCTAAGTTTAAAGCTTCCTCAATATAAACATTAAAAATCAAGGGAGAGAGTATACAACCCTGTCTAACACCATTTATAATCTTAGCTTCCTTTTCTATTTCATCAAATCTAATTACTACGCTTTGGTTTTTATATAGACTGTAAATAATTTTTCTATCTCTATGAGAGATTCCTATTTTTTGCAAAACCCTGAACATAACAATCCAATTAACCTATCAAATGCTTTTTCTAAATCTACAAACGCGAAATGAGTCTTTTTATTTTTTTGTAACCTTTTTTCGATAATTATCCTAATCATTAGTATCGGTTCTCTAGTCCCTCTGTCTTTACGAAAACCATATTGGTCTTCACCTAAATAATTCTCAGTCAAAGCTTCTACTCTATTTTTAATTATTATTGTTAGTATTTTGGAAGCATGAGAAGTTAAACTAACCGTTCTAAAATTCTCACACCTATCAGCTCCTGACTTTTTTGGGATTGGGATAATAATATTTTTTTCGAAATCTATTGGAACCTCACCTGTGTCATATATTACATTTACTAGTTCATATAATCTGTCTAAAGTTTTCTGACTTGCATATTTTATTAATTCTGCGGGAATATCGTCTATCCCTGGCGCTTTATTTAATTTAAGATTCCGAACAGCGCTATCAAATTCCTCTCTTAATATTGAGAACCCTATTTCTACATCCTCTTCTTGGTCGTTCTCTAACTTATCCATATCGTCTCCCTCAGTGGCGTAACTACACCCCTGCCAGCCCCCGCTATGCGGGGGGGCCCCAAGTGCAAGAAGGCCCAAACGATAATAAACTCAACTTATTCATCTTCAACGTATTTGGCAGGTAAGAAACGGTCAAGAAAATATTGCAGATAATTCAGAAACCGCAGGTTAACGAACGTTTTCTTGATGTTACTACTAGGAACTGCTGAAATACAAGAAATAATAATTAAGATAAATACTGAACACCACCTGCAGCCTGCATCCTTTCTTCTTTCTATCCGTTCTGTCCTATTTTGTAAGGGTTAATAAACAGATGAAAGAGACTGTAAACTTTAATAACAAAGATGTCTATATTATTCTTAAGTGATAAGTTGTATAAAGTGGTAAAGCATTATTAAACGACGTATAGTAGGGTTAGTTTGGTTTGTGGGATTTTAAATAGGAATAAAAGGGCTATTGTCTGTACAGTACAGATTCACAGGATGGCAGGTAGCTTAGTAACCTTCGCTTTCTAGAAATATAATACTAGAAAGAAATTCATTTTGTGGTTTCTAGTCAGCTGGTTGCAACGTATTTGCATTAGCTGCATTATATATAACGGAAAGGAAGTAAAAAGCATTCCAGTACGTTTTACTCAATAGTGTTGTGTTCGTATTACAGGAGGTCTTTCATATTTAAACGTAAGTATTTATATCTATTTTTATTAAACTACTATTGATTTGATCATAGTTGAAGTCGCGCTGAGAAATACATATAAATAAATCTTTAAGCATTCAATAAAAATCATTTATATTTTGTTAATTAAAGCATTTAAAGCAAAGTATGTATGTGTTATTTGTAATTTCAAAAGGCTTTTAAATAATTATTACTTATCTAATTACATTATAATTAATTTCATTCAAAATTGCAGGAAATAATATACAATGAGCACTACAAGCGGCGCTGCAAAAACGAAAAGGAAACTATTGGAAGAATCAAAGAGCAAGATTCCAAAATAAGTTCCTTTTTACTTCTAAAGAGTCCGAAAAACAAGAACAATCTATGAAAGAAATTGGGCTTTCGACAGTAGCATCTACTAGTTCCGCTACAGACGAACAGCAGTCGTCAACAATTTTAAAACTCTCACCCAGGGCGCAAGTACATCACATAATGACGGCCGCGATAGAAATTTGGAACTAGATACCACTACAATTACAGAGGTAAATGTGAGTAGTACTTTTCACTTAATGAACTATCTATGGATCTGACGAAAGAATATCCAACCGACTTTGCACATTTTTAAAAATCAATGTTTTACAACATGACAATTTAAGAAAAGAAATAATTAATTACGGATTGGGTAGACCAGATGGTGCGTTTCCTAAAGATAATAAAATAGAAGTTTTTCAGTTCACTATTATTACTTAATAACTGCAAGCGAAAATAAAAGCAATACGTTAAACTTACCACACAATTCAAATGGGTGGTTGTGTTATTCTAAATTAAAAATTGTGTTTATTGTCAACCATGTTGGCTGTTTGCTTCAGTAAGGTCAAGTTGGACGACCGGAATTAATGATTGGCAGGGTTTATCAAAAATTAAAGAGCATTTGCTTGCTCAATCTCATTTAACTTGTTGTTTTATTTACGATATGTGGAAAAAATTATACCATAGTTAAGAAAGATACTCTACTATTAAAACAAGAAACTGAATTTTGAAAAATGTTTTACACAGACTTTTCAATGTTACTTTATCACTATCCCAGCGCATGCTGTCATTTCGAAGACATAGAGAAAGTTTTCTGATTCAAAAGACAGTTACAACGGTAATTTCTTAAGTTTAGTTCATTTAATTAGTAACTATAATCCTATATTACAAAAGTGCTTGAACGACCCAAAGGTTCAATTAAATATCTTTCCCAAAATTCAAAACGATATTATTAATACTTTAAGCGCACACTTAAAAATATTTTATTAAATAAAATTAGATCCGCTCCTTTTTCTCAATCATAATAGACACTACACAGGATATAACTAAGATTGATCAATTAAGTAAAATTGTAAGATATATTGATTTTAAAAAGACAGCTTGGGAGAGGTAACCAAAATAGATATTTGTGAAACTTTTGTGGGTTTTACAAAAGTAGAGTCCCAATCTGCTGAAGGACTATGTAATACTATATTAAGCAATTTAACCAACATGCAATTAGATATAAATAAATGTAGAGGGCTGGGCTACGATGGAGCTAACGTTATGAGCGGTACGTATTCTGGCGTGCAAAGAGAATTTTAAACATAGAGCCTGCAGCCTTATATATGCACTGTAGTGCCCATAACTTAAATCTAGTCATAAATGATGCCGTTAAAGGTATAAAAGAAATAGAATCGTTTTTCTACTTTTAGAAAACATATATACATTTTTGCTAATAGTATAGTAAGATGGAATTGGCTTTCTGTTTTTAAAGAAAATTTCACACAATTGAAACGCTTAAATCCGACACGTTGGGCGGATCGAGTAAAATCTTTAGCTGCCATAAGAATTCGGTATAAAGATATAGTAATGTCTCTTAATAAAATTATTATGATATCAAAAAACAGATGAACGAAATGACGCAAAGCAAATATTAACTAGCATGGATAATTTTAATTTTATTTTTTAAGTGTTTTTAAGTCAAATTCTAGAAGAGCTTAACAAGCTCTCACAAACTGCTCAGAGTGAAAAGGCGAATATTAATCAGATAACTCTCTTATTTCAAAAACTTTAAAATTTTTCAAGGAAACAAGAAATAACTATTCCAACATCAAGGAGGAAGCAGCGAAAGTTGCAGGGCAATGGAATATTAAACCGGAATTTATAAAAAAGGCAACCAAAAATAAAAAGCATTACGATGAATTATCCAATGATTATCGATTTAATGATGAAGAATTTAAATTTAAAATAAATGTATTTTATCGCGTAATGGATATTATAATTTCACAGCTGTCGAATCGTTTTAAATCGCTTTTTCATGTAAACGAAAAGTTTAATTTCTTAGAACCTAATGTATTTTTGAATTTAACTGCAGACGATATTTTATCTAAGGCAAAACAATTGCAAAAATTTTACTACAAAGATTTAAATGATGCTATAGGTATAGAACTTACTACACTCAAAAATAATAGACTTATTTGTGATGAATTAAAAATGTTAACGGTATCTTACAATTTTTAGAATATCTAGTACTTTCCAAATCTACAGGTTCTAGCAGTTTTCCAAACACCATAACAGCCTTAATGTTATACCTAACTTTACCCGTTAGCGTTGCAAGTGCGGAGAGATCTTTCTCAAAATTAAAATTATTAAAATTATCTTAGGAACCGCACTTCACAAGATAGATTAGACGATTTATCCTCTTAGCAGTAGAACATGACACTGCCAAAAATATGAATATAGAGGATACAATAAACGCGTTTGCAGCAAAACATGCAAGAAAAACAAAATTTTGAATTTGATTTGGAATGTCTGCTAGCTCATAGGTTTTTTTACTGTATCAAATTTTTAGGTGTAAATAATTTTGTGCGGCGTATAAATATGTAGATTTAATATTAATTAACTTATAAGTTTGAATTTATGTAATTTGGTTTTATAATTAATAAAGCACTTGATTAATATAGTATATGTATTTAATTCTATACTGCTTCCTTCTCTACATGTACTATAATTTAAAAATATGGCTAAATATAAGCCAGTAAAAGTAATACATTTTAAAGAGAGCCCACTTTACAATTTTTGCGGGGGGGCCCAAAAATCGTAGTTACGCCACTGGTCTCCCTTATATAAATCTTCTAAATATCTTTTCCATCTATCAGCTACCTCAACATTATTTATTAGAAGCTCATGATTCTCGTCTCTAATACCATTATATTTTTTCCTATCTTCCCCAAAAAACTTTTTAACTGCTCTGTAAGCCCTGTCTGTCTTACCTACTTTCAAATCATCTTGTATTCCCTTACAATTCTCATCCATCCATTTATTTCTAGCTTTTCTACACTCATGTACTATCTTATTTCTACCTGTATTATATTTTTGCTCACTTTCACTATCCACTTCTCTGAAAGGTTTAAGCTTTCTTCTATT
The DNA here is from genome assembly GCA_036346225.1 of Platerodrilus igneus. Lineage (NCBI taxonomy): Eukaryota > Metazoa > Arthropoda > Insecta > Coleoptera > Lycidae > Platerodrilus > Platerodrilus igneus. Next base: position 1,363,969 of record JARFIW010001152.1, on the reverse strand, counting down.
CTCTATTAAATCTAATATCTCCGTTGTTACCCACGGTTTTCGCTTCTATTTTTTTCTTACCTATAGTCTGTGTTGCTGTATCATGTACAGTCAGTTTTATTTCTTTCCATCTATTTTCTACGTTCCCTCCTACAGCTATCTCTTTGCTCTTATTATCTGATACTTGTTTATATTCCTCTTTTACCCTACTATCATTAAGCTTACCTAGATCCCATCCTCTCTTTTAACCTTTCTCAATTTTTTGAATTTTAGTTTACATTTCATTTTAACTAAGTTATGATCGCTATCTATGTCAGCCCCTGGATAACTACGACAGTTTTTAACTTGGTTTCTAAATCTTTGTTTAACTAAAATATAATCTATTTGGTATCTAGCCCTATCACCTGGGGCTTTCCAGGTATATCTTCTCCTAACATGTTGTTCGAATAGGGTGTTTACAGTTACTAATCTATGTTCCTGGCAAAACTCAACTAATCTTTCTCCTCTATCATTTCGTCTGCCATACCCAAATTTTCCTACCATTTTTCCCTCACTACCTTCTCCCACTGACGCATTAAAATCGCCCATAATTATTAAATTCTCATCTCCTTTTACTTTTCTCACTATACTATTTATATCCTCGTATACCTTTTCTACTTCCTCACCCTCGTACTGAGTTGTTGGCATGTAAACCTGTACTAAAACAGTGTCTGTGGGTTTTGTACTCAATCTAACCATAATTATTCTATCACTAAATTGTAAGTACTCTTTAACTTCATGCCCTAATCTTTTACCTAACACTATTTCTACGCCTGCCTGTCCATTAGTTGAAGAAGTTGTAATTATTCTATAATTATCTTTCCAAAAGTCATTACTATCTGGCCATCTCACCTCACTAATACCTAAAATGTCTACCTTTCCCTTTCTCATTTCGACTACGAAATTCGTTAACTTATTTACTCTAAGTAATGATCTTACATTCCAAGTCCCTATCACTAAATCGAACTGTTGTTTTATATTCTTACGATGACGAGCCCCAAGTAACCCCTCCCGGAGATCCGAATGAGGGAGAATTTTACCTCCGTACAAGAATTTTACTTGTGAGCTCTCCATCATATGTATTTCGTGTTTTAGGCCACGCACACAAGGAAAATATTGTGGTAGGCTCCCATATCTTTCCACAACGCAGTTTTTAAAGATTTTAGCAAAAAGCCGTATCCGTCACGGACAATCCCCAACAAGCTTGTAAATTATTGAGGATCGACCGAGACCAACCGACCCTCCTCCAATATCTTTTAGCCAGCAAAGCTGCTGCCCCTTGCTGCGCCTTTTAATCGCCTTTTACGATAAGCAGGCTTACTATAGTAGTATTCTTTATCCCCTACTATAGGGTAATATATATATATATATATATATATATATATGTATATATATATATATATATATATATTGCCGTGGAACCTATAAAAGCTGGAACATCAATCCTGCACTGGGCCGTCATAAAATTTTTCGAAAAACAAAATAAAAATTTTAAAAATCCCTTACCCTTTAATTTCGCCTTCAAACTCCTTCAGCTTCCCTGGCTAGCTCAGCTGTGCCTCTTCTCGAATACCTAAATTTACGGACATATCTCGTTCACACTTGCACATCATTCAATAAAAATACCAAATAATACCATAAACATACCTTTTATTTACTTCTCTTTACAGATAAATTATATTCACATGTGTTAAAAACAGTAAAATACAATAATTATAAAACTCTAATTATGGTATGTTTTAAAGTCTTTGATTTTTCTAATAAATTTTAAACAACTTCAATGAGATATGAGTAGATGGGCCCCACATGTTATCCTAAGTTGATTTCACACTGGAGTATGGTGAGCTCATAATAGGGATAGAAATAGGTGTATATAGAAAAGTAGAAGTAGGTGTATATAGAAAAATAAAATTAGATATAGGATAAATATGGGAGATAGTTAAATGTAGATATAGAATTAAGTGTGTATAGTTGGGATAAGGAATAGATAGTGATAGGAGGTACTTGAAGAGTCAATAAAGGACGAAAGGGTGAAATAAAAAAAGGAAATAGACTAAAATAAAAGGGTAAAGAGTTAGTAATAGATAGAAATAGTAGGTGGGATGCACAATCAATAATATGCTACAGAATGAGACGGGTATAAAAGTATTCGATTGAATACGCACGTATTCGATCCACGTGGAGTCCATAAGACGCGGTCAGCAATATCGGTTTTCTACAACTCAAGTAAGGGTAGAACGCGACATAAAATATGTATAAGACAGGAATAAAGATATTACAAGCGAAGTTTTATGACTTCACTGAACTGTATCATTGGTCGAAATAGATAGTTCTACAACAGACAAACACGCGCCAGGTGGATGCGATAGTTGGTATGATATAGCGTGTTGACGAGGGAATATTTCTGGAAGTTTTAAAACGGTTATACAAAATTTGCGGAAATATTATTTTCAATTAAGTATTTCACGTAAAGTGTGGCCAAGGGAGCATGGTTTTATTGTATAAATACGGGAAAAAAATTAATAGGGCTCTCTTTAATTTCGCATCGCTTAACGACGTATAATAATCAACTGACGAGGCTTGTGAGTACTAAAAATTTGTAAACTTCAGTAAAATAGTATTAGATTATTTGGGGCCTTATAGTTAGTAACGCGAGTAGTGGCGAATGAGTTTTACTTAACTGAGATCCACCGAATACCTTAACAAGCTTGTAAATAAGTAATGCAATAATAAACAAGTGTAATATACATGGATTTGGATTTTGGAATTGATGTTAATTAGTAGCTCAAAACTCAGCTTAGACTGAGTTTTTATCTATAAATATCTAGTGCAGCAGCGCGCATAATCACGAAGCCGAGGGGTTCAGGAAGTTAAAGCATCATCAACGGAGATGGAGTCTTGAAGCTTTTTCCAGGTAACTCATTTGAATTTGCTGTTTTTTTTTGAAAAACAGTTGAAATTATTTGTGATGTGTGAGTGAACTTTAATGGTTATTTTTGGTTATTTAACGTATTGAAAAAGATACGTATAACTGACTATTATTATGGTATTTTGAATATAAAACAAAAGGTGTACGTAAAGCTTATTAAATTTCTTGATGAATTTAAATTTAATTGTTAAGAGTACATGAGTTTATTAAGTTTGTAGTAATAGTATGCAAAGTGGAAAGCTTACATTAATAAACTGAGTTATCATGAGCTCACCATACTCCAGTGTGTAGTAATAAATAAAGATAAGGTATTATTATTTCGGGGCCATTTACTCCTATTGTATTAAATGTGTTTGAAATTTCAATTTTAAAAACAAGGACTTGACAAAGATAGCTTTTATTGAGGAGTAACTAGAGCACCGAACTCTACATAACTATGAATTATTGTTTGTAAATAGCGGTAAATAAATATTGTATGGTTGTTGTATTATTTTGTGATTTTATTGAATGGTGTGTGAATGGTAAAGAGAATGATAGTAAATTTAGGTATCCAAGAAGAAGCACAGCTGAGCTAGCCAGGGAAGCTGCTGAAGGAGATTAATTTGATGAAGCAGAATCCGGGTAAGAAAAATTTGTGAAAGTCTTATATTTAAAAAAAAAAGATTTTTTGAAAACTGGCGAGGTCCAGAACTAACTCCCGTATCACGGCAATCTTATGACGCCCAATCCGTGGGGCTCGAATGTGTTTTAGATAGTACCAGACCAAAGTCCGTACCAAGGCTATATATATATATATATATATATATATATATATATATGTATATATTTATTGTTACGACCTAGCTCTTTGGTGTCCCACGGTCTGAGCGTCATTAATTGCTACGACCTCACACTCCTAGTTTATGGTGCCTATTTAAATGCTATGACCTCTTTCTATAATATCACTAATGCTTAACAATTTGCCATAGCTGCTCTGCTCGCTTTCCTGAAAATAATCTATCAACACGAAAAATCCTGCTACGGTAAATAGGCAACATTTATTTACATTCCAACTGAAATTAATATACCAGCCAAAATCAAAATTAGTCTTCTCTTTTACACCTCATTCACAAGTTATATACATTCCCCTTTTAAATACTCCCTTAACACTAACATTCCAGGATCAATATTTACGCATGATAATATATTGTAGTAGTTGAAAGAAAGTAATAGGGTTTCAACACATATTTCTTACTCTATTTCTGTTTCAATACGGGCTCATAGTAAAACCTAAACTTTAGTGCAAATTTCTGCACACAAATATTTTAAACACACCCTCTTACCTCATGCATAAAATCAAATACTTCATTCACACATAAAATAGCCCAAATTAAGATATTCACTAGAGAAACTCTCCTCCTTTATGTCCTTTCAGTTAACATAAAATTATAACCCCTCCCCACCACAAAGTTATCAATTACATATTTACATCGTACAACGATAAGGTGCAGTTACCTGAGAATAATGTATACACGCGAAACCTGCTACCATTTTTCCCGGGACTGCCGCATGCAAGAACAACTCTAAATCTGGATTTCTTTTTTCAAATTGTAAGCTTTGACCAAAAATTACCAAGGAGTTCTCTATCTTCTACCATTCGACAGTACACCCAAACTTTTGCTGTGCATCAAATTTTTTCTACGAGGACCATAATTTGTGGTACTAAACCAAAATCGGTTAAACGCCGGCATTTAATCGTTTCAAAACTAATTACATAGTTTACACAGGATGTGTAAATAAAACTGTTTCTATTTTAAACGTTTATCATTGGTTCAAAATTCAAAAGACTATGAAATTATCTAAGTATCGAAGAGAATCTAAGAGACTCGTAAGCTTCGTCGTAAGAAAATCGTAAGAGAATCATAAGAGAGTCGTAAAAAGAATCGTAACAGATTTATCAGAGACGTAAGAAAATAGTAAGAGAGCTAAAAATCAATCTCCTGCTGATTTTATACATGTTCCTTACCTTTAAAACCTGTTAAAATTCTCTGAAGATCGTCTTGCAATATTATTTCAATTCCTAAAATTCCGACATCAACAAGGCCAAGCTCCTACGTTTCCAAAAACCCCTCACAAAGACACTCCACACGTACACAAATTCTCCGTATTTATCTTTAACCGAAACTCATTAGTTAAACTTAAACTCGGATCGTTATATATTTTTAAAAACACTTCTTCGTAAAACCGCTTTGAAGCGAACATCATAAATACGTGCACTATTGCTTCCTAGTATTTGAAAAATCAATACTCAAAGAACCTTGGTATGCACCCCAAGTCGACCAAAACCAACGTCTAAAATACGCCTCCATCCAACGTGTGTTGTTTCCATCTCATTCCTACATATGCGCTTAAACCAACTCTCTCTGTCACCTTGTTTTCAATGTTGGTTGTTTTACCGACAACTGCTGCCCATTCCTATTCTTATTATCAAGTTTTTAATAAATGTGTTATCCGTTTAAAATTTTACTAAGAAGGCTGTTTTGTTTGTATCAACGAAGTTGTGAGTATTTTAAAGCTTGAGATGAGCAGAATTGGCTATATAAATACCAGCAGGTGGTAGTAGGGTCTTTTTTGATTTTTATCAACGAGTCCGCTAATAATGGTGATCAAGTAATTATAATGTACTTGAAGAAAAATTTACACACAAGTTGATGTAGAGTTTATACTTGCAGTATACAAATTAATGAGAAAGATAGTTTAAAGATCCGAAGCATACTTGATGAAAGTAAGTACAATCTGTTTTATATATGGTTGTTGGTGCAAGGCATGCACAAAAATGCAGTAGAGATTGTTAATGGATTGATTTGGGGGTTTCCATGGTAAATTGGACCAGTAGCAGAGTTGGGGGAGTCTGGTTGTATCGTTAAGTGTAACTTTCTAGTTACCGCTTGAAGCGAGAGGACGTGTTTTGCAGAGCTCCGCTTCAGCAGCTAACAGTAAGTTTTTAGCTAGGGTTTATATTATTTATTGTTATATTATTTTATTTGAAGCTTTGCTTTTTATTGTGTTTTATTTCTATAATTGTGTGGTATTAAATTTTAAATACAGGGCAGTAAAATAAAAATTTAAAAACAAAATTTAAACCGAATAAATATTAAATAAATCCCGTTTTTCTTTGTAATTTATGCTAAAATCCTGGTTTTAAAATAAACTAACTAAATTTTGTCCTAATAAAACAAAAATCTACTAAACAAATACTCAAAATAATTTCGAAATAACTTAAAAAGGCGTTTTTATTAAATTCACAACAAAAACCGTGTAAATCGAGTAAAAAGCCCGGTAAAACAACCAAAAAATGTGTGAATTTTTTATAGTGCGCGTATACTCAAATAATAACCTAAAAACAAAAATCTAGGCTTTTTAAATCAAATAAATAAGTCAAAAAATGTAAATTTTAAAACAATTTCAATATAAATTTTCCGTAATTTAAGTACACGCGTACTTAAAGACTCCTTTAAAACGATTTTTGGTCTAATTAAGCGGTGTAACAGTTGAAGGTCGTGCTAGTTACCGAGTGATTAAGTGAAAGTGCGTTTTCCGAGACCGCATTCCGATAGTGCTTGACCTAATTTGTTAAATACACATTTAACATTAAAGTGTTATTTATAAATTAGATATTTTGAAGTAACTAGCTTATTTAAATTTGATTTGGCGGTTTAAAAATTTTAAAATAAATAAATAGTGTTTTTTACGGTACTTTTAAATTGACATATTTTTGTTCGGTTAGCGAATTTATTTGGTTCTAGTTGTTATTGACGCTTAGTGTTTATTGTATTTTGTTAAATTTGAAATTTAATTGCACGGTTTGAAGTTTAAATAAATACAGGGTTGTTCACGGTTCACCCTTAACCAAAATATTTTTATTGGACCAACATTTTGCGTTCTTCTAGCGTTGTTCTTTTAGCGTCGTAACGGTCAGGTTGTTGTTTTTTTGAGCTGCGTTTTAGGTGTCATTCTTTGTTGTTAGTTTTGTCAGCATGGTGTTCCACCGCGATGAGAAGCCGTTGCCCAGGAAGAAGAAGGGTGATCGGTCGCAGTCTGCTAGGTCGGAGGCTGAGGGCGCTATTGGGGGGAAACAGCTTAAGGTAGTGAGTAGAGGATGAGGGGGATTCTAGGACAGCGCCGCCGCCGCCGCCCTGGACCAAAAAGTTTTCTTCGACTAACCATTTTTCATCTTTCGAGATATATATATCTTAAATTTTTCATCTTTCGAGATAAATGAGCATCCTCATTTCCACACACGAGATAAACCTATTTTTAAGATTTTTTACCGCTAACATTCTGAACCAAATAGTTTTCTTCGTCTAACCATTTTCATCTTTCGAGATAAACCTATCATGTTTGGTATTAATTAATATTAGAATTTTCTCAGCTACCCGAATTTCTAAGAATTCAGATAGCATCATCCCCCAGAGGGCTACCCTAATTTTAAGATTTCTTACCTGTAGCAACTTTTGAGCGTTCTTATAAATTTTTTTTAGTCATGCGATACATCTTGTTAGTTTAAAATTTTACGCAGAATTCGAATCTGTAAACAGATTTAATATCCGACCACGTACTGTAAAGTTATACCCCTTTAAAGTCCGGAACCTCTAAATTTTGCTCTTTGTTCTATAAGCAAAACTAACAAACAGTTTTCTTCGTCTAACCAATGCATCTTTCGCGATAAACCTATCTTGTTTGGTATCAATTAATATTAGAATTTTTTCAGCTACCCAAATCTTTAGGAATTTTTCAGATAGCGCCATCTCCCAGAGAGCTACCCTGATTTTAAGATTTCTTACCAAGATCAATTCCTAATCACCTCTCCTTTTTAATATCTACAGTCCTTTAACCAATACAAAGAAATAAGCACACAAAATTTTAATAATTTATTTACAGTTTAATAAACTAATCATTCCAATGTAATGTGTTTTAAATATATAAATGGGAAGGTCGACTTTTGGTGTAATGATCGCGTGGTTAACAATTAAGAAAGCGCATTTTGCTTGTATGAAATCTATGGAATTTCTCCTGTAATTAAAAGAAAAATGCATTCGTAATTGAAAATGCGTGTCACTTACCTTCAGCCAAATAAAGTATTAATATAGCAAAATATTTAAATTCAATATTTTGGAAACTTCCAATGTAGCATTAATTTTATAGCATTAATTTGTAATTATTTGTAATCCAGCAAATATTCTAGATTCTTAATGATCATGTGAATCACATGTGAAAGCTGTATATAATTTCTTCTCCAAACAAATGCGGTTATTACAATAGGAAAGTACGCTAAATGCAAGTCAATTAATAGCAATTTAATAGTGTTTACTGACCTACCTTAATTGTTTGTACAAGGAAACAATATAATATATACAAATATAGTAACTACCTTATATATTTATGCCCCATGTGTAGGTTGCTGTACTATTAGGACCAGGGTATGCAGACTTTAACACCTCCATATCGCACGCTTTACACAGATGTTGGTTGTTTCGTACAAGACCCTTTAACAGCTGGCGGAGCTGAACGTTTACTGCTTAACGACATACCGTGCTGTTTTTCCTTGTGTCGCTGCAAGCTATTTTTGTAAAAGCGATACTGCAAGACCCAGACTTTAAGTACTTTGCTGCCGACGGATGTATAAGCTTAACCGTGGACGATGTTACACCACGACATTAAATGGCAGGCTTGAATATTTTTTTTGGAAACAATCGAAGATTGCCGAAGACACTCGAAGAGTGCACAAACGCGGTCACTAAACCACAATTAATAATCGCTTTTATAGGTTTAACATTTCTACCATTACCCAATAACTGGTGCTACGTACATGGAAACTTTAATTTCTTATTGGAGAGAATCCTTATTCTCCCACGCACTGCTGCGTAGTTGCATACCCACCCCTTTTGGGGATATATGCTCGTTATAGGTTGTTAGACCCTCGGTTTTACTTAACTACATTTCGTGAGATCCCTTTAATCTTTTTAATCGTGTCCTTCTCGCGTACAATACAGTAGGACTTAGCCTTACTACCTACAAATTCTAACACCAAGTCACCGTTAAACTCGTTTTTAAATTACCCCACAACTTTTTGTTAACATGCGGTAAATTGTGTTTATTATTTGCGGGGTACACCACTTTAAACCTAAAAATAAAAACAGGATAGTTTAATACGTTTATTAATAATTTATGGTAATGTTGGCGATACAAATATGTAAAAATAAACTTTATCAAGAAAATATAATGTTTTAATAGAATACATACATGTATCGATAACATTTATAAACCGCTGTGGTATCCAGAGTCTGGCGAATCTGGGATAGCCAAATCTCTAAACATTTGCGCAAGCGATTGCCTTGCAGTTGCATCTTTTAAGTACTGAATGAGGAAACATTTAATAAGTTCCAACACTGTCAAGTAATTTAAATTGCTGCAATCATTAGACAGAGAAATACTGGCACTGCTTTCCCCCTCTAATAACGTTTGAACCCTTTCTTCCTCCGTCGTATTTCCACATACTTTTTTTATATCACCAACGAATTTTTCTTAAAATTCTGAAAAGTTTCTACACCTTAACTCAGCCATTTTAAAACAGATCAATTCTCGCAAATTTAATAGCTTGATGCATTCGTACGCAGGTAGCACAATAACATTCCCATTTTCGTAATCTCCATATTATATAAATTCTCTTTTTCAAAATTGTTCAACAACCATATACTTCTATTAAAGGCTGTGCTTAGCTGCAATTTGAAATCTTGATCCAATTGTATGTCAACAACATCGTTTCCAGTAGTCAGACCATTTAATCTGACTTGTTTTGAGTCTTGAGCAAATTGGCGAATTTGAAATTCCACTTGAAAAGTACACAATTTCTTCCAATCGAAGTAAGAGAATGTTATCGTAGAATCAGCACACATACCACTACAGCAAATAACTTGGATGGCAGGTTGAAGACCACCATATAAATCAAAACCAACTTCTAATATATTGTGGTGATAATTTGGAAAAAATTCGCCTAACCTATAGGTTGACTTACCAACTAGTTGGTTGATATTTAATTGTGGTACTCGCACATCACTTGTAACGTCAACACAAAAAAAATCCATCTTTAATTTATAATTTTAATCAAACTCGACGATACTTTGACGACTAATGCACTGGAACATGGCTCTCGCCTTTTATGCCGAAGGTCGAGCGTGCGCAGCTCCTTATTATATTAGTTGGCGTTATATGCAAGTCTTGACTGGAAAAGTGACGCGTATAATTGTTTTATAATGGGTTTTACCTGTATGTATTTAACCACCAACGCCATTTTTAGAATTATTAAACAAAATTACTTTTAGCAGTATTTTTAATATACCATCGTGTAAGATTTCAATTATTATTGTGTTTTTCCTCAGGTTCTCAAATCCCTCGGAATTTTTTTCAAATCGAATGACCCCTTACTGATTTGCAGAATAACCTTTTGCAAGCACCGTATATAATTCATCTTTAATGTATTTCTAAACCGTATGGCTCTGTCTTTTGAGATAAACCCCTGGTGTAACCTATAAATTAGTATAGAATTTTCCTGGGGAATTGAAATTAATTATCACGTCTTTTAAAATTAGTTCCAACAAAGACCTGTATATATTGTATTAATATTCAAAAACCTATCAGCAAAACACTTTTGCATTTTTATTTAGATTTAGCTCGATAATAGAGTTAAACTCCAAATATATTTATTAGTGGCTAAAATTGTTAAAATTTTCAATTAGTGAATCCACATACAAATGATTAAACCAAAAGGTATAATACATATATTAATTCTGCACGGTGACCTAGAAAGTGGTTCGATAATCTATTTTAAATGTAGTTCAACATAAGACGTATATTCTAAATAAATTTAGTGAAATGTATAATCATTAGCCTTGCATTGTTTGTCGATGACGTCTGACTATTAATTTAATAAAAGCACTTTCCACAATTCTAGTTAATATACGGGAATACACATTCTATAATTTGATTTAAATTGGGTTAATGTAAGGACAAATTATACTCATACTTTCTCTATGTACATAAATACGGGGGAAATGATACCAAAAGTTCATTTTAAGTTTATTTTGTAAAACGTAAAGTCGTTTATAGTGTCATTAATAGTAATACTGAATTTTCAGTCTTTGGTTTAAAATTTCGTGTGAGGACTATCGACAAAGAAGAGTAAGTATTAGTTTGAATTTTGCAAACGTAGAAGAAATTAATATTTACATGTATAATTCAAAACAATTTTAATTGATTCATAGGCATTTAAGGAGGAAAACGTTGGTACCGCTTTTAACAATTTAACATTTTCTAGTTTAACGGGGTGGCTGGTTTCAAATATATGTTTGGCGACCTGAGACCTTTCATATTTACCATATTTGAAGTGAGCAATGTGTTCTTTAAATCTTGTTGTTATATTCCTCTTGGTCTGACCAATATATTTTTGCAAACACCCTGGCCCTGCACAACTAATTTCATAAATCCCCGACTTTTGCAATTTTTCCCCCTTGTCTTTTGGATTACCTAGCAAATCTTTAATTTTATTAGTATTAGTGAAAGCAATTTTAAAATTACACTGTTTGAATATTTTATCAAGACCCTTTGTGGTTTTGTGAAACGGAAGTTTAACATATTTAACATTATCGTTAGAGGTGGTTGATTGCAAAGTCGTTGATTTACGGATGTTGATCCTATTTTTACACTTTCTAAAAATATTATCTATAATATCAGAAGAGAAACCATTGTAATTCGCTATTTGTTTAATAAGAGCAAATTCCTTATTAAATCTGTTTTATTTAAAGGAAATTCAATAATCTATTAATTAAAAAGTTAAATGAAGCCAACTTATGTTGTATGCTATGATTAGAGGAAGACAAAATAAAGCGATTTACATTAGTTTCTTTTCTATAGATGTCAAATTCTAATTTATTACCATTTCTAATTACTAATGTATCTAAAAAGGGTAATTGTCCATTATTCTCTAGTTCATACGTAAATTTTATGCTTTGAAATTTTGAATTCATTTCTTTAAGAAAATCATCAACATTTGATTTAGAAGTGTCAAAACTGCAAAATATCATCCACGTACCTTAACCATATTCTTGGGAAGTATTTGGAGTTTTCTTTTAACTCGGTTTCAAAACGAGACATAAATAAATTTGCTATGAAAGGTGATAAGCTATTTCCCATTGCTGTGCCTTCATGTTGTTCGTACAACTTGTTGTTGAATTGAAAACAGTTCTGGGACATGCAATGCGAAACAAGCTTGATATAGTCCTCAACTTTATCATCATCAATATCACTATCTATAAGAACATCCTTTAAATATGTTAAAGTACGTGGTATTGGAACACTAGGGAATAATGAACTGACATCAAATGAAATTAAGATTTTGTTCTTTTCTAATGTGATATTTTTAATTTTATTAATGAACTCTAAAGAGTTTTGTACAGACAAACTATTAAACTTTAAATTCTTAAATTCATTTGACAGCCATCGTGATAAATAGTAAGTCGGTGAGTTGATACCTGAAACTATTGGTCTCATCGATTTATTATTTTTGTGAATCTTTGGTAAACAGTAAAGTTTTGGCATTTCAGGATTTGAAATTGTTAATTTTAATTTTAGTGTGGGCGAAATTAGGTTTGGACATTCTTTCAAAACAGACTCTGTTGATTTAATCATTTTATTTAAAGGAATTTCATTTTTACGTTTTTTGACTATTGGTCAAAAAACGTAAAAATGAAGTTCCTTTAAATAAAATGATTTTTACAGCTACTGAAGAATTGACTATTGGTCCAAAAACGTAAAAATGAAGTTCCTTTAAATAAAATGATTAAATCAACAGAGTCTGTTTTGAAAGAATGTCCAAACCTAATTTCGCCCACACTAAAATTAAAATTAACAATTTCAAATCCTGAAATGCCAAAACTTTACTGTTTACCAAAGATTCACAAAAATAATAAATCGATGAGACCAATAGTTTCAGGTATCAACTCACCGACTTACTATTTATCACGATGGCTGTCAAATGAATTTAAGAATTTAAAGTTTAATAGTTTGTCTGTACAAAACTCTTTAGAGTTCATTAATAAAATTAAAAATATCACATTAGAAAAGAACAAAATCTTAATTTCATTTGATGTCAGTTCATTATTCCCTAGTGTTCCAATACCACGTACTTTAACATATTTAAAGGATGTTCTTATAGATAGTGATATTGACGATGATAAAGTTGAGGACTATATCAGCTTGTTTCGCATTGCATGTCCCAGAACTGTTTTCAATTCAACAACAAGTTGTACGAACAACATGAAGGCACAGCAATGGGAAATAGCTTATCACCTTTCATAGCAAATTTATTTATGTCTCGTTTTGAAACCGAGTTAAAAGAAAACTCCAAATACTTCCCAAGAATATGGTTAAGGTACGTGGATGATATTTTGCAGTTTTTGACACTTCTAAATCAAATGTTGATGATTTTAAAGAAATGAATTCAAAATTTCAAAGCATAAAATTTACGTATGAACTAGAGAATAATGGACAATTACCCTTTAGATACATTAGTAATTAGAAATGGAAAAATTAGAATTTGACATTTATAGAAAAGAAACCAATGTAAATCGCTTTATTTTGTCTTCCTCTAATCATAGCATACAACATAAGTTGGCTTCATTTAACTTTTAATTAATAGATTATTGAATTTCCTTAAATAAAAACAGATTTAATAAGGAATTTGCTCTTATTAAACAAATAGCGAATTACAATGGTTTCTCTTCTGATATTATAGATAATATTTTTAGAAAGTGTAAAATAGGATCAACATCCGTAAATCAACGACTTTGCAATCAACCACCTCTAACGATAATGTTAAATATGTTAAACTTCCGTTTCACAAAACCACAAAGGGTCTTGATAAAATATTCAAACAGTGTAATTTTAAAATTGCTTTCACTAATACTAATAAAATTAAAGATTTGCTAGGTAATCCAAAAGACAAGGGGAAAATTGCAAAAGTCGGGGATTTATGAAATTAGTTGTGCAGGGCCAGGTGTTTGCAAAATATATTGGTCAGACCAAGAGGAATATAACAACAAGATTTAAAGAACACATTGCTCACTTCAAATATGGTAAATATGAAAGGTCTCAGGTCGCCAAACATATATTTGAAACCAGCCACCCGTTAAACTAGAAAATGTTAAATTGTTAAAAGCGGTACCAACGTTTTCCTCCTTAAATGCCTATGAATCAATTAAAATTGTTAAACATAAAGGACCCCTCTTAAACACCGATAAAGGGCCAATAGAGTCATCTGCTTTGCTTTCCCTATTGGTCAACAACCAATGAGAAAACAAGATTAAATTGGTTCCGCTTCAGTAGATTTAGAATTAGTATAAATTAAGTAGATTTAAGTTATAATGTCACAATTCACTTGTTTGTTGTTGAGAACACCAGCCTGCGGGTGAGGAGAATATCCTCGATAGTGTTTAAAGCAACAATATAGTAAATTATAGGTTGGGAAGGTTCACTTCAACCTAAGTGGTGAGGAGAATATCCTCTGAAGTGTTCCAGAACAACAGCTAATTTTTTTTTTTTTTTATTACAGGTTTTCTACTGATGATGACCACATAGTGGTCGAAATACGTATTTAGTAATTTAAATATTTTTTATGGTTAAGGGTTTTTATTTAATTTTATTTAATTCCCATCAAATGTCATCATCTTCACTAAACAATTCTTATTTAAATAAAAACGCAAGTTGTCGAATTTGCATATCTGATTTAGCATGCCAACTTCCATAGTGCGTATAATGTGTGGAAGATTTGATATAAACTTCCTAAATACGTTGAGGGATACATCAAGTACGCTCTGCGAAATGGTGTCAACAAATCTAAAAATTATTTTGTAATCGTCGAACGGGTTCAAGCCTACAATTATGATTTTGGAAGAAGATTCTGTTATGGTGTATGGTTTTTCAAATAGTAACTTGGTTCGTTCTAACTGAATTGCGGCGTTTATACGTTCTTTATGCGCTGCCGTCGATTGGTTTTTCAAATCCTTAATTTGTTCCCACTCATTGGCTGTAATTTTTAGTTCCTCCTGGAAATAAACCATATCGATGTGCCTTTCGTTGTGTTTTTATGGCATCACAACCAGTAAAACATTTTCGCACACACTGCACGCAATACTTAAGATGTTCATTCTAGAAAAAATTATTGATTAACAGTTTTGAATTATACATGTAAATATTAATTTCTTCTACGTTTGCAAAATTCAAACTAATACTTACTCTTCTTTGTCGATAGTCCTCACACGAAATTTTAAACCAAAGACTGAAAATTCAGTATTACTATTAATGACACTATAAACGACTTTACGTTTTACAAAATAAACTTAAAATGAACTTTTGGTATCATTTCCCCCGTATTTATGTACATAGAGAAAGTATAAGTATAATTTGTCCTTACATTAACCCAATTTAAATCAATCTATAGAATGTGTATTCCCGTATATTAACTAGAATTGTGGAAAGTGCTTTTATTAAATTAATAGTCAGACGTCATCGACAAACAATGCAAGGCTAATGATCATACATTTCACTAAATTTATTTAGAATATACGTCTTATGTTGGAACTACATTTAAAATAGATTATCGAACCACTTTCTAGGTCACCGTGCAGAATTAATATATGTATTATACCTTTTGGTTTAATCATTTGTATGTGGATTCACTAATTGAAAATTTTAACAATTCTAGCCACTAATAAATATTTTTGGAGTTTAACTCTATTATCGAGCTAAATCTAAATAAAAATGCAAAGGTGTTTTGCTGATAGGTTTTGAATATCAATACAATATATACAGGTCTTTGTTGGAACTAATTTTAAAAGACGTGATAATTAATTTCAATTCCCCAGGAAAATTCTATACTAATTTATAGGTTACACCAGGGGTTTATCTCAAAAGACAGAGCGATACGGTTTAGAAATAGATTAAAGATGAATTATATACGGTGCTTGCAAAAGGTTATTCTGCAAATCAGTAAGGGGTCATTCGATTTGAAAAAAATTCCGAGGGATTTGAGAACCTGAGGAAAAACACAATAATAATTGAAATCTTACACGATGGTATATTAAAAATACTGCTAAAAGTAATTTTGTTTAATAATTCTAAAAATGGCGTTGGTGGTTAAATACATACAGGTAAAACCCACTATAAAACAATTATACGCGTCACTTTTCCAGTCAATACTTGCATATAACGCCAACTAATATAATAAGGAGCTGCGCACGCTCGACCATCGGCATAAAAGGCGAGAGCCATGTTCCAGTGCATTAGTCGTCAAAGTATCGTCGAGTTTGATTAAAATTATAAATTAAAGATGGATTTTTTTTGTGTTGACGTTACAAGTGATGT
Organism: Platerodrilus igneus; assembly: GCA_036346225.1. Classification (NCBI taxonomy): domain Eukaryota; kingdom Metazoa; phylum Arthropoda; class Insecta; order Coleoptera; family Lycidae; genus Platerodrilus; species Platerodrilus igneus. The sequence continues at coordinate 1,347,567 of JARFIW010001152.1, read as the reverse complement.
GCGAGTACCACAATTAAATATCAACCAACTAGTTGGTAAGTCAACCTATAGGTTAGGCGAATTTCCTTCAAATTATCACCACCATATTTTAGAAGTTGGTTTTGATTTATATGGTGGTCTTCAACCTGCCATTCAAGTTATTTGCTGTAGTGGTATGTGTGCTGATTCTACGATAACATTCTCTTACTTCGATTGGAAGAAATTGTGTACTTTTCAAGTGGAATTTCAAATTCGCCAATTTGCTCAAGACTCAAAACAAGTCAGATTAAATGGTCTGACTACTGGAAACGATGTTGTTGACATACAATTGGATCAAGATTTCAAATTGCAGCTAAGCACAGCCTTTAATAGAAGTATATGGTTGTTGAACAATTTTGAAAAAGAGAATTTATATAATATGGAGATTACGAAAAATGGGAATGTTATTGTGCTACCTGCGTACGAATGCATCAAGCTATTAAATTTGCGAGAATTGATCTGTTTTAAAATGGCTGAGTTAAGGTGTAGAAACTTTTCAGAATTTTAAGAAAAATTCGTTGGTGATATAAAAAAAGTATGTGGAAATACGACGGAGGAAGAAAGGGTTCAAACGTTATTAGAGGGGGAGAGCAGTGCCAGTATTTCTCTGTCTAATGATTGCAGCAATTTAAATTACTTGACAGTGTTGGAACTTATTAAATGTTTCCTCATTCAGTACTTAAAAGATGCAACTGCAAGGCAATCGCTTGCGCAAATGTTTAGAGATTTGGCTATCCCAGATTCGCCAGACTCTGGTTACCACAGCGGTTTATAAATGTTATCGATACATGTATGTATTCTATTAAAACATTATATTTTCTTGATAAAGTTTGTTTTTACATATTTGTATCGCCAACATTACCATAAATTATTAATAGACGTATTAAACTATCCTGTTTTTATTTTTAGGTTTAAAGTGGTGTACCCGCAAATAATAAACACAATTTACCGCATGTTAACAAAAAGTTGTGGGGAAATTTAAAGACGAATTTAACGGTGACTTGGTGTTAGAATTTGTAGGTAGTAAGGCTAAGTCCTACTGTATTGTACGCGAGAAGGACACGATTAAAAAGATTAAAGGGATCTCACGAAGTGTAGTTAAGTAAAACCGAGGGTCTTACAACCTATAACGAGCATATATTCCCAAAAGGGGTGGGTATGCAACTACGCAGCAGTGCGTGGAGAATAAGGATTCTTCCAATAAGAAATTAAAGTTTCCATGTACGTAGCACCAGTTATTGGGTAATGGTAGAAATGTTAAAGCTATAAAGGCGATTATTAATTGTGGTTTAGTGACCGCTTTTGTGCACTCTTCGAGTGTCTTCGGCAATCTTCGATTGTTTCCAAAAAAAATATTCAAGCCTGCCATTTAATGTCGTGGTGTAACATCGTCCACGGTTAAGCTTATACATCCGTCGGCAGCAAAGTACTTAAAGTCTGGGTCTTGCAGTATCGCTTTTACAAGAATAGCTTACAGCGACACAAGGAAAAACAGCACGGTATGTCGTTAAGCAGTAAACGTTCAGCTCCGCCAGCTGTTAAAGGGTCTTGTACGAAACAACCAACATCTGTGTAAAGCGTGCGATATGGAGGTGTTAAAGTCTGCATACCCTGGTCCTAATAGTACAGCAACCTACACATGGGGCATAAATATATAAGGTAGTTACTATATTTGTATATATTTTATTGTGTTTCCTTGTACAAACAATTAAGGTAGGTCAGTAAACACTATTAAATTGATATTAATTGACTTGCATTTAGCGTACTTTCCTATTGTAATAACCGCATTTGTTTGGAGAAGAAATTATATACAGCTTTCACATGTGATTCACATGATCATTAAGAATCTAGAATATTTGCTGAATTACAAATAATTACAAATTAATGCTATAAAATTAATGCTACATTGGAAGTTTCGAAAATATTGAATTTAAATATTTTGCTATATTAATACTTCATTTGGCTGAAGGTAAGTGACACGCATTTTCAATTACGAATGCATTTTTCTTTTAATTACAGGAGAAATTCCATAGATTTCATACAAGCAAAATGCGCTTTCTTAATTATTAATCACGCGATCATTACACCAAAAGTCGACCTTCCCATTTATATATTTAAAACACATTACATTGGAATGATTAGTTTATTAAACTGTAAATAAATTATTAAAATTTTGTGTGCTTATTTCTTTGTATTGGTTAAAGGACTGTAGATATTAAAAAGGAGAGGTGATTAGGAATTGATCTTGGTAAGAAATCTTAAAATCAGGGTAGCTCTCTGGGAGATGGCGCTATCTGAAAAATTCCTAAAGATTTGGGTAGCTGAGAAAATTCTAATATTAATTGATACCAAACAAGATAGGTTTATCGCGAAAGATGCATTGGTTAGACGAAGAAAACTGTTTGTTAGTTTTGCTTATAGAGCAAAGAGCAAAATTTAGAAGTTCCGTACTTTAAAGGGGTATAACTTAACAGGACGTGGTCGGATATTAAATCTGTTTACAGATTCGAATTCTGCGTAAAATTTTAAACTAACAAGATGTATCGCATGACTAAAAAAATTTATAAGAACGCTCAAAAGTTGCTACAGATAAGAAATCTTAAAATTAGGGTAGCCCTCTGAGGGATGATGCTATCTAAAAAATTCTTAGAAATTCGGGTAGCTGAGAAAACTCTAATATTAATTAATACCAAACATGATAGGTTTATCTCGAAAGATGAAAAATGGTTAGACGAAGAAAACTATTTGGTTCAGAATGTTAGCGGTAAAAAATCTTAAAAATAGGTTTATCTCGTGTGTGGAAATGAGGATGCTCATTTATCTCGAAAGATGAAAAATTTAAGATATATATATCTCGAAAGATGAAAAATGGTTAGTCGAAGAAAACTTTTTGGTCCAGGGCGGCGGCGGCGGCGGCAGTGGCGGCGCTGTCCTAGAATCCCCCTCATCCTCTACTGTAGTGCTTAAGAACGTCATGTTAGAGACTCGGGAGGAGGTACAGGAGGTAGAGAAGGAGCATGTGTCTGCGGCGGTCGTGTTGGTGGAGTCGGGGCCTCCCGTGGTGGTTGCGGCGCCAGAATTGCCCTCTACTTCGAGAGCCCAGCGCACAATGTCGACTAGCAGCAGCGGTAGCGTTGATGCTAGCGACCTCGATGAACTGGAACTCTTGAAGTTTAGGGTGAGGAAGGCGCACGCTGCCGTCTATGGGAAGGTGCCGGCGACCTCCGCCACAATCGTCGTGGAGGATAGGAAGATGGTTCGGCACGCCGTGGATGATATCCGCGACGTGACGAACCAACTGATAGGTATGGTTAGGGCGCTGCGCCTTTGTTTAGATGGTTCAGGGAGAGCAAGTGTTGTTGGGTGAAGTCCGGCGGTGAATTCTCTCGTTTCAGGAGGTCAGAGTCAGAGTGCGTCGGTGCAGCGCAAGGTCTCCTACGCCGCTGCAACTTCAGGTTCTACTCCTACGTTTGCTGTTAGGGTCGACGCCAGGCCAGGCCAGAAGGACGACGTGATGACGACCCTGAAGGTGAAGTTCGATCCCACTTGAGATGGGTTTATTGTTTCTTTTTTATTATTTATTCTAACATTACAATTAGTCTGCTACCTAAAAATTACAGCAAACCTGTTACTCCTAAGAAATCTAACAGAATTATTTGCTACCTTAAATTATATTAGTTAGTTTTATATTATTTGCGTTTGGAAATACTCGTGTGTGTGTGTGTGTGCTTTTGTCTGTGCGCGCGTGTGGGTGCGTGAGTGTGTGTGTGTGTTTCTGTCTGTGGTAATGTCCTTGGGACTGCTTTCCTTCCCAGCTTCCGACCGTCGGCAGCCGGAAATCAGAAACCGAGAAGTTCGCATTCCTGTACGTGTCCTGGCCGTCGGCAGCCGAAAACCAGGGGGACCACGTACAGTCCCTGGTGTGTATGTGTGCACGTGTGCGTATATATCTGTGTCGTATGCGTGTGCGTGCAGGTACGTGTACGTGCGTGTTTGTGTGTGTTTTGGTGTGTGTATGTGTGTGTTTTGTCGTGCCAGTGTGCTATAATGGTGTGTGTGTTTATTGTTTTCATGTTTGTGTGTGCGTGTGCTTATGTCTGTGGTGAGGTCCTTGGGACTGTTTCCCTCACCCGGTTTCCAACCGCCGGTAGCCGGAAATCAGAAACCGAGAAGTACGCGTTACTGTACGTGTCCTGGCTATCGGCAGCCGGAAACCAGGGAGGCCACGTACAGTCTCTGTTGTATGTGTGTGCTTGTGCGTGTTTGTGTGTATTTTGTCGTGCTGATGTGTTGTAATTATGTTGTCAGAATATTTCCCCTGTAGTAATTTTTAGTTGCGCTACAACATTGAAAATATAAACATTACGTTACTGAAGCTAGGGTTAGATTTCTTAAAGCAATTACAAATTTGGTTAGTTTTTCTCTTGTTTATTTTAGTTAGTTGTATTTTTTATTTTAGATGGTTAGATGGTTAGTATTGAGTCCTTATCCTACTAGTATTAGCATTCTAATGCTAATAAGTGTTCTCGGGGAACAGTGTTCTGTTGTTGTCGGAGCTCGTCGGACGCGTCGGGGCGGTGTCGTTGTGGAGTGCGCAGGTCGCGACGACGCCAAGAAGCAGCAGTTGAAGGTCAGCGAGAACTGCAAGGAACTCGTGGCGAAGACCATTGAGAAGAAACGTCCACGGGTCGTTCTTCCCGGGGTCGAAACGGAGATGAAGGCTGAAGAGCTCGTGCGGTTGATTGCGAGCCAGAATCCCCGCTTCGGCGATTTGAAGCTAGAAGACCACCTGAGAGAGAAGTTCAGGTTTGGCGGAAAGGGTCCTAGGAATCCCTTCGCCAACGTAGTCTTCGAGATGACCCCCACACTTTGAAGGCGTATATTAGCTGATGCTATTAACCTCAGATGGCGAAGAGTATAGGCCCGGGACCACTTCTCGATGACCCAGTGTTACCGGTGCTACGAGTACGGCCATCGATCGATGGAATGCAGGGAGAAGGTACAGTGGTGCGGTAACTGTGCCGAGGTCGGGCATGAATTCAAGAATTGCCGGAAGGCAGTCCCCTGCTGTGTGGTTTGCGCTAGGGCAAACGACAGAACTGGCGGTGGCGCGAAGGTCGATACGCGCCACGACGCCAAGTCGAGTAGATGCCCCACGATGCAACGTCTGAAGCACGCAACCACACGAAACATCGATTATGGATTGTGAAGATAAAACAAAGTCCATAAAAAGCAAGAAGATTTAATTCGCGCAACTAAATCTCGGTAAAGGTAAAGGGGCAACAAATAACTTCGTAAAGTTATTCATCGAAAATAATATCGACAACGGGCTTATACAGGAACCGCACCTGTATGGCCATAAAATAACAGGTTTTGGGAGGGGGGTTACCGTTTTAAACGCGAATAGTGAACGACCACGTAGCGGGATAATAATAAATAATGGGACGTGCGCCGGAATTATATTAAATAATTTATCGAACGCATTTTAACGACGGCCGAAATCAAATCAGAGGGAAATGCGTTCTACGTAATAATCGCGTACCTCCCGCCGGTCGATCCCCGGCGGGAAAATTCCCAAACCAAGGACTTGATAAATCAAGTAGATAATATTATTCGTAAAATCGGCAGAAATAAAAATCTAATCATCGGGGGAGATTTTAATGCCAAGTCGCCACTATGGAGCAGCCCTATCGAAGACGATAGAGGCTCGCAGGTTGCTGATCTTTTTACGGAATGGGACCTTAGTGTGATAAACACTAATGATTCACCTACGTTTAAGGGGCATAGAGGCAGCAGTTTTATAGATATTACTGCAGTCTCGCACGAAATGTTAGAAACGATTTGTAATTGGAAATTAATGTCGGACGAGGAAACGCTCTCTGACCATAAATTAATAACATGGGACGTTGAAACCAAAAGAAACGCAAACGAGCAGCTAACTATATTTCGGCGGTTCTGTAATAAAAAAGCAAATTAGAAGCGATTTAAACAAAAATTTGGCGAAAGTATCCCTGTGCTCGAAAATGAGCTATTTAACTGCCGAGAGGCAGACGAAGTAAAAACACTCGTGAAAAAACTAAACGACGCGGTGGTAGACGCGTCGTCGTATTCCATGCCGCAAAAGAGAACATTTAAAGACAGCGTACCCTGGTGGACCCGGGAACTAACCACCAAGCGGGCAGAAACGCGTAACCTAAGGCGCCGCTATCAACGCGCCTCGGGAGATATAAGAGAACAACGGAGAATAGAATATAATCAAAGTTACCGCGAATATAAAATATTAATAGAAGAAACGCGAACGAATAAATTTAAAGAATTTTGCACGCGAAACTCAGAGAAAGAACACCGCATATCGCGTAATTAGAGGAAAACAACAAAAAATCGCGCTAAGTAATATAAAGAAAACAAATGGCGAATACACGGAAGGTTTTAAAACAACGGCGGAATATTTACTGGAGAAATTTTTCCCATCGGATAATCCCGAGGGGGATGAAGGGTCGCACGATTTAGTACATCGGGAAGCTGCAGAGGCGCAAAGAACAGGTGCCGATAAGGCAATCCTAGTTCACAAGGTCGTCAGGGCTCTTAGGAGGATGAATCCTAAGAAGGCACCGGGGCATGATGGAATCACTTCAGACGCAGCCCTGGAGGCGTGCCTATTAGCCCCGTGTGTCTTTGTCGGGTTGTTTAATCTTTGTTTAGAAAAGGGCGTTTTTCCGCGTTGCTGGAAAATCCAGAACGTGAAATTGATACCCAAACGTAAAAAGGCGGATGCGTCAGATCCGGGCAGCTATCGTCCAATTAGCTTGCTACCGGTGCTGGGGAAAGTTTTAGATCGCGTTATGACTACGCGTATTGAGCACCTAGTGCGAGACAGCGGCGGTTTTAATAACCGACAGTTTGGTTTCGTGGAGGGCAAGTCGACTATCGACGCGTTAGAGTTCGTTGTCGAGGAAATAAAGCAGGCGAGAGATGCTAAAGAGTACTGTGTCGTTGTTGCTTTAGACATTTCAGGAGCATTTGATGCTGCCTGGTGGCCATTAATCGTTTGCGAGTTAGATCGTAGGGGTTGTCCGCGAAACTTGATGTCCTTGGTCAAGAGTTATTTCTCGGGGCGATTGGCACAGGTTGAAATTCCGGGTGAGGTTCTGACGCGTGAGGTAGAAAGGGGATGCCCGCAGGGGTCATGTTCTGGTCCCACATTTTGGAAGTTGTTGTATGAGAGCATCTTTAGGGTCAAGTTGCCCGCAGGATGCTCAATCGTTGGGTTTGCGGATGACACGCTTTTAATTGTAAGATCGAGATTGTTAATGGATATGCGCACAAAACCGAACGAGGCGCTTAATAAATTACACGAATGGTCGCAGGCGGTAAAATTAAAATTTAACACGGCGAAGTCAGAGGCGCTTTATTTCGTCTCGAAATCAGGACAGAGACCTCCTACGCTAGAGCTAGGAGGGAAGAAAATCCCGTTTAAAGATTGTATTACCTACCTCGGCGTCAAGATCGACAATAAATTAAATTGGAAAGCGCACGTACAATACGTTAAAAGTAAGGGCTGCGAAATATCAAATAAAATGATGGCGGCGGCTAAAATAAAGTGGGGTTTCAGGGGCGAATCGCTGAGGATGGTCTATGCCGGAGCAATTGAACCGGCAATGCTGTACGCAGCATCCGTATGGGCGGAAGGTTGTAAAGTCCGGGAGATGCGTCAATTAACGAGCGTGCAACGTATAACCGCGGTAATGGCGGCGAGGGCATACAGGACCACTTCCACGGAGGCTGTCCTGGTGATCAGTAGGACTCTCCCTATCGAATATGTCGTTAGGCAGATTAGAGATAGGAGACTTATAGATATAGGGAAAGGGCGCGAAATTATCGAAGATATTAATCTTGGTAATAGAGACGTTGCAAGAAAGATCGTGGTATCAGAGTTGGGGCACCCGGCTGATATTAGAGGAATCAAGGTAATGAGGACGCGATGGGTATCAGAATTTATACGGACGGTTCACGTATGGACGATGGGCAAGCAGGCGCGGCGTTTGTCGTGTATAAGCAGGAAAGGGAGGTGTTTCGGTATCAAACCAAACTCGCAAACTGGAGCACAATTTTCCAGTGCGAATTGGTAGCCATACGAGAGGCTATCGATTACGTAATAAACCATACGGGCAGAGACGAGTATTATATAATCAGTGATAGTAAATCGGCGCTGACGGCTTTAACAAACATGAACACCTCAACAGACCTCCAAGCGGACGTCTGGAGGATAGCGCGTACGGCGCTCGAGTTTCGACGTTTAAAGTTCTGTTGGGTCAGGTCGCACGTAGGAAACGATAGGGCTGATGAATTAGCTAAAGAGGCCGCGACGGGAGACATTCGAATAACACATTCGTCGATACCGAAGTCTTTGATTAAAAGAAAGCTGCGTGAAAAGTCAATCCGACAATGGGAAGAGAGGTGGAACAACGCTGCCACGGGCAGGTTGACCCACAAATTCATACTGAGCTTAGAAGCCAGAGGCAAGATCGAGGTAAAACTCGATCATAAAATGGTTCAGTTGATAACAGGGCACGGCGCCCTGAAAGCGGGTTAACCAACAACGACCGCTGTGAATGCGGTGAGGGCGCGGAAAGCGCAGAGCACGTGCTCTTCGACTGCCCGCTTGAAGCGGCAAATCGAGGGTTGGCTGATACAAAATTAGCTGTCGTAGGTCTAGCATGGAAATAATCTAACAAGCGCGTTTTTTGTGTAATGGCGCTAGTCAATATAATGCTCGTGCGAGTGCACCTGATAATGTATTTGCTTTTGCTGATTAATGCACTGTTACATGCTTTTGCTTATTCAGAAATTTATTTATATATTTATTATATGTTTATTTATATATTTATATTATATTTTTATTTATTTTTACACTAATATTTTTGCCTGCATTGTATTGTTTTGTGGCTTGATTCGTTTGACGTTCTGTCGCCAATTTTTGGCCGCAGTATATATAGAAAAGAAGATTGTATATATAATATGTTAGTTAGGGAATGATAGGGAACGTTAGGGACAAATTTAGGATAAAATAATTAGATCAGGGAGGACGAATTTGTAAATTTATAGAGCAGGCAAATAGCTGGATTCACTATTAATACTTTTGGCAACTGCTTAGAAAATTTGAATCCATTTTAAATTAGCTAGCTAGATTTGGATAGTTTTAAGTCGACCCTTCAGGTCGCACTGGTAAGCAGAGCCGGCGTCTGCTATCCGGTGTTACGGATCCCTCCCTCTCTCATGTTTGTTTGTGTCTTGTTGATCGGGCACACTTCAAAGTCAACGCTAGGGATACCATTATGTAAACCCTGTTTTTAGTTTTTATTTTAGTTTGTTAGATTTTTAGTTAGATTTTTATTTTGGGTGGATTAATTATGAAGTTAGAATTAATAAAAAGCACGTTTATTTTTCGCGTTTAAACCCAATGTAGTACCTCCGAGTGGAGCATTGGGGACGTGGCCGCAAGTATAGCGGCCCTAGTTCAAATTATAATGTATCGTCAAGTGTTGATTGAGAGAATAGAGTAGCAGCTTGCAGTCTAAAATGGTATAATACGACTTGGAAAAGTTCGCGAACGTGCAGTCATTGATGAGGGCAACAGTCATCGATGATATGATGGTGGATACATGTGTGGTGGTGCAATCCAGGTAACAGATCTTTGTATGTAATTGGTTTGTGGATTTATTTGGTGTGTAATGACATTTTATGCCTTATGGGTATATTTCTATAAATTTAATGGACTAAAGAAGTACCGAATAAACTTTTACGATTTATTATTTAACCATATGTTTATGTGGGAATTGATATATATAAAATAAGTTGTGTAATATTTGTTTATGTACAAGGTAAAAGGAACTTATGGTATTTTGCTGTGCAAAAATTAGCCCAAGTGTTTATAGGTTTTACTATGAGTTCTTATTAAACCTGAAGTAACGTAAGGTTTATGAAAAGCGCCTATTACTTTAAAATAAAGTTTTCTGTTTTTGGATGAAAATTAATCAGGAAATATTTGAAGAAAAAAATGTATTGTTTCAAAGGAGAATGTTTGTAATTTAACCAATGTGTGAAATAAGGGTTGATGAGGATTTTAGGTGTAGAATTTTTCTATGAATAAATCATTACTGTAACCGCGTTTGCTTTTGTAGAATAGTATGGTAGTATTTTTCAGATAGCAGCTGAGCAGCCGTGAAGAACTTCACTGATGAATTTAGAGTTTTTAGATATAATCAGCAAAAAGCTCCAATTAGCTTTAGGAACCCAGAGCTCGTAGCAATAATGACGTCCCAACGGTGGTGCTCGAGTTAACAGACCCGAAACTTCCGAGCAATAGCGGCGACCCGACCGTGAGGGGTTCGAATTCAAATAAATTAAATTTATTTCAGGAAACTGGCGACCGGTAGATTAGGGTTAATTGTGTTGTAGAATTTTGTAAATATTATTAATTTTTGTGTGTGTGAGCGTAGTGTTGTGAATGCATGTTGAGGAAAGAGTAGTTGAGAAGTCAAGGAGTAGAAATTAGAACCAGTGATAGTGCTTTGTTTGATAAACCGAAGTAGAGTATAATTGACAATCCTGGCGCCACATTTGCTCCCAAAACCCACATTTGCTCCCACATTTACATGTAAATCCCCATAAGGAGCAAATGTGGAGGAGTGATCCCACATTTGCTCCCACATCTAAACCAAATAGTTTTCTTCGACTAGCCATTTTTTTATCTTTCATCTGAACCAAAAAGTTTTCTTCGACTAGCCATTTTTTTATCTTTCATCTGAACCAAATAGTTTTCTTTGTCTAGCCAATGCATCTTTTGAGATAAACCTATCTTGTTTGGTATTAATTAACATTAGAATTTTCTCAGCTACCCGAATCTCTAGGAATTTTTTCGATTGCATCACCCCCAAGGGAGCTACCCTGATTTTAAGATTTCTTACCTGTTGCGACTTTTGAGCGTTCTTATAAATTTTTATACATGCGATACATCTTGTTAGCTTAGAATTTTACACAACCCGAATCTGCAAACAGATTTGAAATCGACCACGCCCTGCAAAGTTACACATATACCCTCTGCGAGATAAATCTTTCTCCACATTTCCATCCACGAGATAAACCTACCTTGTTTGGTATCAATTAAGATTAGAATTTTCTCAGCTACCCGAATTTCTAAAATTTTTAGATAACGCCATCCCCAGGGACCTACCCTGATTTTAAGATTTCTTACCTGTAGCGACTTTTGATCGTTCTTATAAATTTTTATACATGCAATACATCTTGTTAGGCTAGAATTTTATGTAGAATCCGAATCTGTAAACAGATTTAAAACAGGACCACCCTACCATTTACACACACCCTCTAAATTATAACTTTCCTGCAGCTTATACCTAAAGAAAATCTAAAACCATTCTTAAAACTTTTTATTACAGACAATTTTACTAATACAGTTTAAATTTTGTAAACCACATTTCTAAATACATATTCACAATTTTTATTTTGAACCTAGAACTTCTCATATCGGCTCATACTTATTAATATTTATTTCTAAATAGAGCACCTTTTCCAAAGACCAACCGGACCCGCATGTTTCAAATTCCTCTGATTTTGTTCTTATGGTTTCGCTTAAGACCTCGTACATATTTTCCAGATTACTAGAAGACGTTATAACCACATTTTTTGTGTTAAAGGATTTCACATCAGGTAGTCTCTTCCCCGATTTTGGTGTAAACGCCATAGAGTTCGCAATAGACTTTTACTGCTGTATGTTGTATTCTTTTTTCATTAATTAATCGAATAAATCGCTCTTTCTGCTTCCAAAGAAACTCGGGCACTCCATCGTCGACACTGGCGTTCTTTATGCGATAGCTAGCCATACGGTTGTTAAACGCTGTGCTAACCATTTCTACACAATCGTCGCTAGTAGCGGTAACTGATGCATTTTATGTTTGTTGCTCCTTAAGTGTGCGGCATAGGTAGTTTTCCATTTCGAAATCGCATACTTTACACATAATTCGTGGTTGTTTCGTACAAGGCCCTTTAACAGCTGGCGGAGCTGAACGTTTACGGCTTAATGACATACCGTGCTGTTTTCCTTGTGTCGCTGTAAGTTGCCCATTCTCGTAAAAGCGATACCGCAAGTCTCACAGTTTAAGTACTTTGCTGCGGACGGATGTATAAGCAACCTTGGACGATGTTACACCACAACATTTGTTCTGGTGCCGTTTGAGAGCATCCCTCCTGGTAAAGTAGACGTGACACAGCTCGCATTTAAAAACGTTTGCAGATACCATTTTAGTACAAAACAAAATCCGCACTATAGCACTTGACTTGTAAGCGAACTAACTTATAACTAAAGAGTTTACTCTTGCGCACCTGCTTTATGTACCCTATAGAATGCAAACCGAAGGTTTCCGAAGACACCGAACGAAGTTGAGGATTCATCGAGAACTAAATGACGTCATAATCCTTGCTGCTCGTCCAATACATTTAGCGTCAATGCATGCACCTGGTTCGCTTCGTCGATGGTGCGAATGCAGTTAGTAGAAACACCGGAAAACGTCTTCCATGTTATACGGATCGCGTGCATATTAAAAATCCAAAGGGTGATAGCACACGCACACAAATTGTGTGCAAGTCGTGCTGTAGAAGATGCAGTGCTACTATAACCAAAAACACTTTAAACCATTACTAAGAAAATACCAACTTGTTGTCTACAGGATACTTACAACAATTTAATTTTAAATAACTTCTACGTCATACTTTAGGAAATGATAGGCTTGAATATTTTCCAAATGAATCACCAAGCGAAAGTATATGTAGCAGTATTTAAATTAACCATTAATTTCCCATTTTACGACCATGGTTAATTATAGATTAAAATTTAATTTGTGCACGTTCGAGCTTCTCGTAAACTAACATATTTTATAGCAACTGTATAATACATGCATACCCCTTCGCCGCGCTACTGCTATTCTTGTAATTGCTGGAAAAGTCACTCTCCTTTTACTGTTACGACTGGGCAAAGCACCATTTTTGTATACTTTCTATAGCACATCACCACTTTTCGTCTGATAATTATGCTTCTGTAGGCTTTTACACTTTCGCATAGCGGTCGACTGCACGTAATGATTTCTAGAACCGGTAAGTACTTGATATCGTCCAAATAGAATTAGATGCTCGATGTCTGTCAACTTCCAATTCCCTCGTAAAGGTAGCAAAACTCGGTCAATCATCCATTATACTTCGACTCGCTACCGTTCTGATAATTTCCAAACATTTTTCAAACGACAATAGGCTGAGAATTTTTAAACCTCCGAGGATCTTTAAGTCGTGATCAATTACACATCCGAGCTACGCGTAAACTAACATATTTTGCAGCAACTGTATAATACATGCATACCCTTCTCTGCGCTACTGCTATTCTTGTAGTTGCTTGGAAAAGTCAGTCGCCCTTTTTACTGCTAGGGCCGCTAAAAGCACCATTCCATACTTTCTTTATAAGTGTAGCACATCGCGCACTTTTTGTCGGTTAATTAAATTTTTGTTTATGTAGACCTTTACACTTTCGCTTATTTAAACATCTAATACGATTGATTAACCACTTTCGATTATTCTAACGGAAACCACCATACATCCCACCGCAACCGTTCTTTTGAATCCAACGATCCTATGGGCTTCGCACTAACACCTGACGTATCTTTCCTACTATTTGTTAAACAAAAACCACCGGTATCGCCATTGTGGACGTAAACAGATGTTTGTGGATGTGTACGAGTATGTAACCATATACATTAACCAGTCTAAGCTATTTTATTTAGTCCACGAAAACTACTATTTTCTAAACCACAATTAATAATCGCCTTTATAGGTTCCACATTTCGACCATTACCCAATGACTGGTGCTACGTACATGGAAACTTTAATTTCTTATTGGAAGAATTCTTATTCTCCGCGCACTGCCGCGTAGTTGCATGCCTACCCTTTTGAGGTATATGCTCGTTATAGGTTGTAAGACCCTCGGTTTTATAACTACAATTCGTGAAACCCTTTAATCTTTTTAATCGTATCTTTCTCGCCTACATTACAGTAGGACTTACCCTACTTACCAACAAATTCTAATACTGGACCCCATTAAATACGTCTTTAATTTTCCTACAACTTTTTGTTGACAAGTGTTATATTGTATTTATTATACGCAGGGTAGTCACTCTTTTAAGATAAATATATTTTGCTAGGTATCAACTAATATTAAATTTTCTAGGGACCCCAAATCTGTAAACAGATTTTAAATAGGACCACCCATACAAAGTTATGCGTTTTAAAGACTAATTTTGCTCATCTTTATTTAACACCATCTTTAAAACCCTTTTTGCTATGCAAGACATATGCCTTAGCTAACCATCTCCCGAGAAATCTAAAACCGCCGTGTCCCGCGAATACCACGTGGAATAACACGTATACTCTGTCAACCAGGATAGAAGCCGGAAGGATTTGGAAGGTGGGAGAAGAACTTAAAATTATGGAATCTTAAAACTAATATATACAAATATAAACAACTATCTTATATCTTTACGCCCCATGCGTAGATTGTTGTACTATTAGGAATGATGTACCTTTTGTCATCTTCCTCGATAAACTAATTTTATTAATAAGCTGCGTATGCAAATCGTATTTTTACTCCGGATACATACGCAGGCAAGTACTCGATACCATCAAATAAAGAATTGGATGCTTGGTGACTGTTAACATCCGCTTCCCTCGTGTACGCCCAGACACATCCCAGCCCATGAGCACACCTGCGCATGCACACCGCCCATGCGCACCCTGCGCGTACGCACCCCTGCCCATGCGCGCTGCCCATGCTCCCCTCTCTGTGCGACTGCTATTTCGTGGTAACGTCACAGCCTTTTATAAATAAAGAACAATGTTATATACTATTATAAAATGTTTATTCTGACATTATACATAACAAATTTAAAAATATTTAATGCCAAGCATGGGGTCATTTAAACTTAATTTTAATACAAAGTTATACACAGAAGACAGTCCTTTCTTTATGTTTTGTTTGGGTGGCTTTAATTTTATCTAATTTTATTCGCAGCTTAAAATTTAAATCGATACCCAAGTCCTCTATCTCCTTTTCTAACCAATAGTTTGATACATAGAGACCGTCTAGGTTTTCGAATTGTAAAATGTACCGAAGTTTGCCTCTATATTTAAAGTCTTTGATTCCGCCGACAACTAGATCCATTCCTTCGTGTAATTCTTGCAGCTTGTGACAATCTTTTAATCGCAGCTTTCCACTATATCCTGCATACGTATCTTGTTAGCTTGATCGACTTCTTCTTGTCGGTATTGGAGAAATCCTTTTCTCCCACACACCGTTGGTAGTTGCATATTCACCACTTTTGGGAATATATGGTTGTTATAGGTTGTAAGACCCTCGGTTTTAAATGATCCGAAAGGTTCTTTACTAGGTAAATATACAATGTTTAACGGACCCCCTTTGCGTGTGGTGTACGCAAAGATTACGAAACCCGCATTCCTTAGTTCGTCTTTGTTATCTGCCATTTTGATAAATACGTTTTTAGAATAACCTTTTAAAAAGTATACGGATTTAGTACCATCCTTTTCTGCAAGAACGCCTACATAACTAAAAGAGTCTTTCTTACTAACCGCAAATGCATACAACTTGTAGAAACCAGATGTATCTAAGTCAGTCCATCGGCACATAAAATAATCTTTTAATTCTTCCTCATTTTCTCTAATAAGATGTTCTTTGTCTAACACATCTTTGTATTGATCGCGTATTGTCGCAGTGTTTTCCATGTAGTCAATTTTCGCCTTTTTGCATCCATTTCCTCTAATTCCAGTTGTCTTTTCCTTCCACTTACAGCGTATGGTATACATAATGGGGCAATTTCCTTTAGCGTAAACGGATGAGTTTACTACCAATATTTACGCGTTGTCGTACAACCTCTGGACGAATGTTGGCGTATCTATCAATCCCAAGTCCGAAATTACTATTTCTTTTGGAATTGTAGAATATGGTGTGGGAATTGTGTAAAATATGTACTACCTGCTTTAATGTAGCACTTGTGTAAGATTTTATTTTATCTTGGACATCTTCCTCTACTATCTCCAAATAATTTACAGGTAAATAGTTAAAACTAAAAGCCGAAAGCACATACTTTATCAATTTTCCTTTTCCTCTGGTTTTTGGACAACTTAATTTGCAAGCCCGTCAATTTCTTTGTATTGCCATTCCCCAATACAAGTACTGTAGGTTATTATACACTAAACAGCAGCTATTTTGTAGCTTGTCCGATACTTACTCCACATTTTGGTAAGTGGTACCAGTACATTGGCGCCTTTAGGAAGTATAACACTATCTTCCAATAAGGTTAAACAGTCTTTTAAGGGTTTATACACCCGTTCCCAACATAGCTTCCAATTGCACAGTTGTATATTGTCGCTTCCAATCGCGTAATACCATGTTCTTTGGCCAAAGTAGACGCAAATGTTTCCCTTAAACGTACATCTGGACAACGTAAAAATCTAGTATATGATTGCCAAGTTGTTTATTAACACCAGGACTTGTTATCTGGCACACAAATTTGTTGTAAATCTTAATTCTTGCATTGGTTGTTAGCCATGTTAAACAATCAATCCCCAACTTTAATAAATATTACACTTTTCTTCATTCCCCTTAAAAAATTTGCTTTTTTAAAAATTCACATTATCTTGCAAATATCCCAAAATCTTGGGTTACATATGTCGAAAAATAATCTTTTCGACTTCGTCTAATATATCTGACCTCCAATAAAGTTTCCAACACTGCACCCTTTTTGGAACACATATAGGATTTTGGTTTTTATTAATGCATTCGATCTTCTTTTCCTAACTTTTACTCTCTGGCCTATCTTGCTTTTCCAGAAAAACGGAAGCTTAGCTTTAACACCATGCCTAGCGAAAACAAATCGGTTGAACTTTCTTCGTAGATAGCTGTTAAATGCACCACAAATTTCTTTTTTTTAGGATAAACATCCGTTTGTTTGCAGATCTTTTCGGTGTCAGAAAACCCCAACATTATATTGTCAAAAATGGTTCTTAATTGGTGTGTTAGTGGTGACTTTTGCCTTCGACATAACAAATATTACCAATATCTGTCACCAGATTATTGTTGCACATATTTTCTGCCAACAGCCATAATCCAAATCGCTCATTTGTCGGTTTCACTTTATTCCCAAGTTGAGAAACGTTAATCACCTTGGAACCTCATGTTTACCGTTCTAGCTATAAAATTTGAATACGAAAATTTGTTCCCTTATGTTCCTAAATGGGGGTTATTACCAAAATGCGAATATGTTTTAAAAATGTCTTACAAACCTTCCCAAAACACTTATAACCAATTTTAACCCACAAAAACATGCCAATGAATATACCAATTAATCCCTGACCACATGACCAATGACCATATGACCACATGACCAATGACCAATGACCCATAAAGACCCTGACCATACCATATGTTGACCACATGACCATATGACCAATGACCATATGACCAATGACCACATGACCATATGACCTATGACCATATGAAATTGCTTTTAATGGTTTTCTCATTAAAACCCCATTTGTTTTTAATGGTTTTCCATTAAAAACCAAGTGTGGACCTAGGTTAGATAAAAGAAAAATAAAGGTTGTCGGCCCGGCGGCGCGGCAATTTTTCGAAACCGGTTTTGGAAAAAAAAATTGTCGGGTTTAAATGGGAAAACTCGTTTTTCATGTGTCTCTGCTGTCTTTGGTGTGGTCATGTGGTTTTTTTTTTTTTTTTTTTTTTTTTTTTTTTTTTTTTTTTTTTTTTTTTTTTTTTTTTTTTTTTTTTTTTTTTTTTTTTTTTTTTTTTTTTTTTTTTTTTTTTTTTTTTTTTTTTTTTTTTTTTTTTTTTTTTTTTTTTTTTTTTTTTTTTTTTTTTTTTTTTTTTTTTTTTTTTTTTTTTTTTTTTTTTTTTTTTTTTTTTTTTTTTTTTTTTTTTTTTTTTTTTTTTTTTTTTTTTTTTTTTTTTTTTTTTTTTTTTTTTTTTTTTTTTTTTTTTTTTTTTTTTTTTTTTTTTTTTTTTTTTTTTTTTTTTTTTTTTTTTTTTTTTTTTTTTTTTTTTTTTTTTTTTTTGGGGGGGGGGGGGGGGGGGGGGGGGGGGGGGGGGGGGGGGGGGGGGGGGGGGGGGGGGGGGGGGGGGGGGGGGGGGGGGGGGGGGGGGGGGGGGGGGGGGGGGGGGGGGGGGGGGGGGGGGGGGGGGGGGGGGGGGGGGGGGGGGGGGGGGGGGGGGGGGGGGGGGGGGGGGGGGGGGGGGGGGGGGGGGGGGGGGGGGGGGGGGGGGGGGGGGGGGGGGGGGGGGGGGGGGGGGGGGGGGGGGGGGGGGGGGGGGGGGGGGGGGGGGGGGGGGGGGGGGGGGGGGGGGGGAGATTTTTTATGTGCCGTGGGACTTTACTGGGTTTACAATGGTTTCGGGTTAGTAAAAAACTTTTTTTATGTGGGTTCTTCAAAAAGGATTCTAAACCGTATACTTTTAAAAGGTTAAAAACGTTTTATCTGGCATAACAAAGAAACTAAGGAATGGGGCCGGCTAACCACCCAAAAGGGGGCTAAATTGTTAAATTTGAGAAAGAACCTTTGGCATTTAAAAGGGGTTTCAATAAAACCATATTCCCAAAAATGGTTAACTGCAACGTGTGGGAGAAAAGTTTCCTCAATACCGACAAGAAGAAGTCGATCAACAAAAGAACGTATCGGTTAGGGAAGCTGCGATTAAAGATTGTCAAGTCGTTACACGAAGGAATGGATCTGTTTCGCTAGGATAAACATCGTTTTAGATGCGTTCGGTTCAGAAATCGATTTTACAAATATATGGTCACAAAAGGCTAATGGACTTGGTATCTGTTATTTTCGAATAAAAAATTAGATATCTTACCAGAACAAACAAAATGAAAGCCATCAATCGTAATTTGTTTAAATTATTAAATGTAGACTTAATATTTTAAATTGTTATGTATAATGTCAGAATAAACATTTTATAATAGTATATAACATTGTTCTTTATTTATAAAAGGCTGTGACGTTACCACAAAGCAGTCGCACAGAGGGTGCATGGGCCATGCAGGTGCGTAGCCGTGCATGGCAGTTCATGCGCAGGTGCTCATGGGCTGATGCTGGGCGTACACGAGGAAGCGGATGTTAACAGTCACCAAGCATCCAATTCTTTATTTGGATGGTATCAGTACTTGCCTGCGTATGTATCCGGAGTAAAAATACGATTTGCTATGACTATAAATTATTATACGAGGAAGATGACAAAGGTACATCATTCCTAATAGTACAACAATCTACGCATGACTAAATATAAGATAGTTGTTTATATTATAATTCTTTTAATGAGTTTTCCATACAATTTATTTCCACCTTCCAAATCCTTCCGGCTTCTATCCTGGTTGACAGAGTATACGTGTTATCTCCACGTGGTATTGGGACACGTTTTAGATTTCTGGGAAAGTGGTGTAAAGCATATGTGTCTGCGAAAAGGTTTCAAAGATGGGTTAAATAAAGATGGAAATGTGTTGTCGTTTAAAAGGCATAACTTTGTATGGGTGGTCCTATTTAAAATCTGTTTGATTTGGGGTCCCTAGAAAATTTAATATTAGTTGATACAAATATATTTATCTTAAGAGTGACTACCCGCGATAATAATACAATATACACTTGTCAACAAAAGTGAAGTAGATTTTAATGGGGTCCGAGATAGAATTTGTGTTAGCTACTGATGAGGGGAGTGTAGAAGATACAGTGTACTTGGTACCGAGGTCTCCTAACGAGCATATCTCAAAAGGGGTGCGTCGAAACGCAGTGCGGATAAGAATTCTCAATAAGAAATTAAAGTTTCCATGTGAGTAGTCAGGAAATGGTCGAATAAACATTGGTTAATGTGGTAGAATGTGTCGGACTAAATAAAATAGCTTAGATGTAATGTATATGGTTACATATCGACACATCCACAAACATCTGTTTACGTCCACAATGGGATACCGGTGTTTGTTTAACAAATAGTAGGAAAGATACGTCAGGTGTTAGTGAAGCCCAGGATCGTTGGATTCAAAAAGAACGTGCGGATGTATGGTGGTCGTTAGAATAATCGAAAGTGGTTAATTCGTATTAGATGTTTAAATAACGAGTGTAAAGCTACATAAACAAAATAATTACGACAAAAGTGCGCGATGTGCTACACTTATAAAGAAAGTATGGAATGGTGCTTTTGCGGCCTAGCAGTAAAAAGCGACTGACTTTTCCAAGCAACTACAAGAATAGCAGTAGCGCAGAAAGGGATTGCATGTATTATACGTTGTGCAAAATAGTTAGTTACGCGTAGCTCGGATGTAATTGATCACGACTTAAAGTCCTCGGAGGTTTAAAATTCTCAGCCCATTGTCGTTTGAAAATGTTTGGAAATTATCAGGAACGGTAGCGGGTCGAAGTTAATGGATGATTGACCGAGTTTTTCTCGCTTTGTACGAGGGAATGGAATTGACAGACATCGAGCATCTAATCTAAAACTGATTTGGACGATATCGAGTACTGTACCGGTTGCTAGAAAATCATTCGTGCGGCCGAACTCGCTATGCGAAAGTGTAAAAGCCTACAGAAGCAAATTAATCAGACGAAAAAGTGCGTGATGTGCTATACGAAAGTATAAAAAATGGTGCTTTGCTCGTCTAACAGTAAAAGGAGGTGACTTTTCTAGCAATTACAAGAATAGCAGTAGCGCGGCGAAGGGGTATGCATGTATTATACAGTTTATAAAATATGTTGTTTACGAGAAGCTCAACGTGCACAAATTAAATTTTAATCTATAATTAACCATGGTCGTAAAATGGAAATTAATGGTAATTTAATACTACATACTTTCGCTTGGTGATTCATTTGAAAATATTCGCTATACCAGTATGACGTAAGTTATTTAAAATTAAATTGTTGTAAGTATCCTGTAGACAACAAGTTGGTATTTTCTTAGTAATGGTTTAAAGTGTTTTGGTTAAGTAGCACTGCATCTTCTACAGCACGACTTGCACACAATTTGTGTGCGTGTGCTACACCCTTTGGATTTTTAATATGCACGCGATCCGTATAACATGGAAGACGTTTTCCGTGTTTCTACTAACGCATTCGCACCATCGACGAAGCGAACCAGGTCATGCATGCGCTAAATGTATTGGACGAGCAGCAAGGATTATGACGTCATTTAGTTCCCCGGAATCCTCAACTTCGTTCGGTGTCTTCGGAAACCTTCGGTTTGCATTCTATAGGGTACATAAAGCAGGTGCGCAAGAGTAAACTCTTTAGTTATGTTAGTTCGCTTACAAGTTAAGTGCTATAGTGCGGATTTTGTTTTGTACTAAAATGGTATCTGCAAACGTTTTAAATGCAACGACGTTCTACTGGTGCTCAAACGCACCAGAACAAATGTCGTGGTGTAACATCGTCCAGGTTGTTAACATCCGTCCGCAGCAAAGTACTTAAACTGTGGGCTTGCGGTATCGCTTTTACGAGAATGGCACTTACGCGACACAAGGAAAACAGCACGGTATGTCATTAAGCCGTAAACGTTCAGCTCCGCCAGCTGTTAAAGCCTTGTGAAACAACCACGAATTATGTGTAAAGTATGCGATTTCGAAATGGATAAAAATGCATCAGTTACCGCTACTAGCGACGATGTAGAAATGGTTAGCACAGCGTTTAACAACGTATGGCTAGCTATCGCATAAAGAACGCCAGTGTCGACGATGGGTGCCGAGTCTTTGGAAGCAGAGAGCGATTTATTCGATTAATTAATGAAAAGAATACAACATACAGCAAAGTCTATTGCGAACTCTAGGCGTTTACACCAAAATGGAAGAATCGATGTGAAATCCTTTAACACAAAAATGTGGTTATAACGTCTTCTAGTAATCTGAAAATATGTACGAGGTCTTAAGCGAAACCATAAGAACAAAATCAGAGGAATTTGAAACATGCGGGTCCGGTTGGTCTTTGGAAAAGGTGCTCTATTTAGAAATAAATATTAATAAGTATGAGCCGATATGAGTTCTAGGTTCAAAATAAAAATTGTGAATATGTATTTAGAAATGTGGTTTACAAAATTTAAACTGTATTAGTAAATTGTCTGTAATAAAAAGTTTTAAGAATGGTTTAGATTTTCTTAGGTATAAGCTGCAGGAAAGTTATAATTTAGAGTGTGTGTAAAATGGTAGGGTGGTCCTGTTTTAAATCTGTTTACAGATTCGGATTCTACATAAAATTCTAGCTAACAAGATGTATTGCATGTATAAATTTATAAGAACGATCAAAAGTCGCTACAGGTAAGAAATCTTAAAATGGTAGGTCCCTGGGATGGCGTTATCTAAAAATTCTTAGAAATGGGTAGCTGAGAAAATTCTAATTTAATTGATACCAAACAAGGTAGGTTTATCTCGTGGATGGAAATGTGGAGAAAGATTTATCTCGCAGAGGGTATATGTGTAACTTTGCAGGGCGTGGTCGGATTTCAAATCTGTTTGCAGATTCGTTGTAAAATTCTAAGCTAACAAGATGTATCGCATGTATAAAATTTATAAGAACGCTCAAAAGTCGCAAGGTAAGAAATCTTAAAATCAGGGTAGCTCCCTTGGGGAATCTGAAAATTCCTAGAGATTCGGGTAGCTGAGAAAATTCTAATGTTAATGTAATACCAAACAAGATAGGTTTATCTCAGATGATCGCTGACATGTGAGAAATATTTGGTCTCAGATGGTAAGAGTAACAATATTGATGGCTGTCGGATAAACTGTTTGCGTTCGAGATTGAAAGCATAAAAATGGCTGTCGAATGTCAAAAACTATTTGAACGTTTATGAATGTGCGGAGACTAAATGTGGATCACTCCTTCGAATTGCAAATGGCTGACATCGCTTGCGATTGTGGGCGAGTTTACATGTTAAATGTGAGCAAAAGTGGTTTTGGAGCAAATCGCCAGGATTGTCAATTATACTCTACTACGAACTAGAAATGCAATGTTATGGATCAGTCAAAACGGAATCGAGAACAAAGCAACGAATTAATAATGAGAATGCTAGAAAAAATGAACGAAATACTAAGTGGAGTTAGGGAAGACTCGAATAGGACATTTGAGCAACTAGATAAAAAATTGAAAAGTTAACTAAAGAACTCAGTGATTTTAAAATTAGTTTGACGAAGAAAATGGAGGAAATTGATATGCGTGTGGAACGGAATGAAAAGAATATAGTAGGGATTAGGCAAGAAATTGGTCAGTTAAAAAGGGAAGTTAGGATTTTTTGTGAGGAGAAGATTAATAGTGTAACGGGCTACTACTACCGCGTTTTGCTAATTTAAAACAAGTAATAACAAACGTCTTTATTACTCACTGTTCACAAGTCTAATTAACAGTATATGCCTTATTTGTAGATGATTTCAGTCCACTTAACAATGAAGCACTATTACACTAATGAATTTACAAGCACTAATATCTTCTTAAACTAACTGCTTTACCATAGGTCCATTAACAACACTAACACAACTATTTATTTATACACTTTTATTTATTTATGTATACTACAAGCTGCATGTACATTAGACACAGCATATATCATTTATGTATAAATTCTTGAACTCCTAAAAGCTCAACTACGTTTACTATACACGATATAATTTATATTAGACATTCAAGTATAGACTGACCCCTGCATTTCTTAGCGGCCTTATCTATACTCTGAGTTAAAGATATGATTCATCCTCTGGTACTTACTAGAAGCTTCCCGGTCCATGCGAGAATGAACAGTGCTGGCGGGGTTTGGAGTGTTTGATTGCTAGAAGCATTCTAGAATCCTGGAAACTATGCAGACTCTACAACGCTTGTGTGTTTGACAGGTTGCCTAATAGTAGCTCGCAACACTACCCCCTCTTTAAAACCGTTACGTCTCGTAACTGTAAATACATTTTGGCGCCAATTCGATGAATGATGACGGTATCGGCAGCTATCTCCTCTGGTGCATCCACCGCGTCGTTGGAAATAACAATCAACACTCTTTTCTTGGTCTTGGTAGGCAACCGGCTGATAACAACAAACAAGGACCTGGACGTTGGTTTCCTGGAAAACTACTTCTAGCATATTTGGGACTATCCTCCAATCTAAGCGATCCAGTCCACAACCTAGCTTGGGCACCGCTAGTTTCGTTACTCCATTTTCCATCATCTGAGCTTTAAGATTCAGCAAAGCCTCCCATAGATGACCATAACTAGGTCTCTGCCATGAAGAATTTTTGGTGACCAGATAGTAAACATAACGATTTTTATCCTGAAGAACCAAAGCTTTTCTTACAGTTGGCTGCTGTTGTACTAATTCATCCACACATCCAAACTTTTTCTTGAAAACAACAGCTATTCCCCTTGACATTTCCAGATCTTGAGCTACGCAATGTGCAAGGCAATACTCTTCTGGTGCTCTAAACAGGTCTTGCTGTTTTTCAACAACAACGCCAAATCTCGCCTTAGCGGAACCACCATACGCCGCCATAAAACTCTCGAAATCTACATTTGGCTCACGATTAGTAACTTGTCGAATGCCATTCTCTTTATTCGAGCCTTCCTGGTTGTTGCCAGCGTAGGATGTTAAACGGTCAAAGTGTACCACTTTCGGTTTACCACGGGGAGATCTTCTGATCCGGTACACTACATTATTAATCCTTTTCATCACTTCGTACGGGCCTTCCCATTGTCTTTGTAATTTTGGCGACAACCCCCGTTTTCTTTGTGGATTATACAACCACGCCAAATCTCCAGGTTGATAACCACTTTCTTGTGCTCTCGTGTCATATTGTGATTTCATTCGATCGCTTGCTGCCTGAATATTCTTTCGGACGTTTTCGTGAATGCTATTTGACCTTTCACGAAGCTCACTAACGTAATCTTCACCTGCGATCTCTTCCCCAGGTTTAAATCCAATCTGAAGATCACATGGTAGCCGCAATTCACGTCCTAGCATTACGCAAGCGGGCGAGTATCCTGTGCTGTCATGTACCGAAGATCGGTACGCCAGTAGGAACAAATGTAAATATTGGTCCCAGTCTCGTTGATGTTCAGAGACAACTTTGGTCAGGTACTTCCCTAACGCCCTGTTCATTCTTTCAACCATTCCATCCGATTGGGGATGAAGTGGCGTGGTTCTAGTCTTCCTGATTCCAAGGTGCTTGCAGACGTTTTGAAACAACGCAGATTCGAAGTTTCGACCTTGATCGGAGTGTAATTCCAACGGAACTCCAAAACGACAAAACAACTCCCTGACTAGTACATCTGCAACCGTCTCGGCTTCTTGGTTAGGTATAGCATATGCCTCCGGCCATTTGGTAAAATAATCCATAGCAACCAAGATGTATTTATTTCCTTTCTCTGATTCAGGAAACGGACCAGCTATGTCAATGGCTACCCTCTCAAAAGGATTCCCCACGTTATACTGTCTCATTGGGGCTTTCCGTTTTGAGACCGGGCCATTTGCAGAGGCACACAATTCACATTTCCGGCACCACTCCTTCACATCATCTTTGCAGTTCAGCCAATAGAATCTTTCTCTCACTCTCTCGAGAGTTCTTTTCACGCCAAAGTGCCCTCCGGAAATACCATCGTGCAAGTGCTGCAACACATCCGGCACTCTGCTTCTCGGCACTATCACTTGAAGTCTCTCAGTGCCATCTTCAAATTCCAGGCGTCGTTTCAAGATTCTATTTTCCATTATCAAGGAGTCCCACTGTGCCCAGTATGCCTTCAGGCTCCTACTTAAAATACTAATTTCTTCCCAAGCTGGTCGTTGTCCTTTATTTTTCCACTCAATAATACGTCCCAATTCGGCGTCATTCTCCTGGTCTTCTCGCATTCTTTCGGGTTGCCAAGTATCATCGGTTACCGTCATTCTATGGATGACACTTATTTTCTCTTCCATCTTGGAGCAATGAGTGCAGTCCACCGAACAAGGTCTCCTTGATAGAGCGTCTGCATTCCGATGGCTAGTTCCTACACGATGTTCTGTATTAAAGTCATATTCCTGCAGCCGCTCTATCCACCTTGCCACTTGCCCTTCAGGATTTTGAAACTGCAATAACCATTTCAGTGCAGCATGGTCTGTTCTCAACAGGAATTTACTGTCGTATAAGTACTTATAAAAATGCTCTACGGATTTGACGACGGCTAACAGCTCGCTTCTTGTCACACAATAGTTCCTTTCTGGCCGCGACAAGACCTTGCTGAAATACCCAATAACTTTTTCTTGTCCGTCCTGCACTTGAAAAAGAACGCCTCCTATAGCTATGTTACTGGCATCGGTATCCAACACAAATTTCCCCTCCATCCGTGGATAACTCAAAATTGGTGCTGTAACCAGTAGCCGTTTCAGTTGTTCAAATGCTCTGTGGCAGTCGTCATTCCAATCATATTCTTATCCATCTTCGGTTAATTTTGTTAACGGTTTGGCAATGTTCGCAAACCCAAGTATAAAACGTCGGTAATATGTGCACAATCCTAGAAAACTGCGTAGTTGGTGTATATCTGCTGGTGTAGGCCACTCTTGTACCGTTTTTATTTTGTCAGGGTCAGCTCTTATTACGGTCTCCGAAACGACATGTCCTAGGTATTTCACCTCTTTTCCAAATAGGTGGCACTTCTTGGGGCTTAATGTAAGGTTTGCCCTGCGTAATCTTTGGAATATCTTCTCTAGGTTCTTAAAATGTTCTTCAAAAGACCGGCCTATCACTATCACGTCGTCCAGGTACACCAGACATGTCTTCCAAGACAGTCCACGCAGTACCGACTCCATCAATCGTTCAAAAGTAGCAGGAGCATTGCATAATCCAAATGGCATGACCTTGAACTGCCATAATCCAGTTCCAATTGTAAACGCAGTCTTTTCTTTATCGTTTGGCTCCAAGCCTACCTGCCAGAATCCGCTTTTCAAGTCCAAGGTCGAAAACCATTTAGATCC
Source organism: Platerodrilus igneus (assembly GCA_036346225.1). Classification (NCBI taxonomy): domain Eukaryota; kingdom Metazoa; phylum Arthropoda; class Insecta; order Coleoptera; family Lycidae; genus Platerodrilus; species Platerodrilus igneus. Next base: position 1,320,450 of record JARFIW010001152.1, on the reverse strand, counting down.
GGATAGAGTATCTAAGGTGTCATCAATTCTGGGCAAAGGATAGCTGTCTTTCTTTGTCACATTATTAAGCCGCCGGTAGTCTACACAAAACCTTGTCGACCCGTCCTTTTTCTTGACAAGCACTACCGGGGATGCCCATGGACTATTCGAGGGCAATCACTTCCTGTTTTTCCATATCGGTGATAATTTGCTCAGCTTCCTTACGCTTTGCCAAAGGAAGCCGCCTGGGGTGTTGTCTTATCGGTTGCGCATCTCCAGTATTGATCTTGTGTTGCACAACATTCGTCCTTCCTTTCTCACTATCATCCAGTGCAAACACACCTCGATATCGTCCGACCAGTAGTTTTACCTTGCCCAGTTGGTCGCCATTTACTCCTTGACACGAGGGTATCAACATATCCAGCAATTTCTGTGAGCAACCGTTGGTTGGTTTATTTTTCGTGTCGTCCACACAACGTTTAATATGACATACTGGAATGCAACTTCCCACAATCATGCCTTTCTTCAGGGTCACTGTATGGGGATTAATGTTCAGCACTCTTACTGGTACTATATTTCGAGACTTTACCAGCGTTCTTCCAATCAGAAGTCCCTCCTGACCTATTCCCGATTCAGTTGCTTCCATCATGCATACTTGTCCTTCCCGGAGCGTACCATCCGGGCGTCCCATTACTATCATTTCCGCCTTCTCGGGTATTTTCATATCGCAAATCATTCGAACTTGCATCGTCTGGTTACTCCTACCTTGAAATGGAATCTCATCATCATCTATCCGAAGCACATTTTCTTTCATGTTTACATGAAACCCATATTCTCTCATGAGATCCATTCCCAAGATCACTTCTTCTGTAATATCAGCTACCAACACTCGATGATTAATTAATTTGTCCCCAATTGTCAACATAACGGCAGTCTCTCCGTGAGTACAAATTTTCTCACCACTTGCCGTTCGAAGGCACACCGATGCAGGTAGCACTTTTCCACGACCAACTAAATCTGGTCTCACAATAGTTTTTGTCGCTCCTGTATCCACAAGTAATCGGACAACCCTACCATTAATTCTACCATCGATATAAATGATGTCCAGACTTTCCACCGACGATGCAGCACGGATGATAATCTCCGGGGCACTACGCTGTGCTGTCGAAGTTCGCCCCCTTACATTGACCTGCTTTGGCGCAACCGGTTGTTTCTTTGGTTGAGTACAGCGTCTCTGCATATGACCAACTTCACCGCAGCTCCAGCATCGTAGACGCCATCTCCGCGGTCGTTGTCTTTTCAGCCTTTCCGCCTTTCGCTTTTCAAACACACGGTTGATTATTTCATCTACGCTTTTCTGTGATTGCTCAGGTTCTTCTAATGCAGACCGAACTTTGTGACTCATCCTGTGTGACGTCTGCTTAGCTGCTTCAAATTCAAGCGCATGAGCCAGTGCGTCATCTAACATTTTTGGCCGTGCTAATCTTAGCGCTTGCTGTATTTCGCCATCTTTAACGCCATCCACAAATGTTTGTACAGCCAGTTGTTCGAGGAAACATATTATTGGTGCCGTTGGATATGCCAATCTAACTAATCTGGCGATGTCAGCTTCGAATTCTTGCAGGCTTTCACTTGTCTTTTGCGAGCGGTTCTTAACTTGTGCGTGGTAAACCTGTTGAAGGTGAGCATCTCCATATCTCATCTCAAGCTTTGATGTTAAGAGGCCGTAATCATTCTGCTGGTGATCGGGAATCGTTTGTAAGATGTTAAGAGCCTCCCCCGTAGGGCCACTATTAAGGAGATAGCCTTCTCTTTGTTGCACCAACCGTTGGCTATTGCAGCAGCTTCAAATTGTTTCAAATATGTGGGCCAAGGTGTTTTGCCATCGAATGTAGGTGGTTTGACTTTAAATTTAGACGGAATTGACTGGCTTCTTTCCATGGTTCTTATTTCTGGAATGTTCTGATTAACAACTTGGCTTGGTAATTCAAGTGGTCGCGTTGTTAGTGAAATCATTTGTTCTTGAAGCCTCATCACATCTTCTTCCATTTTTACCAATTTATTATCCAACTTTTGCTCAACTGTTTTTACCTGTTCAGTGAAATCTTCTTTCAATGCAATGGAACTTTCCATTAATCTTTGTTCTAACGTGGCTGTACTTTCATTCAACTTTTCTTCCACTTTGGCAGCATTTTCACTTAACCTTTCCATTTTCTCAGCGTTTTCAGTAAACCTTTCATCTATTTTTGCAGCATTTTCAGTAAACTTTTCATTTATTTTTGCAGCATTTTCAGTAAACTTTTCATTTAGTGTCACTTCCAGTTTAGCCGACCTCTCCTCCATTTTCCCAGCATTTTCACTAAGTGTCAATTCTAGTTTAGCCGACCTCTCCTCCATACCGGATTTAAAATCCTTGAGGAAATTCATTAAAGTTTCTGCCTCCATCTTACTTTGATTTCTTGTAACTGGCATAAACAGACTACTTAAATGTCTTTAGACTTGTGTTTTAAATTAATCACTATATACCCCACACAGGCTGACACCAGTGTAACGGGCTACTACTACCGCGTTTTGCTAATTTAAAACAAGTAATAACAAACGTCTTTATTACTCACTGTTCACACGTCTAATTAACAGTATATGCCTTATTTGTAGATGTTTTCAGTCCACTTAACAATGAAGCACTATTACACTAATGAATTTACAAGCACTAATATCTTTTTAAACTAACTGCTTTACCATAGGTCCATTAACAACACTAACACAACTATTTATTTATACACTTTTATTTATTTATGTATACTACAAGCTGCATGTACATTAGACACAGCATATATCATTTATGTATAAATTCTTGAACTCCTAAAAGCTCAACTACGTTTACTGTACACGATATAATTTATATTAGACATTCAAGTATAGACTGACCCCTGCATTTCTTAGCGGCCTTATATATACTCTGAGTTAAAGATATGATTCATCCTCTGGTACTTACTAGAAGCTTCCCGGTCCATGCGAGAATGAACAGTGCTGGCGGTGTTTTGTGTGTTTGATTGCTAGAAGCATTCTAGAATCCTGGAAACTATGCAGACCCTACAACGCTTGTGTGTTTGACAGGTTGCCTAATAGTAGCTCGCAACAATAGCAAAATGACCGAAGTAAGCGATTCATGTAGGGATCAACTACGGAGAGTTGAACAAGAAGTGAGTGGGATTAAACAGAACATAACAGCTTTCACGGGGGGTAAACCAAGATTTTTCACAAATAATGTATTTCTGGACCAACATATGAAATTTTATGGGGATAATCGGGTGAACCCTCAAATATTCATTAATAGTGTTAGGACGTTAGTTAGTAATTTATATGATGAGCAGGCCAAGTTAAACATTGTAAAGACATTATTAAAGAACAATGTTAAGGCATCGTACAACTTAGTAGGACAAGACATAGAATTATATATTTGATACTTTAAAAACATCCTTCCTCTACACACATTATCTAAAAAATCGATTTACACACACGCACGCACGCACGCACGCAAGGATACACGCATGCAAGCACGTACGCACGCACGCACGCAAGCGCGTACGCACGCATGCAAGCGCGCGCACGCGCGCAAACACGCGCGTGCGCACGCGCGAACGCGCGCGCACGCACGCACACAGAGATAAAAATATTGCTTACAAATGTAATTTACAGTTTAACTTTAAAAATAACATTTTTTCACCACTTACATAATAAGGAATCTCCATCTAATCTTTGTTAATAGTTAAAAAACTTCAAAACATTTCATATGTCACAAAATTTTCTTTAAAATGTTGATGGATAATTTACATATTCTTCTATTACCCCGCCTCAGTGTGGCTGATCACCAACCTTGAGAAATTTTTTTTTTGTAAGGGCCAAACCACCTCGAGGGTTGACGCAAGATTACTAAGAAAATTATCCTCTCATACTTAAATTTCTATACGCAAAAACTTGTACTAGCTTAATCTACTCAATAGTACACAATTTGTCTCTCTCAGGGTTTAAAACAAAGTTAGACTTGCGCTCTGGATCTTAATTTTTTGCTGATATTTATATTTCCAGTACCACTAGCAGTTGATTTTAATTGCTATCTAAAGATTTTTTCCATTTAAAATTAACTGCATCGAAAAATTTCTGGTTTCATTTTCTTTTTTAGATTTCCATTTTAATTAATCTTTATATGCCAAATTCTACTTCTTCAGTTTTCCAAAGTGCTTTAATTTTAATAGATTAAAGTAGCAAGTGAACTGTCACCAAGTTCAATTACCGTTTATAATAGACCAACAAATATGTCGTCGTTGCGTTCCATAAAAAGCTAATCAGTGACTCTCTATCAATGACCGACTGTCGAATGACTTATGTTTAAATCTTGAATGTCCTCTTCGCATTAATTTCCGTTTTATTGTAACAATCATTCTATGACCGCTACAAAATTAATACAGTTTCTGTATATAATTCTGTACATAATGTTGTAAATGTCTAGTAATAAAGAAATTTATTTTATTTGATTGGTGTAACGTTGAGGAACGCACTCGTATTGTCAAAAGGAAGAAAGTTATTTTAAGGAAATTTAACCTTTGTTTAAACTATATTTCAATGTTCGAAGGCGTAGTATCGCTTCGATGATAAGTCAGGATAGCAATACTTGTTTGTTAACATGATAGCAGGCTGCGCGGACATAATGATTGATTTACGAACAGAAAAACGTTAGGTCGCACAGAAAACACGCTTGGTGGCTTACTAAATTAAAAGGGTTTCAGAGTTGAAACTACCCGAACTTACGTTGTAAGGATTTGTAGAAAATGAATGGTAAGCACACCTAAATTTACTGAACGGATATTTTTAGTTGTTGGTACAAATCAAAACTTTACATCTGTTCGGACCGTTTATCGGAAAGATAGTTTGGCGTGAGCGTCCATCTTTTGTAAGTAATAAATTTTGTCCTTATGGTACTAATATTAAATCTTTTAGATATTAGCACTTCTGTCTATATTTCAACAGAGCAAGAATTTATTGGTATTGTATAAGAACCCTTTCTAACGAAGGTAAAGAGGGGTTATAATTAACAGGTCGTTAATTGTATTATTGCAGGGTTCTTAGGTTGTCCTGAATTATTAGTTGTTATAGCGCATTCGTGAGTTTTGTGAATGTCTTTCTGCGTTTGGTTCTGGAATTGGTAGTAGAGTTCAAGAAGAGGCTTAATCCCTAGTTGGTACTGCTGACGTTGGATATTGGATCGGCTGTTCCGAAATCCAATTCATCGGTACAGGTTCATATCCGAGGGGTGATCGTGAGTAGCTCTAGAAAATAGTTTACTTGTGGTGCGGAGTAGTAAAGTTATTTCTAATTAGAATAAAATATTGGTTGGTCTTAAATTGTTCATAACTGAGAATAATTATTTAAGGGTGAAGAGATTTATATGTGACAATTATCTATCGATAGAAATGTAAAGCTTATAAAAGAATATTGCTATTTTAAGTCTAATTGTGAACACAATTTGGCACATTGTGGGATATCAATATTTGGTAACTTATATTCACAACACTCAATTTTAAATTTTAATTAATACGAGTCTAGGGGCTTTTGTCTTAAATTACTCAATGTCATGATTACATTGGCACTGGTTCACATTATCTTATATTGCTTAGAATCTGTCTGGTTGCTTTATTTATAAACATTAAAGAGATTGTGCAAGTGTGTACGACACAAAGCTTTTATTAATTGAAAATCAAGAGCTAATAAAATAATTATTGCGGGAAATTCTAACCTGGATCACATAGTCTTCCTAATCGGGTTGGGTGTGGTTGACTTTTTGCTTGAGTTGTTTCCTGGGCGGAACCTAGCCCTGGCGCCCATATCTACTTACCTCTTATGTAGCACTCCTACGACCCTTGTGTGCTATTTGACTAGCCGCGGAACAGGAAGTAACAAATTAATCTCTCTGAGTTCGAGCCACTTCCATCGGTTCGAGCACAGCGTTGCTACAATTAACTCCTAGTACACCTTCAGCGGGGCCTTATATTTTACCCCTCGCATTTAGGGCGTGACATTATATAATAAAATTCTAAATACGTCATCGGTCTAGAACGTTTGGATTACATTTTATGAGATGTGAGTCATTCCATGAGATAACAATTTACCGCAATTTCGTGTGTTCTTATCTTGAATGGCCTGTCAGTTAAGAATTGATTGCAATCATAAAGTTTTTACTATCTCCTACTAAAGCTTTGCAGTAATAGTTGGTTATCGCTCTATTTATTAGCTTCTGTAATGATTTATGGCCATTGAAACTTGTTATCTTATCTGCCTTATAGTTCTTCTTGGGGTATCGCGTTCCATGAATTAACGTGTATTCATTCAGGGGAGATGATTAGATTGTTAACGTAAATACAATGGATTGTAAACCCATCTCGGAAAATGGCCTCTTGAAAGTAAACTACTTCGCATTAGGAATTCGCAATTGTGCTATAACGTTTTGAATTAAATAACGTTTATTAACTGATATTTCTAAAGGGTATGAATGCATTATTGAATTTATATTTTAGAAATCTTCGAGTTTTTAATCAAGAGATGATTTTATATTTTCGCCGACTAAAACTTGTTTTAAATGATATTTTTAAAGAGGATAACTTGACATTGAAGTTGTTTAGTATTCCTAAATTGAATGAATCTTTATGCATTATTGAATTAGCATACTAGAACTCTCTTACCGTCTCTTCAGTCTGCATAAATGCCATAAAACTTGTTTTTAACTGATATGTATTAGAAAAATGGATCCATTATCAAGAAATTTACTAGAAAATACTATAATAAGCTTGTCTTACTAGAATATTATACAGGGTAAAAATTAAATATTTGAAAATTTAATTTTCTCATCTTTGGGTCGGTTTTCTCACAGAACGTGGTGCTCAATGACTTCTTATGACCCCATTATCACATCAATATACCTATCATATATACATATCATGGATAAAACCATGTCTTCGGTAATGGTAAGAAAAAACACTGCAGCCATGTTACTGTTGTGTATTTAATATTTGCATATAAATTTATGAAGCGGCAATATAGATACGACAAAACGAAATGTCTGGTTGGGTTAATATATAAAAATGAGATGTGGCTGTTTGTGCTATTTTATTCAAGAAATATGTGGTACATCAAGTAGCGTATTAATTCTTTTACAAGGTTATGAAGAAGTTTAAGGTGCCCAGCACAAAAAAAACCTTTAGTATTTGGTGACGAAGATCATGGATTAGGTCTGTTAAGTGCTAAACATTGAGAACAAAAGTAGCACAATACGTTTGCACCAATTTTGCTTTGTGAAGTTGAGTAACAGTAAAATAACTTTGATTGGGCCCAGTGAACAATTCAAACGAAATGCAAAGTGGTTTAAATTCTATGTGGAAAGTCTTGAGCACTGTTAAAAGTAAACAATGATGTGAAAGTCTGTATATTAATAACACTTACAGGGCCTGTTATATCTAGTATGTTGAAGAACTTAGTAGCTCCCGTTATTCAGGATCCTTTAAATTAGGGGTGGGCAAAACCGACCCGCGGGCCGGATCCGGCTCTTTTGCTTACTTTTTCCGGCCCGTTGAAAAATCCCGCAAGCAATTTTTTAATCTCTTTAAAAATTACGTGACATATTTTACTGGGTACAAATTGTTCGTATGTACAGCCAAGTAAGACAATTTATTATTACTATTATCTATTATTAACTGTCAAATTTCTTTGTCCAAATGTTTTAAAATGATACTGGTAGTATTTTTGTCAAAAAAATTTCTTGGACAGGGAAAAAACTCCACCAAAAACATTCGCGTGTGCACAGCGTACGGATGCGGTATAGTCCTCCTCCCGGGAGACATTTTGAAAATCATTTTGGTCCGCGCTTAAACGTATTTGTCCATCTCTGCTCTAAATCATGTGGAGATTATAGAAAAATTAAAGAGCCATTATGCGTCTACTATAAGTCTGAGATAAGTGAACGGTTTATATTTAATCGTTGTAACCAAAAACTCAACCAATCTACAGTTGAATGTGCCATAAGATATGTCAGGTGACAAATTCTTACAATTTTAATAGTTTATTGGGTGAAGCTTCAAGGGATAAGTTTGTCTGTGGAGCGATGTTTAAAACCCTGTAAAAAAGCTGCTTTCGAAAGCGCAGCTCACCTTTAGCAGAGTATGTTAAATTGCTCACGCCTATGATATGGAAGAACAACACACCCCTTGATAAGTGACAGTGGTTCGCCCTTCAATTTTAATGATTTTCAGAAATTTTGTCAAATAAATGGCACTAGCATGCTAAAATCACCTCCTTACCATCTCCAAGCAAACAAATTAAAAGAAAGGCGCATGCAAGTGTTTAAACGCTCCTTGGATAAATATCTTATGGAAAATAATTTAAGCTTAACCTTAAATCATCACTTAGCAAATTATTTGTTTTCGTATAGAAATGTAAGAAATACACCTAGTGTCTACTAGAACCGTATCCTAGTGTATCTTCAAAGATAAACTTGAAGACAACTTCAACGATAAATGTTCCCTTGGATATTCAATGTCGGTATTTATCCGATACAAATATAAATACGGAGAATTGTAAAACAAATATGAATACGGAAGAATGTAAAAGTCGGCGGCAGAAACTATCAGATCCATCGGAATGCATAGTCAGGGGTTCAACAGTTTCATTTTCAGGAACTACAAGTGTTAGTCGCAGTGGGCGGTATACCAAATCTCCAGCTAAGTTGATCTTATAGAGTAGAGATGATGTGTATTTTATATTTAGAAATAAGTATAGACACTGGCAATGTAGACATGGCGAAACGAGGTAAGTTAAGTTTATATATGTAAAAAAAGGGTATGGCTGTTTGTGCTGCTTCAATCAATAAATATATTGTACATCAAGGAGCGTATTAATTCTTTCATTACGTTACAAAGAGGCTTAAGATGCCTAGCACAAAATTCACAATAGTTACATATATTTCAAAGAAATAATTATATTATAAAATGTGACATTTTATCCAAAACTTCATCAGATAGAATGTATATTGTTCTGTCTTATTAAAATGTTAATGATTGATGGTCAGGTGAAACCTCTGTACATTAATGCTAAAATATTATTAGATTAAGGTGTTTTTGTTGGAAGGTTAGAAAAAAATTTTTATGACACAATCTTCAATAAATATTGCTAAAAAATTATATGCAAAGATTAGGATAGTGAAATAGTCAAAGTTCCAAATACTTTCTTGTACATAGAGAAGATATACTTAATGAAAAATGTGGTTATTAAATTTTTGATATGATAAACTTTCATGTTGAGTGGAATTGAGTAATGTCACCATTTTTTAATGTGTTTAATCGTATTAACGATAAATTTTTTAATTTTTATTTAATTTTTTTATCTATCTCTGCATCATTATTGTTACCATTTAAAACAAGAAATTATAAATAACATAAATAATTTATGTTGTAATATTTTGCGTTATTTATAATTAATGTCATGGGCACACCTGTGTTAAATTTCTTTATTACGCCACAGAGTACTTACTCAAATAATTTATAAGAATTTTTTGCTTTACAGATTGCCACAAGAAGAAGCAGTAGCAACAGAAACTCTTACTGCTTTATATGAAATTCAATTGGAATAATGTTATGTAAATTATAGTTTACCATTTAAAAGAATCACTAGTTGTTATTTTTTAGGAACACGGTGCCAGGATACCAATAGATGCACTACATGCTTGACTTTTCACAGCACAAAATTGTTTACAAGATACTTAAAACTCTTTCCAATATATAATAAACAGTATTGAGTTTTTTTTTATTTCCAAACTCTAACATATGTTCTCTATATTGGGTGTTCGGAAATTATGTGAAAAAGTTTGAGGGGTGATTCTACAAGAAAAATTAATGTCCCAAGTTCATATCAAAGTTTTTCGAGAACTTAAAAATAACGGAACTACAAATCCTTAGCGTTAAATTTTTAAAATCAATTTTTTAAATACTTTACTTGCTCTTTAATGAATTCTTTTCAAATTAGGTACGCTTACTACCAAATTTGAGATTCATCTTACAAAGCCTAAGGGTGCACTTATCACTTGCTGAAGGACCTATAATTATTTTATTTTTTGCATTTTAATAACTATGATAGCATGAAATGGACTACCATATAAAAACAGACATACATACTTGGTGCAACTCTCTAAACTGCGCTTTTTTTGAGAAAATCACTTTTAAGACTGTCTTGGACTGTATGAATAAGAACTCACTTAAACTTATTTTCGATAATATGTAACAAAATGCCATGGAAACAGATGTTGTATTTAAAGAAGCGCCAACATGCCTACATAGAAATAATTTTGACAGATATTATTTTTATGCGAGTTGTGAATTTTTATTTTAAAACCGAATAAGATGAATATTCATATTAATTTTTCAAATAATGAATTACGCAATCTGCATTAAGGGTAGCTGCTAGTAATGAATCTGCAGCAAGCTGTTTGTATGGCTAACATTCAAAGTTACCCACATCGAGGCTAGAAACATTTTAGTCATTTAAAACAAAACTGGTTGATATGGGTAGTCAGAGACAGACATGAAGACAGGTAGTTGAAGTTGGTATATCAAATTCCATCGACAATATCTCAAACACAAACATCTGATTAATTGCTATTCAGGAAAATGTCTCTAAGAGGTCAGTAAATGAAGTTTTAAAAAAACTACATCTATGCCAATACCAGCTGTGTGCAGGCTTTAAGTCCAAACAATCCTATGGTTCGACTAAATGTAGTAGGATCACGAGTTTCCGTAATGCCAGTGAAAACCTTTTACAGGATTTGCTTTTCACAAATGAAGCTGGATATGAAAACAACGGTTTAATCAGTCTCCATAATCATCATTAATGAGCTGTGAAAACTCTCATTCGACCGTAAAATGTAACTTTCGAAATAAGTTTTCTATCAGCGTGTGTGCCGGTATAATACAAGACTACTTAGTCGGGTCATATTTCATGCCACAAAGCCTCGAGGGTGAGATATATTTAGAATTTTAAGAAATCGGTTACCCATTTTTCAGAAAAATATGCTTCTCTAAGTTAGAATTCAATGTGGCTACTACAAGATAGAACTCCGGCGCATTATGGTACATCGTGTAGGAGCTTGCATAGTGTTATAGTTTCCGGTATAGCTATTACATTCGCCTTGGCTCAATATTCCATTCTATTAGTCGAAAATAATAACATTTGTTATTTTAAGTTAATTTCAAAATATTGCTGACATTTTATTTGGTTATAAAATAGCTATATAACGTACTTAGTACTGAACGTTGTGCATATTCATTTGTAGCATTTAATATGATTTGATTTTCTTCTTGGCCCGTGTTTCATTCATGTTTATTTAGTATATGAACAAAAGAACGTTGATATGAATTGTAGTTCATGTGGATGACAAATTATCAGTAGACCATTTTCAGTGAACCCAGGACCACATTTGCACCAGCATCCACATTTGCACCCACATCTGGACCAAAAAGTTTTCTTCGACTAACCATTTTTCATCTTTCGAGATAAATATCTCTTAAATTTTTCATCTTTCGAGATAAATGAGCATCCTCATTTCCACACACGAGATAAACCTATTTTTAAGATTTTTTTTTACCGCTAACATTCTGGACCAAATAGTTTTCTTCGACTAGCCATTGCATCTTACGAGATAAACCTATCTTGTTTGGTATCAATTAACAATAGAATTTTCTCAGCTACCCAAATCTCTAGGAATTTTTAGATAGCATCATCCCCAGGAGCTACCCTAATTTTAAGATTTCTTACCTGTAGCGACTTTTGAGCGTCCGCATAAATTTTTAGTCATGCGATACATCTTGTTAGCTTAGAATTTTACGCAGAATTCGAATCTGCAAACAGATTTGAAATCGGACCACGCCCTGCAAAGTTATACTTTAAGCTCTCAAATTTCGCCTTTGCTCTATAAGCAATACTAACAAATAGTTTTCCTCGTCTAGCCAATGCATCTTTCGAGATAAACCTATCTTGTTTGGTATCAATTAATATTAGATTTTCTCAGCTACCCGAATCTTTTATTTCTAATTTTCAGATCTCCGCGGCTAGCTCTTTTCAACGTCTTAAAACCGGTTGTAGAAATTGTTTTGTGAACCTTAGAATTTTGGTGTTGAAAATAAAAACTAAACATATTAAATAAAATTTATTGATAAAATAGCCGCCACTGAACACCTTATCCATCTAACGTATTGATTTTTTTAAATAATATTAACAAAGACGCTAGTTCGCAGGATCTGATATTTGTGTAAACAAGGATGAACTCCATTCAACGGTACATCAACTACTTATTTTCTATTTAGAATATACGCCAGAAACTTGCATGCTTTTAATTAATTAAAAGCAGAAAGTTTTGTCCGGAAACGCTACTGTAAAATATATAGAGCAAATAAATTATTCCCTGAATGTGTTTTCAATTGTAATAACTGAGTATACAATCACTTATGAATTTTAAATTACACTTTATTTAACTAAGTTACTTTAAACAAGAAATTACCGCATCCAAAAATTCAAAGAGATGCTTAACAATAATGTAGAAATGGCAAGGTCGACTTAATAATTAAGAAAGCGCATTTTGCTTGTATGAAATCTATGGAATTTCTCCTGTAATGAAAGAAGAATGCATTCGTAATTGAAAATGCGTGCTACAACTTTCGCTAGATACCAGTCATGTATGTTAATTAGAAATTTTGTGTATGACATCATTAACTACCTAAATTTCAGAATTAACAAATGTAATAAACCAGATTAAGTACTGAAAGTAAATGGGTCTTATTACATATTGATATTCTACATCAATTACCTAAATTACCTTACGTGACGCGGTAGAAGCATTATAACGCAAATTCCGGAAACTTCCAACGTAGCCTTAATTCATTTGTATTTATTTGTAATCCAGCAAATATTTTAATTTCTTAACGATCATGTGAATCACATTTGAATGCTGTTTATAATTTCTTTTCTTGGACTTTCTATTAATTATGTTTGTGCATTTGAAATCGAAATATAATTGCCGAGGATTTACACAAGGTAACCAGCACATATTTACGGAAAATACAAACCTCATTTAGTAGTATAATTAACGGATTCAAAACGTATATAACGCAGCCTGGTTAGTAGAATTCTATTAGTTTCGCACGCTTTTGTGTAAAGCCCGTCGAAATTTTAAACCATCGTTTCGCGTAGTTCTTTTGTGGAAAGTTTTGAAGGAAGATTTAAGGTAAGTTTACATTTTTTATTAAAGTAGAACTGAATTTATTTGCAAACACCAATTATTATGTATTCTGTTATTGGTTCTTATTTGTATTTTAAAACATTAATTTTTCCAAAGTAATGCGCTGTTTTACAGATATACTTTTCCAAATTTTAAAGGTATGCTTTTGCTAGAATAAAAACAATTCTGACAAAATATTTTATTAAAATTTAATACATTAACAAAAGACCTCAATAACAATACGTTTTCTTTAGAACAGCTTAAATTATTCAAACAATGGTTTAAACAGTGATTGTACCTATTACCGAATCTTCTTAATTCTTTGAGCTTTGGAAGTGAGAAAACACTCTCCATGTTTAAAATGTTGTTTGATAAATATTTTGACAGTAACTGCCTTTTCTGTTCGCCTTTAACATAGATAGTAGCATTGGGTGGTATGACTTCTTTCAGCAAATCGCCTACATTTGTATATCCACTTGTGGACTGTCCATCCCAGCTAAGCCCATGGATTCTTTGCTTTAACCACCGAACTTGCTTTTTGAAATCATCACTTAGGGTGTTATACTCACAGCCATGTCCAGTATCTCATGCCATATTACATTATTCGCTACATCCAAAATGGCAATCTCCTTGCAATAGAAATCACTAGTTTTGTATTGATATCCTTGTAAATCGATTATGAAACACATGCTTCCTGCTTCAAATCACAGATGGGAATGGGGTTCTAAGCAAATCTCTCTCCTATATATCCAGTTAAGGGACTTTACTCCCTTCTTTTATGATTTTTCATCCAGGTAATTATCTGGATGATACTAAAGCAAGTCTGTTTTCTTAATCCAACTTTTACCATCCCCAACCACGACACTAATAATTCGCGCCCGTGCTTCCGTTTCCGTAAAACTTTTTCCACTAAGTACGTGTCGGGTGCTGCTGTGAGCTGAATTTCATCGCCGTAAAAAGCACCTAGAATTGGCCGACCTTCCAAATCTTGTAGCAGATAGGTTGTCGGTCTCGTTTTTTGTACTTTAACAATTTTGAATAGTTCTGTACTCCAGTTTGGGTGAAATCCTCGATCGAATACTGCTTTATATTTTGATATACGCACAATGTCTCCAACCTTATACTTGTAACTTTTAGAAACGCTGTTAGCGGTGTAAAGTTTTATTCTTTCCGGATGTTCTTCTGCTTCCATAGGTGTCATGTTAATAGCCCGATGCGGTGTATTATTGTATTCTTCCATAACCTTAGGCAAAATATTTACCCATTTATGACTGCCTTGCAAGTAAAATCTTCTGTACAATTTGTTTTTGATTGTTCTAATCAACCGCTCGACCATACTAGCTTTGATTGCGGAATACGTAGAGTAATGGTTTATCTTATATTTTGCATAAGATTTTTAAACCAGCGGTTGTAGTACTCTTTCCCAAAATCCGTTTGTAGATTGATTTTAAGTTATTTTCTCCTTGCAGCATTTTGTCCAATATTTTTTCATAGCATTTGTAACTTCTGATCCAGTTTTATTTTTAAAGGTTCAGCTAAAGCATATTTTGTGAAACAGTCCACTGCTATTATAATATATCTGTACCCATTGTTCACACGCGAGTAAGGCTGCATTTCGCACAAGTCCGATTGGATAAGATCACGTTTCACATGTTTCAGATTTGTATGACGACGCTGAAAATTTTTTCTTGCAGGTTTAAATAATTCCTTAACGATGATTTCTTTACTCATTTTGCTTAACACTGTTGCTAAACTAATAGGGTTATCTTTATCCAATTGCACCTTTGACATAAACTGAAGCTTTGGTTTGTAGTATTTGTTTTTATAGCTGCTGGTGACGCCTCGTAAATCGATGCTATTGCAAGACCGAGCTCCTTTTCATTTGTCTCGAAGTTGCAGTCAAATTAATAAAAACTGTATAAACGTTTTAAAGTCAGATACAAGCTTATCCAATTTTTCATTTACATATTGTTTATTAACTGCATCAGATGGCTCAACTGGTTGAGCAAGCATTGCGATACGCTGGTTTCTTGCATTGAAGGCTTTATCTTTACGTTGTATATCATCAGAACTTTTTAGACAGTATGAAAAGGCTTGATTCACGAGCTTGATTACAGATTTCTTATTAACACAATCACTATCTTCTTTAGGATCCATTACATCCACTAGCCTTCTTTTACGAAAACTAATTGTTTCTTCTCCAGACTTGAATACTATAGTGCTTCTCTGATTAACACAATCACTATCTTCTTTCGGGTCTGATGAATTCACTAACCTTCTTTGCTGCATATCGTACCCATCACCATCCAACGTTAGCACAAATCCTCGACCTGGAGGACCGCGCCGAATATCAGCATCTTTACGCTCTGAACGTCCGAAGCGGTCGATAGGCATTTTAAAACTGTGTAATTATTTGCTGAGCTCACTGTATTATACCTTCTTCTCTCAACTCTTCTATTATGGACACCATCTCGTTAATGTTTTCCTAGCTTGTATTTCCAGCTCGGTTGGATGCGTTCAACAATCTCAACCGATCCACAAGTTCATGTACATTATTCCAGTAGACATATTGCACCGGCTTTGAATTTAAACTTTTGTAAAACCGATTAGAAAAGCCTAAACCCGATCCCTTAGACTGTTTTCTTCTCTTTGGCTGTTTTCTTTCGGGATTCCTCTGAAATTCGGTGAGATATTTTTGCACATATTTGTTAAACTTTTTGTTATTTGTTGGGAATCCGCTTAAATCGTGCACCGCAAATGGGTTAAACTTTCTTCTCAAAATCGACGCAGATTTGATCATTTCCAAGTAATTCGGTAAATCTTCATGCAAATTGAAATCGCCATCTTCGGGGCTGATGTCTTTGTAAACCAGCAGGTTGTATAAACCCTTCGTACCTGGATATATCACATTATTTAATGTTATATCGCTAGTTTCCGGGTTAATTACCAATACACTTTTCCACAAACTCCATGTATCGGTTTCCGCATTATACTTTACTCCATAAATTGATTTGTCAATATTTTCGTCCTCGTCTCTAGCTAACACATCCGCATAGTAAAGATGGAACGGTTCTTCTGGAACGAGTTGTTTAATTTTCTTTATAGGTACGTCCATTTTTTAAACTTTAACCTTTGTTGTAGGTGTGGGAATTTTTCGGTGATCGATTGCAACTGGGAAGCGGTTATTTCAAGGGATCAATCAATTGTTTGTGCATCTCTTTGAATTTTTGCTGAGATGTAGCATCTCCCTTTTGTATGCTACAAACTTTTTCGTACAGCATCCTGCATAAGATGAAGACTGCGTTTATTCGCAATAAAATTGTTAACGTCCGTCATCATGAAACTTTGGATGAGAACTAGCTGTTTTGAATAATGTCAAATATTTATATACTCGTCGAAATTCCTCCGATACCGCCCTTATCCAAATCAAAATCTTTCACAACAGTTATAAAATTATGTTTTGAGTCACCCCAACACTGTAAACACATTTCTTTAAATTTCGGATATGCCATGTCACCACTTATATGATCCGAAAAGATATGGCGAAGGTTTGTATCATCCTGTTTCCATAATGCGATTACATTGGCGTTATCTCTGAGTCTATGTTTTAAGGCACTAGCGTAAGTTTGACATAGATAGAACGAATCTATTGCTTTATGTCGGCCGAACGAGAAAAATTGAGTGATTTTACTTTGCTCGTTTACAGGTATATCATCGAAAACCATAATTGAATCTTCTTTGGTATCTCTGGGTTCGATCAAATCATCGTAATTTTCAAACTCATGGTATCCAATTTCTTCTTTTAATGGTGTAAAACGTTTCTTAATAATTCGTATTTCGGTTGATATAAACTTTTAGAAAACACATAAACGTTTTGAAATCTAAGTCCATTCTCGTGCAGGATCAGAGATATTAAAGCGTTGGTCTTCCCACAACTCGATGGTCCCGCGAAGATAGCTCGTATGTTAGACGGGAACAATGAACCATGTTTACCATCCTCTTGCACTAGCAATAGCAAAGTTATCATAATTCTGTATAGGTATTTTAACTTCTTGTATAGCATCACCCGTGTCTCTCACATTTTCCGACCTAGGAGCACCATTCTTCTTTTGAGGTTTACAGAGATCCAAATGCCTGCTTAACGTTCTTCTGGGTATACCATATAACCTACTTGCAGAGTTAACACTTATACCCTTTTGTATTTCACTAACTGCTGTCTCTAAATATTCCTTGGTGTACATCTTTCAAATATAAGTTTAAACTGATTCAAATTGAAAATAATATTCCCTTATATACCAGCATGGGCAGGGGTGTGCACGCGCAGGGGCGCGCATGGGCAGGGTGTGCACGCGCAGGGTGTGCATGGGCACAGGTGTGCTTAGGTGTACACCGGAGTACGTGAGAAACTGTCTTGGATCACCAAAAAAATATTATTAATATTAAAACAACATAGATTTTATACAATTTTATTAAAAATATATATACAAAATATTTAATTGTGAATAAATCTATTAACAATTTCCGTAAACGGATTATATTCAAACATAGAGTCATGTATAATTAAAGCATAAGCCTTCATCGACGGTTAAAAATTTCTTGAAGCTTCTAATTCCATTCTTACATCAACAGTTGCATCCTTGATGCTTTCAAATTGATGACGACAGTCGATTACAAAGACAGGTGAGTCCTTAAACCTGTTGTAGTCCATTAAACATTTATTTGACGATTTGTTCGGATAGTATTTTTCCATAAAGATGCATAAGACAGGTACGCTGGCAAGTAGTCATTCTACTCGAAGTCCAAATTTAATCGACCTTGAGGGAACATCTGAGAGTTTAAAAACACTTTGACATTGGTTATATTGGCATTCGTAAAGCTTGTAGCATTTTCTTCTTTCCTGTCGTACTTCCCATTTTGCAGCGCCAGTAATATCCACCGAGCCTTCTCTGTTTCGTTCGATACTTTAATTCTCCATACTTGTGACTTTGATTGTGTTAGAGATGGTAATTCGTGTAGTTCCCATTTTCTGAATGCAACCATTATAGATGATTGATTTTGCATTTCCGAAAGCAGTGACGCCTTGGCGAAGTCACTTAATGTTATATGCGGGACCTCCCATGAAATACGTTGTATTTTGAAGGTTACTGTATTTCCAACCGACTTGTAGCAATTTACGTCCGACTTGGATCTGATTAAAATCAGCTCTTGAGGCATGTTGACGATAGTTTTCTTGTAATCTTCAAAAAACCCAAAAATGGTTTTTAGCGGTATAGCACAACTAAACCGTCCATCTTGGAATATGGTATCGGGCTTCCACCCGGTATGTGTAATAGATTTTGTTTCTGATTCTTCCATGGATACTAAACCTTTAATAGTTCTTGTAATTCCAGGGATTCGACAGACATCTATTATTTGATTATTACCCAATTTGTATTGAATTTCCTCAAACAGAAAATATGGTGCATTTCTAGTAAATTCGTAAGCTTTAAGGTCTGGTTCTGCTGCTCTAATCGGGTCTCCAGTTGTTGACGCTTCCCTTAATGTTTCCGTAGGCTTATAGGTACCCTTTATAAATATAAAACTTTCATGAGGGTATGTGATGTTATCACTGCTCTGGATTTCAATTGAAATTCGATCGTTGTTTTCTGCATTCAATGTAAAGGGAAGATATGTATAATAATCTTCCTTTATTATGGTTTCGTCTAATTTATAACCTCCAAACACATCCAATTTGGGCACGTCCTCATATTTAAGCCTTCCAAGTTTAACGTTTTCATCACCGTGGAGATTTAAGCTGCGTTTACTTCTGCCTCCCATCATTTATAACTTCTAACCCCAAAGATTTTAAGAAACGTATTTCTTCTGCTGTAAGTCTCTCGACAACTTGACGCTTTGACGTCGTAGCCACTACTAGTCGTCTGGGGGTGTTGTAGCGTGCTTTATATACAAAATCGATAGGCATTTTCAACTACTTTTTATTTCCAGTCTCACACAAGTGTATGTTTCCGGGAAAAGTTTACCAATTCACCCAAATGATCGACTAGTCTGATTGTAATATTATCAATTTCTGTCACGCTCAGCGGATAATATATGACGTGGTTAGGTTCCTTTTCCAGATTATACCCGGGTGGTACAGATAGACTGAATTCGAATATGCTGTGCGTAAGAAAATTGTTTCTGAACGATCCGCTGGTGATATTGGTTTCCACAAAATGTTTGAGACCGATATTATGTTCACTTGCTGATTAGCGATATGTACGGTATCTGCAGTCAATTTGCGGTTGGTAAACCCCAAGATGCTTCCAATATTGTTTTTACGGTTTGCCCCAAAATCAATCGGTATACTGCTTCGTATAGAACACTTTAATGTATTATTGTTGGCACTCAGTTTAAAATATTTTCAATGTTCTCGTTGATGTCCGGCTTCTGACTGAACCATTTTTTGAAAACATCCTGTATATATGCATTTATTTCTTCTAATTCGTATGATCCAGGTTCAATGGTTATTCTGCGATGCTCTGAATCATTAAAGTATAATATGTTGTTTCCTGGATGTATGTTTTGCACAGTGTTACAAGTGTACAATCCCACTAGACCCAAAGCATATTCACCGTCCTGTTTCAATTTAATTGGTGGGTAAATGGATCCTGTCGATATGACATTACCATACCCGAACACGCTCACTGTTTTAGCCATTGTCACTAAGAAACTTTAACACTAAATGTCCACAATTGTACGTGTTGTAAGTCTGCTCCGGTACACTGTTGTAGTAAATTTTACAACCTCGAAAATATCTCTTTACTTCTATCGGCGGTCTCAAGTCTCCAAACGAATCGTAGTAATACACGCTACTTCCGCGTTTTCGGTACCCTACCCAATGTGTACCCGAACCTTTGGTGGTATCCAAATTAATCACACCGATTCGTTGACACGCGGTCTAATCTTCTGTAACTGATCTCTAGAAAAGACGTTACGAAAATGAGGAATGTTAGATGCGTGTTTCCTTATATCTACATCGGTGAGAGCTCTTCGAGGTAACTTGCTTAGTTTTTTGATACTTTTTTGCAAATACCGCGCCCCTGTTTGTATGGTTTCAAGAATAATGCTGTGCCTTTTTTGTATGGTTTTAGAAACATCCCATTTCCTTTTTTCCCAACGGTAATGGCTTCCATAGATCTGTTGTGTCGTTCGCTCTCCTTAAGCTGTTCGTTGGCTGTCTTGACATCACTTACTGCTTTAGCTATCCTGCAGCACCACCTGTTAGTGCTCCTAGGGCACTTAGTCCCGCAAATATAGGAATCAATGGTAGAAAACCTCCTTTCTGTGGAACGGGTATAATACGTGGGACTCTAATTTTGCTTCTCCCACCGGCTCCTTTTATGATTTTTTTACCAATTAGAATACCAACGTCTAGTAGCTTTTTCAAGTTGTCGGAACCAACTCGGTCTATTGCGGATCGTATTTTCTTCAAAAATCCACCTTTAAAACTTATTTTCTTCTTTAAACCCATACCCATTTTTCTCTTCGCTTTCATAGCGTTTGTCACAAACCAAGCTGCGGCTTTTTCCCCAAACTTTGCGTTTTTAGACTTAACTCTCCCCCAGGCTTCTTTTTCTAAAATTTTATCTGCTCGGTGTCTGGCTGGAAGATCGTCGGGGTACTTGGAGTATGCAATGTCGTGGTCTTTACACAATTTATCTAATTCGTTTATTCCAGGATCACCTCTTGCTAAGCGTTCATCCAACTTTGTACCAGGACCGCAGTACTGATAACCTGGAATATGTAGCTCAAACGGTAGCCTGTTTATAGCGCTGTTGATTAAACCCTCTCCAGAACAGATAATCATGTGTTTACTCAAAAAAATCTCAAACTATACTAAATAAATAAACAACAACGAGTCTATTTATACTTTTTCAAAAATTTACAATAACAATACATTTACATCCACGTCTCTTGGACTGTCTTTTATACTCTTTCTAGTTATCACCATAACCAGAATCTTCAGATTCCGACAAATTTAAACGTCTAAACATTTCCACTAATGTTCTTGTACGCATCACATCTTGCACAAATATATCCGGAAAACATATAACCAGCTCCAATGCATTTAGTGCGCTCTGATTCAATTCGTTGTAGAATAAAATATTACCAATTCGAACTTCGCCTTCAATCAAGATTTTAATTCGTTTCTCTCCTTCAGTCATAGTATTAAACCCATCGCAATCATTTAAATTAGAATTAGCAACAAATCCTACTAATTCGCTGTATAATGCTGGGAAGTCACGACTTTCCAACTGTTTAAGTTGATACTCAAACAACTCTCGCATATGGAATATTTTACGGCACTCCAATTCATTTATAACTATCGAGCTATCACCCATTATTATTTTTAACTGGAACGTTTCGTTCTCGGTTGATCCAGACACTGGTGACAGAGTGATAAAGAACGGACCTCCTAGTTGTATGTGTAGATCTTCCGTTTCGGTGCACCATTTAATCGAGTGTTTAGCACGTCACGAGAAAATACGTTGATTTGAAATTCCACTTGAAAATTTGTAAATGCTAACCAATTTTCGTATGTCAATTCCAGAACATGACTGCTACAATATTTCTTGCTACACACCAATCGTAATACGGGTTTTATTCTCTGGTTTATAACAAACCCAATTTCCACATTATGAGGGTGTTCACCCAATTCACTTAAACTATACGTAAACTTATTAATCAGATTTTCGGTATGCGAAACTTGTGCATCATTAACACCTGCAGACTCCATTGCTTTGCACTGATTTCACCGAGATGACTGAGAGGGATGCTATGCAGCTCATCCTTTTAAATGTTTCGAGGTTGTTGTTGCGCATGCGTAAATTGTACTCGGATAACTTAGAATGATAAATATTCGAATTATATTAACATTTTTTTTATTTATAAATTTTAACCATAAAATACACATACAAAACTTTTACAATTATAATTTTTCTATATAGCTCAAAAGCATTCCATAAAGTCTCGCAATAAATTTAATTCTTCAAATTTATCCAATAATTCATGGTAATTTATTTGATTCCGATCGAATTGGTCACAAACAGTCCATGCTTGTTGCAACTTTATCCACCTGGGGTCGTCATAACATGATCCAACATCATCACCATAAATATAACCACGTTCGATATTAATCCTAGCATCACTCAAACTCCGCTGAAACATTACTATACCGTCTTTAATGGATATCATTGTATCTACTTTTATGCTGTATTTTGTACTGAACATAGAGGAATCGTGCTCGTATTTTATACGATTTGAGCTGTCCTTGTTACCGAAATCACCCAAACTTTCTAAGGTTTATTGTGAAAGGTGACCTTTGCCTTCTTCATTAATGTTTTCTTTTATAAAATTTCAGACTCGAAATGTCTGTAAACAATTAGAGTAGAAGTGAAAGTTAAAGTGATACATCCTATAATTATAGTTGTAGTGCGTAAGCAAGAAGCAAATTAATTTTACCGACGTGATTAGACTAGTTTGGAATGTTACTCAAGGTTAAACGACGCTGGGTTTTCTAATTTAAAATTAATCTAGCTAATTGATTTTCACCGACGTTAATAGACTAGTTTGGAATGTTACTCAAGGTTAAACGACGCTGGGTTTTTAAAAGTAAACTACCAACAGGGTATAAAAGCATGGTACGAGGCGATATAAATTCAGTTTTTGTTTAGTCTTTGACTAGTTACAACTGTTAAAAGTCTTTGACCAGTTTTAATTTCTTTATAGAAAATGGCATCATTCGTGTGCAACGTCTGCGGGTTGTCTTCTCGAGAACCAATAGCTTGAAGAGGCACCAGCTCCAACAACATGGATCGGTGCCTGAAACGAAAAGGGTTGTTTACCTGCGATGCATGCCCGGCATCCTTCTCACGGAAGGATAGCCTAAAACGGCACAAGGATACCAAGCATGGTGTAATGGTACCAGTTGCCGGGCCCTCCGGAATCAAACGTCCTGCCGCACCAACAGTTGAGGACCTGCCCCAAGAAGTCGCGGAGATGCGTGGAGTGCAATGTTGATGTAGCCAACTTGGCAGCCCACCAGCGATCTAACGCGCACAAGACTAATACTAGCCGCGTCCTGGATGGCGGTGTGGAAGTAGTAGCGACCGCATTTAAAACTCGAATCGCTACATACAGAATTAAAAATGCTAATACTAGTGGTATGTATTTTTATAAGTATTTTGTGTTTGCTTAGTTTGTATTTTTAGGTCTATTGGATTTTCTATGCGAGCAGAAGGAGAGGTTCATAGCCTTAGTCGGGGAACAGCTGGCTATACACACCTCCCTCAAGGTGAACTTGGAGGTATTTGGTGGTTACACCAAGATGGCTGCGTAGAGGGTGTTGAAGATGTTAAATCCTTCAACACCCGAAATGTTGTGGTCACCTCCTCCAGTGACCTGGGAGCAGTCTACAACACCTTTGTGGAGAGGATGTCGGCTAAGTCGGACGAGTTCCAAGAACGAGATTCTGGTTAGTTTCTACAATTATTAATTTTTCTAATTTTAAATTTTAGGATGGACTCTGAAACAGGTGTTGTACTTGGAGGTAAATGTTAACAAGTACCAACCAATGCGTGGATCCTCCTACATCGAGCACCCTAAATGGATTCAGGATAAGGAGCCGTCGTTAACGTGCGAAACCAAGACGACGCATGTTTTGCCTGGTGTGTTGTGGCGGCGCTGAATCCAGGACATATTCATCCTGAACGGGTTAGTAGCTACCCGCATTACTCGACGGTACTCAACTTTGTCGACATTGAGTTCCCGATGCCTATAAAGGACATTCCCAGGTTTGAGGAGCAGAACGACATCAGCATCAACGTCTTTGGGGTAGAAGGCAAGTCCATCGTTGGACCGCTACATTTCACCGCTAATAAAAGGGTTCGGCATGTGAACCTACTGTACATTCAGGATGGGTGCAAGTCCCACTACTGTTGGATCAAAGATTTGGGAAGCTAGTGGGTAAGCAGATCTCTCGTGAGTGCACCCGCAAATGGATTTGCGATGGATGCTTGGTGTTTTTTCCATCCGAAGACAAATTACACCAACACTCAACAAACGACTGCAACCATGTGGTGACAACCATGCCGAACCACTTCAACAACATCCTCGAGTTCACCAACATCCACAAACAAATGCGGGTACCGTTCGTGATTTATGCTGACTTCGAAAGTGTGTTGAAGCCTATTAGCTCTGCAGTTCCGGATCCCACCTCTTCCTTCACCAACAGCACACAACACCACGAACCCTTCAGTTTTGCATACTATATCAAATGTTCATACGATGACTCGTTTAACAAATTTGAACTGTACAGAGGACCTGAAGCCGCAAAAGTTTTATGGAAAAGATGAAAGAGGAAGCCCAACGATTGGGAAAAATTTTAAAAACAAACACCCCCATGCTTCCAATGGAACCCCTAGATGAGTTGTTGTTTCATATGGTTGAGGAGTGTGGCATCTGTAAGCAGCCTTTGGGAAATGAGAGGTGAGGATCACTGCCACCTCTCAGGGAGATTTCGCTTTGCCGCACACTCCCAATGCAACATTAAATACACGGTTCCAAAGTTTATCCCGGTGGTGTTTCATAACCTAAGCGGTTATGATTCACATTTCATTGTGAAAGAGTTGGGATACGACAAAGAACGGGTTACTGTAATCCCGAATAATAAGGAGAGGTTTATATCGTTTACAAAAAACGTTAGATTGTATAAGGAAAACGACGATGAAACTGATGAATCTTTCATCACACTGAGATTTGTAGACTCCTTACGCTTCATGGCATCTAGCTTATATAAACTAGCCTCCAACTTGAATGCTGAACAGTTTGTTGAACTAAAGAGCTGTTTCCCCAATACCGAAGAGTTTGCTCTATTACATCGGAAGGGTGTGTTCCCGTACGACTACGTGAAAGATATTACCGTATTGGAAGAGAAGGCTCTACCACCACAAAATGCTTTCTTCAACGGTCTAACCGCCACAGCGGTGTCGTATGCAGATTATGAACACGCACAGAATGTATGGAGAACATTCAAAATCCGAACGCTTGGGGAATACAGCGATCTTTATTTGAAAACGGACGTTTTGTTACTAGCAGACATTTTCGAGAACTTCAGAGACGTCTGCACAAAAACCTATGATCTAGACCCATGCCAGTACGTGACTGCTCCTAGTTTGAGTTGGGATGCCATGTTAAAGCGCACTGGGGTGAAGCTCGAGTTGTTGACCGATGTCAGTATGCAACATTTTATCAAGAAAGGGATACGTGGTGGGTTAACCCAGTGCAGTAGTCGGTATGCTAAAGCCAACAATAAATATATGGAAGACTACAACCCTGACGAGTCATCCAAGTACTTAACGTATCTGGATGCTAACAATTTATACGGATGGGCCATGTCCCAACATTTGCCCATTAGCGGCTTTAGATGGTTAAACACGGACCAGGTACATCGTATAAAACAAGAAATATTAAATATACCAAGCACGCACGAAAAAGGGTATATTTTGGAAGTTGACATACAGTATCCAGAACATCTTCACAACGATCACAATGACTTGCCTTTCTGCCCTGAATCGATGGTACCTCCAACACCGTTTTCGAAGACGCCTAAGTTACTCGCCACCCTTCTGAACAAAACAAAATACATTGTTCACTACCGCAACTTGCAGCAGGCTCTGCGTAACGGTCTGCAATTAACTGTTGTGCATCGCGTGTTGGAGTTTGATCAGTCGACGTGGTTAAAACCCTACATTGATCTCAACACGAATCTCCGTACCTCTGCCGCTAACGCGTTTGAAAAAGATTTTTTCAAACTTATGAACAATGCGGTTTTTGGTAAAACAATGGAGAACGTGGACAAAAGGGTCGATGTCAAAATAGTCACGCGATGGGAACACGACGGGAAAAAGTTGTGTGCGAGTGGACTAATAGCTAAACCTAACTTTAACAGTTGTACCGTGTTGGGGGAAGATCTGGCGATTATACAGATGGATCGTGTTAAAGTTAATTATAATAAACCGATCTATGCAGGATTGTCAATTTTAGATTTGTCAAAAACTCTTATGTATGACTTTCACTACAGCACCATGGTTCCTCTGTATGGTCCCAGATTGTCCCTGCTTTATACTGATACAGACTCTTTAGTTTATAGTGTTGAGACGCCAGACTTGTACAGTGACATTAGCGCAAACATAATACATTTTGATACAAGTGATTACCCTCCAAACAATAAATACAATATACCACTTATAAACAAAAAGGTGTTGGGTAAGTTTAAGGATGAGTTTTGTGGCGATTTGGTCTTGGAGTTCGTCGGCACCAGGGCCAAATCGTATTGCATAGTAAGTGAGAAAGACATTGTTAAAAAGATTAAGGGTGTTAGTCGTAGTGTGGTGGCGGGGATTAGTGTAGATAGTTTTAAGGACATTGTACATAATAATTCTGGTGCCCTCATGAATACGATGGTATCAATCCGGAGTAAGAAACACCAACTTTATACACAGCTTATTAATAAAATCAGTTTATCGGGCGCAGATGACAAGCGTTACGTCATCCCCGGAAGCATATCAACATATGCATGGGGCATAAGGATATAGGTTAAGTTGTTTATATTTTATTGTGTATATATAGTATGTAAGTTAGTTATAAGCATATCTACCCTCCCCATCCTTAAAATTTCCTTTGTTCCCGGCGGCATGTGTTTACCTCCACGTGGTGTCGCTGGACGGTAAAACATATTGTTGGATTAACAACAATATGTTTTATTGACTGAAAACCGTTTCCTCTTTTTACATTAATCTCATTTTGTTACAGGTCTATTTTAAACAACACATTAATCTCTTTTTTGTTACAGGTTAAACTTTCGGCTACGCACAGGAAATAATGTTATACTTTGTAAAAATTGTAATTAGTTTATTAAACTGTAAGTTGGATAAATAAATTATTAAACTTTTGTGTTCTTAATTTATTTATGTTGGTTAAAGCATATGTCTTGGGTAGCGAAAAAGGTTTTAAAAAATGGAGTTAAATATATACGAGCAAAAATTTTAATGAGGTTTGAGAGCTTAAAGTATAACTTTGCAGGGCGTTGTCCGATTTCAAATCTGTTTGCAGATTCGAATTCTGCGTAAAATTCTAAGCTAACAAGATGTATCGCATGACTAAAAAAATTTATGCGGACGCTCAAAAGTCGCTACAGGTAAGAAATCTTAAAATTAGGGTAGCTCCCTGGGGGATGATGCTATCTAAAAAATTCCTAGAGATTTGGGTAGCTGAGAAAATTCTATTGTTAATTGATACCAAACAAGATAGGTTTATCTCGTAAGATGCAATGGCTAGTCGAAGAAAACTATTTGGTCCAGAATGTTAGCGGTAAAAAAAAATCTTAAAAATAGGTTTATCTCGTGTGTGGAAATGAGGATGCTCATTTATCTCGAAAGATGAAAAATTTAAGAGATATTTATCTCGAAAGATGAAAAATGGTTAATCGAAGAAAACTTTTTGGTCCAGATGTGGGTGCAAATGTGGATGCTGGTGCAAATGTGGTCCTGGGTTCACTGAAAATGGTCTACTATTATCTAAAAGGTTGTTTCTGAACTGTATATGACTAACGCCAGATGACTTGTTGGATGTGGCTGAAGTTACATTCAGATTCATATTCACATTTATTTTTAATCCCGCCCAGTTCCAGCGGACCAAATCAATACCTATATGGAAAAAACTTAAAATTAAAATCAAGTTCTTCTACCATCGATACAATGTTAAAAAACACCAAAACTACTACAAACCTGCCGCATTAAATCAATCCACACGAAAACAAAATCGCAGGGTACATTAATCTCTAAATATAACAAAGAAAATCAACCTCCAAACCAGGGGTTGCATCAAGATGGGAACAGGAAAATCATTCTTCAGCCAAACGGTGCGTAGTATCAACTAGCCATAAATTGCAAAATAATCCTTGAACAAATAGGAACTTTACATAAAAATATTAGACGATTTGAAAGGGGTCGAAGGGTGGTAGTGAAATACCCCATCATAATAAAAAATGAATTTCTCCTAAACGGTGCGTTGTATCAACTAGCGGTAAATTGCAGAATAATCCTTAGGCCCATAGGTACCTTCCACAAAAATATCAGGCGATTTGAAAGGGGTCGAAGGGTAGTAGTGAAATACCCCATCATAATAAAAAATGAATTTCTCCTAAACGGTGCGTTGTATCAACTAGCGGTAAATTGCAGAATAATCCTTAGGCCCATAGGTACCTTCCACAAAAATATCAGGCGATTTGAAAGGGGAAGAGGGGGGTAGTTAAATACCCCGTCATAATAAAAAATGAATATCTCCTAAACGGTGCGTTGTATCAACTAGCGGTAAATTGCAGAATAATCCTTAGGCCCATAGGTACCTTTCACAAAAATATCAGGCGATTTGAAAGGGGAAGAGGGGGGTAGTTAAATACCCCGTCATAATAAAAAATGAATATCTCCTAAACGGTGCGTTGTATCGACTAGCGGTAAATTGCAGAATAATCCTTAGGCCCATAGGTACTTTCCACAAAAATATCAGGCGATTTGAAAGGGGAAGAGGGGTAGTTAAATACCCGTCATAATAAAAAATGAATATCTCCTAAACGGTCCGTTGTATCAACTAGCGGTAAATTGCAGAATAATCCTTAGGCCCATAGGTACCTTCCACAAAAATTACATGCGATTTGAAAGGGGAAGAGGGGGTAGTTGAATACTCCGTCATAATAAAAAATGAATATCTCCTAAACGGTCCGTTGTATCAACTAGCGGTAAATTGCAGAATAATCCTTAGGCCCATAGGTACCTTACACAAAAATATCAGGCGATTTGAAAGGGGAAGAGGGGGGGTAGTTAAATACCCCGTCATAATAAAAAATGAATATCTCCTAAACGGTGCGTTGTATCAACTAGCGGTAAATTGCAGAATAATCCTTAGGCCCATAGGTACCTTCCACAAAAATTACATGCGATTTGAAAGGGGAAAGGGGGGGGTAGTTGAATACTCCGTCATAATAAAAAATGAATATCTCCTAAACGGTCCGTTGTATCAACTAGTGGTAAATTGCAGAATAATATTTGGCCCATAGGTAACTTCCACAAAAATTACATGCGATTTGAAAGGGGAAGAGGGGGGGTAGTTGAATACTCCGTCATAATAAAAAATGAATATCTCCTAAACGGTCCGTTGTATCAACTAGCGGTAAATTGCAGAATAATCCCTAGGCCCATAGGTACCTTCCACAAAAATATCAGGCGATTTGAAAGGGGAAGAGGGGGGGTAGTTAAATACCCGTCATAATAAAAATGAATATCTCTAAACGGAGCATTGTATCAACTAGCGGTAAATTGCAGAATAATCCTTAGCCCCATAGGTACCTTCCACAAAAATATCAGGCGATTTGAAAGGGAAGAGGGGTAGTTAAATACCCGTAATAATAAAAATGAATATCTCCTAAACGGTGCGTTGTATCAACCTAGCGGTAAATTGCAGAATAATCCTTAGGCCCATAGGTACCTTCCACAAAAATTACATGCGATTTGAAAGGGGAAGAGGGGGGGGTAGTTGAATACTCCGTCATAATAAAAAATGAATATCTCTTAAACGGTCCGTTGTATCAACTAGCGGTAAATTGCAGAATAATCCTTAAGCCCATAGGTACCTTCCACAAAAATATCAAGCGATTTGAAAGGGGAAGAAAGGGGGTAGTTAAATACCCCGTCATAATAAAAAATTAATCTCCTAAACGGTGCGTTGTATCAACTAGCGGTAAATTGCAGAATAATCCTTAGGCCCATAGGTACCTTCCACAAAAATTACATGCGATTTGAAAGGGGAAGGGGGTAGTTAATACCCGTCATAATAAAAATAATATCTCCTAAACGGTCCGTTGTATCAACTAGCGGTAAATTGCAGAATAATCCTTAGGCTCATAGGTACCTTCCACAAAAATATCAGGCGATTTGAAAGGGGAAGAGGGGGTAGTTAAATACCCCGTCATAATAAAAAATGAATAGATCCTAAACGGTGCGTTGTATCAACTAGCGGTAAATTGCAGAATAATCCTTAGGCCCATAGGTACCTTTCACAAAAATATCAGGCGATTTGAAAGGGGAAGAGGGGGGGTAGTTAAATACCCCGTCATAATAAAAAATGAATATCTACTAAACGGTGCGTTGTATCAGTTAGCGGTAAATTGCAGAATAATCCTTAGGCCCATAGGTACCTTCCACAAAAATTACATGCGATTTGAAAGGGGAAGAGGGGGGTAGTTGAATACTCCGTCATAATAAAAAATGAATATCTCCTAAACGGTCCGTTGTATCAACTAGCGGTAAATTGCAGAATAATCCTTAGGCCCATAGGTACCTTCCACAAAAATATCAGGCGATTTGAAAGGGGTCGAACAGTGGTAGTGACATACCCCATCATAATAAAAAATGAATTTCTCCTAAACGGTGCGTTGTATGAACTAGCGGTAAATTGCAGAATAATCCTTAGGCCCATAGGTACCTTTCACAAAAATATCAGGCGATTTGAAAGGGGAAGAGGGGGGTAGTTAAATACCCCGTCATAATAAAAAATGAATATCTCCTAAACGGTGCGTTGTATCAACTAGCGGTAAATTGCAGAATAATCCTTAGGCCCATAGGTACCTTCCACAAACATATCAGGCGATTTGAAAGGGGAAGAGGGGTAGTTAAATACCCCGTCATAATAAAAAATGAATATCTCCTAAACGGTGCGTTGTATCAACTAGCGGTAAATTGCAGAATAATCCTTAGCCCCATAGGTACTTTCCACAAAAATATTAGGCGATTTAAAAGGGGAAGAGGGGTAGTTGAATACCCGTCATAATAAAAATGAATATCTCTAAACGGTGCGTTGTATCAACTAGCGGTAAATTGCAGAATAATCCTTAGGCCCATAGGTACCTTCCACAAAAATTACAGGCGATTTGAAAGGGGAAGAGGGGGTAGTTGAATACCCCGTCATAATAAAAATGAATATCTCCTAAACGGTCCGTTGTATCAACTAGCGGTAGATTGCAGAATAATCCTTAGGCCCATAGGTACCTTTCACAAAAATATCATGCGATTTGAAAGGGAAAGAGGGGGGGTAGTTGAATACTCCGTCATAATAAAAAATGAATATCTCCTAAACGGTCCGTTGTATCAACTAGCGGTAAATTGCAGAATAATCCTTAGGGCCATAGGTACCTTCCACAAACATATCAGGCGATTTGAAAGGGGAAGAGGGGGGGTAGTTAAATACCCCGTCATAATAAAAAATGAATAGATCCTAAACGGTGCGTTGTATCAACTAGCGGTAAATTGCAGAATAATCCTTAGGCCCATAGGTACCTTCCACAAAAATATCAGGCGATTTAAAAGGGGAAGAGGGGGGGTAGTTGAATACCCCGTCATAATAAAAAATGAATATCTCCTAAACGGTAGGTTGTATCAACTAGCGGTAAATTGCAGAATAATCCTTAGGCCCATAGGTACCCTCCACAAAAATTACAGGCGATTTGAAAGGGGAAGAGGGGGGGGGTAGTTGAATACTCCGTCATAATAAAAAATGAATATCTCCTAAACGGTCCGTTGTATCAACTAGCGGTAGATTGCAGAATAATCCTTAGGCCCATAGGTACCTTACACAAAAATATCAGGCGATTTGAAAGGGGAAGAGGGGGGTAGTTAAATACCCCGTCATAATGAAAAATGAATATCTCCTAAACGGAGCATTGTATCAACTAGCGGTAAATTGCAGAATAATCCTTAGGCCCATAGGTACCTTCCACAAAAATATCAGGCGATTTGAAAGGGGTAGAGGGGTTGTAGTTGAATACCCCGTCATAATAAAAAATGAATATCTCCTAAACGGTGCGTTGTATCAACTAGCGGTAAATTGCAGAATAATCCTTAGCCCCATAGGTACTTTCCACAAAAATATCAGGCGATTTGAAAAGGGAAGAGGGGGGGGGTAGTTAAATACCCCGTCATAATAAAAAATGAATATCTCCTAAACGGTGCGTTGTATCAACTAGCGGTAAATTGCAGAATAATCCTTAGGCCCATAGGTACCTTCCACAAAAATTACATGCGATTTGAAAGGGGAAGAGGGGGGGTAGTTGAATACTCCGTCATAATAAAAAATGAATATCTCCTAAACGGTCCGTTGTATCAACTAGCGATAAATTGCAGAATAATCCTTAGGGCCATAGGTACTTTCCACAAACATATCAGGCGATTTGAAAGGGGAAGAGGGGGGGTAGTTAAATACTCCGTCATAATAAAAAATGAATATCTCCTAAACGGTGCGTTGTATCAACTAGCGGTAAATTGCAGAATAATCCTTAGGCCCATAGGTACCTTCCACAAAAACTACATGCGATTTGAAAGGGGAAGAGGGGGGGTAGTTGAATACTCCGTCATAATAAAAAATGAATATCTCCTAAACGGTGCGTTGTATCAACTAGCGGTAAATTGCAGAATAATCCTTAGGCCCATAGGTACCTTCCATAAAATTACATGCGATTTGAAAGGGGAGGAGGGGGGGTAGTTGAATACTCCATCATAATAAAAAATGAATATCTCCTAAACGGTCCGTTGTATCAACTAGCGGTAAATTGCAGAATAATCCTTAGGCCCATAGGTACCTTACACAAAAATATCAGGCGATTTGAAAGGGGAAGAGGGGGGGTAGTTAAATACCCCGTCATAATAAAAAATGAATATCTTCTAAACGGTACGTTGTATCAACTAGCGGTAAATTGCAAAATAATCCTTAGGCCCATAGGTACGTTCCACAAAAATATCAGGCAATTTGAAAAGGGAAGAGGGGGGGTAGTTAAATACCCCGTCATAATAAAAATGAATATCTACTAAACTGTGCGTTGTATCAACTAGCGGTAAATTGCAGAATAATCCTTAGGCCCATAGGTACCTTCCACAAAAATTACATGCGATTTGAAAGGGGAGGAGGGGGGGTAGTTGAATACTCCGTCATAATAAAAAATGAATATCTCCTAAACGGTCCGTTGTATCAACTAGCGGTAAATTGCAGAATAATCCTTAGGCCCATAGGTACCTTCCACAAAAATATCAGTCGATTTGATATCATGAATAACAATTAAAGATTCATTCATTCAAGGTGAAAACTTGCACAAATCTTTGATTAACATGTTTGGTGTAATTTACGCTGCCGGTAAAATCTAACCTCTCCATACCGTTTTGGAAGCCGATTGCAGTGGATATAGGTGTAATTTACAGAATGCACAATTCTGTAGACTCTATGAGCTAACAGAAGTTTTCTTTCAGTTTTGCCTAACACGTATACATCAATTAACTTATTTAAAGAATAATCCATAAACAAAAGAAAAATAACGAAATGAACAGGAAAAATGCAAGCTTAATTTTGACACATGACTTTTATCTTCGCAATTGGTTTACATAGATACCGTATATTTGATTTCTCCAATGCTCTACCCAAAGGTACCACATTCGTCAGGAGGTGAGTTCTATTTCCCTGGGAATTTGAATTTTGCCGAACCCTTGCTGTTCCAACCAAGGTAGGGATCTTTAACGTGAGTGACAACACACATCGGATCTACAATTTACCTCTCATCCGAGAGAGGACGTATTTTTGTGAAGTGCTCGCTTAACATTTTTCAAACGGTCCGTGTAGGTATCTTTGGATTAGTAGTCATTCGCGAACCAACTATAATTCACGGAGTCGTATATATTATGTTTACATAGATATCGCGATCCATACAATGTTCTGGTTACGAAAATAACGTATCTAGGGGGAAGTATCGAAATTTTTCAAAACGATTAGAGACAGGTATAGAACATAACAAAAATGAGAAGTTTTTAATCCTAAATAAAGCAAAAGATAAATATGCAGAGTGTGCTATTAAAAAAAAATAAAAAACTTAATTTGAAGGTTTCCTAATTTAGGCGGTTATAATAAACTGTTGAAAAAATGATGAATATTTCTTGTGCTAGACATAAATATAATAGCAGTTCTTCTTTCTAACAAGTATCAAAACATCAAAGGCTTAAATTACAAAATTTCGAGGAAAAGGCTGCTCATTTACCAATTCCATGAAAATACCAATTATATTCTTTAAATGCGAATATCTTAAACACTATCATCTTTTTGATACATCTTGTATAACTTCCAATATTTTTAAAATATGGACGTTTCTTACCTCTAGCCTATGAGCGATACAGTGTTTACACAATTAATATTAGTTAGGCGAAAACCTACTTTATCGTTGGGACACCCTGTATATTGCTTATGCATAGAATATTTTAATACTTGCTTTAAATTTTCGATACATAATCTAAAAGTATTATTGTGCTCTGTGGGAATATGGGTTGTTTTGATTGTATTTTGCTCGGGGCGTCTCGTAATTTCTGTTAACATTTGTGAAAACCAGCGAAGTACAATAGCTACCTACTTAAAGTTTTGAAGCGTTTAAGAAAAAGTCTTTAGTCGTTTTCTTACAAATACTACCAAATTAGACCTAAACTGTAAACTTATTGTTTGTTGAAACCCTAAATTATTTTACTATCAATGAACAGAGTACCTATTTGTATAGAGGGTTGGGTCAACAAGTACTTACCTGCAACTCTAATTAAAATTTACCTGTTGGAAGGTCAGTGATTCATATTATGGGTTTTGTCTCATGTTCCCGAATGTCTTAAAAAGAAATGTTTCAGTCTTCTCAGTTAACTTGCTCTTTGCTGTAGTTTATCTGTATCGTATAAATTATTTTAAATTTGGAGTCGAAAATAGTTTTTTAAATTGCCCGATTGTATTCGTTAAAGCTCTCGGATAGTTTGGGCAATATACCATTGTATTATTGAGTATTTGATATGACTAAACCTCAAAGAGATCTATTTAAACCAAAACCTTATAGTGACTTTTGATCCAAGTGGCGACATTCTAAAAACTTTTTAGTGATAGTTTCGTATTTACTTTATATTTCTAAGTTGAATTACCGTTAGATTTACAATTTTTAAACTTTTTAAACAAACAGCGGGTGTGCGTGTGATCGTTTGTTAGTGTGGGACTTCCGCTAGAATATCAAGAATGCCACGAGTAAATAAAGGTAAGAAATTGAGTCTGCATGCCTTGGCAGCTTCACTTGTATCTACTAATACTTCTATAAGTGATAAGGAAATTTCAAGATACAGAAATTCGGGTGTGGTTTACCGTGCTCTATGTGGTGCCTTGAAAATAAAGGATAATGTAAAAAACCGCATGCAAATTTATGTAATTATCAAAAGACAATTTAATTTATTAACGGAATTAATTCAAGCAGTTCAGTTGCCAGCGAAATCTACCCGCTCAAACGATGCCAACGACAATGATAACAGATCAAGATTTTCTAGTAGTCGTATACAAATAGTGAGTGCGCCAAAGCGAACAACTGCCTTAGTATGTGGCAATGGTCTTGTAGATCTTTATACCGAGTCACAGACATTCTCCAATAGTGCCATCTGTGACAACCAACATCATGAAAACGCATCAGCGACAAAGTCAGATGCTTTCATGTTAGCAGTTAATAAACATTTTAATCAAGTGCCAATAGCGGAGAAAAAATTGAGCTCTACATACCCGAACCAAATCGAGGTTAGTATTGCACGGGATATAATAATATCTTTGCAGGAGTTAAAAACGCACCTCAAGAAATATTTACCGTCGGTAGGAATACACTGTGTGATAACCTTTCAAGGTGGGCATCAGCTACTTAAAAGAACTGGACCCATTCACACTTTATACTGTAAGTGTAAACATTCCAATTGCCGTAAATTCAAAATCAGCATTTATGGGACTGACACTCAATGGCGGATTTTAGTTCAATTTGACAAATTGCAGGACAATCATACAGGTGAAGAGTATTCTTATCAAGTTAGGGGTGCTGAACGCGACAAAATGAAGGAAGCGCTTTTGCAGAATATGCCTAACAAAGTACGCAAAGATGCCATTAAAATGCTTAAGCGTGAAACTTTCTTAGAAGGAAACTGGCAGCAACTTAGATCCTTATCAGTTTATCAGAAAGTAAAATCTGAAGCTAGGCTAAACCTGGACTTAAACCAGAGTACTTATTTAGACGTCATTCTAAAAGCACATCAAGAAACAAATAAGTATTTTCAACAACCAGACGGTAACTTAGTTGTTTATTTATATTCGCGCCAGCAAATTGATTGCCTAATTCCCAGAGGGAAGAAAATTGATATTTATTTCGATGCTACGGGTTCTGTTGTACGATCTCCAGAATTAGTTTCGAGAAAGCGGGTTCTTTATTACGCTGCTGTAGTGAACATAGTAGGAAAAATTGTTCCCGTAGCAGAATTAATTTCATCCAAACATGACTCAGCAACTATATCAGCGTTTTTCATTAACTTTAAGCATTTCGTAACAGTAACGTGTAATAGAACATGGCCGCTCTTTAATGTTGTTGTTGTTGATTTTAGCTTTGCATTGATAAATTCTATTTGTCTTGGTTTCAACGAAATGACTCTATATTCATATTTAAATATTACGCACAAATTTGTTACTAATTCCTTAGATCGAAAGAATTTACTACAAATAATTCCGATAAGATCTTGTTGTGCCCATTTTGTGAAAATGATCAAAGATAAACTGTCCAAAATTAAAATAGGTAAGCAAGAAAAAAATATAATTACAGATTGTGTGGCCATTTTAATGCAGTGCAACGAGTTTGAAGAGTTATCTCGGTGTTTCAAAGCATTTATAAAAATTTTAATCTCTCCTTTTGAGACTGATTCATTTTCAGAATCTTATAAACTTTTGCTGCTCCAAAAAGTAAAACTATTATCATCCAAGGATTTATTAAACTTAAACGTGCAAGTTGATCACGTGTCAATTTCTGAATGTGAATCTGATGATAGCGAATATGTCCGGGGTAGGTATACAACTTCACCGTTTTATAAACATTTTCAAAAATTATATAGTGAAATAGAAGAGGAGATAAAACTTGATGCCAATTGTAAATCACAAGTAAAGAATTCTCTGAGGTGTGAGGCATTTGCGGATTATTTTTTATACTACACTGCCTTCGTTCCAATGTGGTCAGGAATTTTATCACCATTTCCTTTGGAAACCCGCTACAGTAATGCCAACGTTGAGTGTTGGTTCAAAATCGTTAAAAAGGAAATTGTGGAAGGTCAAAGTAATTTAAAAGTTGGTCGCTTTATAGATAAATTGAAAGACTATTTGGATGTTCAATTAAAGTCTGTTGAAATGAATATCAAACCAAAGCCAAAAAAAAGGAAAACCCCCCAAAACGACTGTAAAGATGACGATATTGGTAAGCCTTTTGCCGAAGAAGTTTGGCGACCAAAAACTAAATTGCAAAACCACTTTGTTTTTCCATCATTAGTAGCTATAGAGAAAAAAGCATGTAGTATGAATCCAAATTCTAACAACTCCAAAAAGAAGAGTCCACTAATATTAGAATCGAATATTTCGAAAAAATCAGAATTAGCGTGTAGTGTGCCTGGATCTCATGAAAACCTCATAGAACTACCGGTTCATGATATTCCCCATGATATGGCGCTAACGAATTCTTTATTTTTAAACACTAATTATTATATAAACGCCGCAATAAAAAATGTCAATTTTATTGTATGCGAAATGGTAAATAAGGAGAGATATACATTTTTAGTATCAAGTACAGATTATAGAACACTTGTATCTAGATATAATCATGATTACAACTTCGAAGCTCCAGATACATCTCGATGGTTGACCGATTACTGCATTGATGCTGCGGCGATTGCATTACTTAGGACTAACGATTCTATTTACTATATCGATTGCATATCGTCACATATTGCGTTCCACTCTCAAGAGAAACGATTTGTCAGCAGCATACCAGCCTATACCGCTTCGTTTATGGGGATAAACATACTTTTGCTTTCTATTAATATCAATCAATGCCATTGGGCGTTGATTGTATTAGATCTGTACGCAAAAGAATATTATTGTTTAGATCCATCTTCAGCAAATGAAATTGATCCGAGTGAAACTGCAAAATTGATTAAAAAGTTTATGACGACACGCAATAGATATCATACACAAAATACCCAAGAATTTCTTAATTTCAGAGAGTGGTCACCAGTACAAATAAAAAAATATGCTAAACAAACGGATTCCTTAAACTGTGGTATATACATAATATATTACATTGAAGTGATTGCCTCACTTAACAATCTTAAGAGGTTTGAAAATTTACCACGCCACTTATCGTTTGATCCAGAAAAATATAGAATGTTCGTTCAACGTTGTCTCATACTTTATTCAGAAGACATGTTTTACAAATGTTTTATATGTGGTATTCAGTCACGCGAAAATTATATTCAATGCCAAATTTGCCGAAGGTGGGTTCATTTTGAAAACTGTGCTAGACCATTAATTGCTAAAGCTGTTACTTTTGAAGAAGCAAGTAAAGATGAATTCATTTATGAATGCCCTGGGTGCATTGCTAACAACTTTGTATTATGTTCGCCTCCGGAAAACCTGTCCCCTAGATTTAAACTATCTGATTTTCGGCAAATAAAAAACACGGCGCGTATATCAGAAAATTTTCCGCTAACTATTCTACCTCATCTGACACTAACAAATTTAGAAATACGCAAACTTTTAATATTGCATCGAAAAGACTTACAGAAAACCTTTAATAAATCAATTGAATCCACTCTATCTGCAATATATGATGAAGATTCAAAAAATATATTAAAATTTCTGCAAGAAGACATATGTAGACTAATTACTAGTGAACTGATGAATGAATTTGATTCTTTAGAAGTAAAACATAGAGAACACTGTTTTATAGCCATGTGTGTAAACTTCAGTAAAACACTGATTAAATATTTTTATGGGGACGTTGACTTTATAAAAAAAAATAAAGATCAACTTCCAATAGGGGATCCATCATGGATTTGTAAATCATTTTGAAAGAAATAAATGATTATTATTGAGCGTGGCATATGTATACACTAACACTAATATGAATTATTCTGCAGTATATAAATGAATCTGTTGTTATATCGCTAGGATATTTGAATGTTCTATCGACTTATAGTTATAAGGAGTAAAAAATAATAATATTGTATATACGTTCACACTTGTGAATAATAAGTTCAGTAAAAACCTATATTATAATATAATTACACCTATTGAAGTCATCAACTAATTTAATGTTGTATTATGTAGAATAAGTGCGGAGAGTGCTCTACATTTAATAGATTTCTACAATTAAATAAAATATATGTGTACAATGCCAAAAAGTATGGACTACTAATAATTTCCTTATCTTTGAAAGCATTTAATTTTACAATTTAGAAAAGAACAGTAAATTAGAAAACATGTAGAACTCAGGTCAACCTGCTTTAGAAGTTTTTGTATAACTGAAGAAGTAACAACGAATTAGAGATCAGGTTGAGCAGGTAAGTTGATTCCTACAGATACAGCAGGGTTTAAAAATAACCGACATTAATGATAATATGTATTATGTAAACTTCTAATAAAAAAATTCAGTTACAACTTCTTGAAAAGGAATGAACCAGATGTATTCAGTATTGTTTACTGGATACGAAAACTTTAAAACCACAAGTTTCAATTCTAACTAACGCCTGCAAGGCATTTCTCTTATCTCTAATAACTGATAATTATATAATAAACAGTATTTATACTACCACAATTGTTTTCTAGCGGTGCGACTTTAAATATAAGGACTTAAAAGCAGCACTTTTGGTGATTTTTCTAATTATGGTTAAGCGATTCTAACTAAAATTATAAACAGTTAAGTATGATAGTTAAGCAAAATACAAAAGTTTGACCAACTAAAACATATCTTGGAGTTGGCAATTCAGCCGCATATCAGTTCTATTAATCTTTTCAGAAAGTTGTAAGAAAATCGATGAAAGTATCGTTCTATAAACGGGTAGTTGTAAATTACCGCTAGTTGATACAACGCACCGTTTAGGAGATATTCATTTTTTATTATGACGGGGTATTTAACTACCCCCCTCTTCCCCTTTCAAATCGCCTGATATTTTTGTGGAAGGTACCTATGGGCCTAAGGACTATTCTGCAATTTACCGCTAGTTGATACAACGTACCGTTTAGGAGATATTCATTTTTTATTATGACGGGGTATTTAACTACCCCCTCTTCCCCTTTCAAATCGCCTGATATTTTTGTGGAAGGTACCTATGGGCCTAAGGATTATTCTGCAATTTACCGCTAGTTGATACAACGCACCGTTTAGGAGATATTCATTTTTTATTATGACGGGGTATTTAGCTACCCCCCTCTTCCCCTTTCAAATCGCCAGTAATTTTGTGGAAGGTACCTATGGGCCTAAGGATTACTCTGCAATTTACCGCTAGTTGATGCAACGCACCGTTTAGGAGATATTCATTTTTTATTATGACGGGGTATTTAGCTACCCCCCTCTTCCCCTTTCAAATCGCCAGTAATTTTTGTGGAAGGTACCTATGGGCCTAAGGATTACTCTGCAATTTACCGCTAGTTGATGCAACGCACCGTTTAGGAGATATTCATTTTTTATTATGACGGGGTATTTAGCTACCCCCCTCTTCCCTTTCAAATCGCCTGTAATTTTTGTGGAAGGTACCTATGGGCCTAAGGATTACTCTGCAATTTACCGCTAGTTGATACAACGCACCGTTTAGGAGATATTCATTTTTTATTATGACGGGGTATTTAGCTACCCCCCTCTTCCCCTTTCAAATCGCCAGTAATTTTTGTGGAAGGTACCTATGGGCCTAAGGATTACTCTGCAATTTACCGCTAGTTGATGCAACGCACCGTTTAGGAGATATTCATTTTTTATTATGACGGGGTATTTAGCTACCCCCCTCTTCCCCTTTCAAATCGCCTGTAATTTTTGTGGAAGGTACCTATGGGCCTAAGGATTACTCTGCAATTTACCGCTAGTTGATGCAACGCACCGTTTAGGAGATATTCATTTTTTATTATGACGGGGTATTTAGCTACCCCCCTCTTTCCCTTTCAAATCGCCTGTAATTTTTGTGGAAGGTACCTATGGGCCTAAGGATTATTCTGCAATTTACCGCTAGTTGATACAACGCACCGTTTAGGAGATATTCATTTTTTATTATGACGGGGTATTTAGCTACCCCTCTTCCCTTTCAAATCGCCTGATATTTTTGTGGAAGGTACCTATGGGCCTAAGGATTATTCTGCAATTTACCGCTAGTTGATACAACGCACCGTTTAGGAGATATTCATTTTTTATTATGACGGGGTATTTAGCTACCCCCCTCTTCCCCTTTCAAATCGCCAGTAATTTTTGTGGAAGGTACCTATGGGCCTAAGGATTACTCTGCAATTTACCGCTAGTTGATGCAACGCACCGTTTAGGAGATATTCATTTTTTATTATGACGGGGTATTTAGCTACCTCCCTCTTCCCCTTTCAAATCGCCTGATATTTTTGTGGAAGGTACCTATGGGCCTAAGGATTATTCTGCAATTTACCGCTAGTTGATACAACGCACCGTTTAGTAGATATTCATTTTTTATTATGACGGGGTATTTAGCTACCCCCCTCTTCCCCTTTCAAATCGCCAGTAATTTTTGTGGAAGGTACCTATGGGCCTAAGGATTACTCTGCAATTTACCGCTAGTTGATGCAACGCACCGTTTAGGAGATATTCATTTTTTATTATGACGGGGTATTTAGCTACCCCCCTCTTCCCCTTTCAAATCGCCTGTAATTTTTGTGGAAGGTACCTATGGGCCTAAGGATTACTCTGCAATTTACCGCTAGTTGATACAACGCACCGTTTAGGAGATATTCATTTTTTATTATGACGGGGTATTTAGCTACCCCCCTCTTCCCCTTTCAAATCGCCTGTAATTTTTGTGGAAGGTACCTATGGGCCTAAGGAT
Source organism: Platerodrilus igneus (assembly GCA_036346225.1). Lineage (NCBI taxonomy): Eukaryota > Metazoa > Arthropoda > Insecta > Coleoptera > Lycidae > Platerodrilus > Platerodrilus igneus. The sequence goes on along the minus strand of JARFIW010001152.1, from coordinate 1,278,114 downwards.
TACTCTGCAATTTACCGCTAGTTGATGCAACGCACCGTTTAGGAGATATTCATTTTTTATTATGACGGGGTATTCAACTACCCTCCCTCTTCCCCTTTCAAATCGCCTGTAATTTTTGTGGAGGGTACCTATGGGCCTAAGGATTATTCTGCAATTTACCGCTAGTTGATACAACCTACCGTTTAGGAGATATTCATTTTTTATTATGACGGGGTATTCAACTACCCCCCCTCTTCCCCTTTTAAATCGCCTGATATTTTTGTGGAAGGTACCTATGGGCCTAAGGATTATTCTGCAATTTACCGCTAGTTGATACAACGTACCGTTTAGAAGATATTCATTTTTTATTATGACGGGGTATTTAACTATCCCCCCCCTCTTCCCCTTTCAAATCGCCTGTAATTTTTGTGGAAGGTACCTATGGGCCTAAGGATTATTCTGCAATTTACCGCTAGTTGATACAACGTACCGTTTAATAGATATTAATTTTTTATTATGACGGGGTATTCAACTACACCCCCTCTCTCCCTATCAAATCGCCTGATATTTTTGTGGAAGGTACCTATGGGCCTAAGGATTATTCTGCAATTTACCGCTAGTTGATACAACGCACCATTTAGGAGATATTCAATTTTTATTATGACGGGGTATTTAACTACCCCCCTCTTCCCCTTTCAAATCGCCTGATATTTTTGTGGAAGGTACCTATGGGCCTAAGGATTATTCTGCAATTTACCGCTAGTTGATACAACGCACCGTTTAGGAGAAATTCATTTTTTATTATGATGGGGTATTTCACTACCACCCTTCGACCCCTTTCAAATCGCCTGATATTTTTGTGGAAGGTACCTATGGGCCTAAGGATTATTCTGCAATTTACCGCTAGTTGATACAACGCACCGTTTAGGAGAAATTCATTTTTTATAATGATGGGGTATTTCACTACCACCCTTCGACCCCTTTCAAATCGTCTAATATTTTTATGTAAAGTTCCTATTTGTTCAAGGATTATTTTGCAATTTATGGCTGGTTGATACTACGCACCGTTTGGCTGAAGAATGATTTTCCTGTTCTCATCTTGATGCAACCCCTGGTTTGGAGGTTGATTTTCTTTGTTATATTTAGAGATTAATGTACCCTGCGATTTTGTTTTCGTGTGGATTGATTTAATGCGGCAGGTTTGTAGTAGTTTTGGTGTTTTTTAACATTGTATCGATGGTAGAAGAACTTGATTTTAATTTTAAGTTTTTTCCATATAGGTATTGATTTGGTCCGCTGGAACTGGGCGGGATTAAAAATAAATCTGAATATGAATCTGAATGTAACTTCAGCCACGTACTTGTTGGGTGGGTTTATTCTGTTGTTCGCCATTCAATGGGATCAACGAGACTTTGTTATGGTCACATAATGTAGATGTTCCGGCGATAAGCAATTGACCAAAGGCTGTTTTACTAACAGTTGGTATATCCAATGATGTGAAATAATTCACTAATTATTTATTTTAAAGCACACACGGTATGGATCCATATTAGTTCATTTAGGACTATAAAATTCAGGATAATATAAGCAGTCTACAAAGAATTAGAAATACATTCAAAAAGAACCAAGCCCTAATTTGGTAATATTGTTATATAAATGTTTAAAATAACTATTTCTAGTAGTATAGCAAGGTTACCACGAGACCAAAAAACCAGTTTTTTTATGGGATTTAACATGTGAAATTCTAAGGTCCCTTCTGGTCACTTTTGGCAGATACAAAGGACATGCACTCCGGACGATCCTACATGTATATGTATGTCCAACATATGTCCAACGTGTACCAAACGCAACCCGATGCGCCCCGAACGTGCCCTGGCGCGCGACTAAGTAACAAGTGCAAAAAAGCTTAAAATCAGCGCCGGGAGGAAGTTGGTGTTAAATCCACCACAACCACCACAGAGCAAGGAAATCGGTTTTAGATCAACCACCACCACCACCACTATCTAAACCACCACCACACGTTGCAAAAAAAATTGCACACCACCGTCGCCGGAGGTTGCCATGGCGACCCTGGAGGGAGGAAGTCGATTCTAGGCGCACCACCACTACCGCCACCACTACCACCACACACCACCATTACCACCACCACCACCGGGTGATCCTACGTTCAGGGTGAGGAAGGCGGTTTTAGACCCACCACCACTACTACCACGCTCATCGACAGTCTCGGTAAAACTGAACAGTATGAATAATTACATTAATTTTATGTACAGTATAGAAGTGAAAGTGCCTTAGGATACATCTCATGCACCTATTATTAAACAACGCAATTTAAAATATACTTCTCTCCATGATTATTATGGTACCCTGATACTGCATTAACTATTAACCATGTTAACAATCGATTCTACCGTTTTATCATTATCAACTATAATATTACAGTCTCTTCATGTTCCTCTTTTAGCAAAAGTTTTTGTTTGTAGTTAAATAACATTATACATAACCATCAGACTTAAAAATGCAAGCAAATCCTGTGTTATATCCATGTCATATAAATAATAAAATCGCAAAGTAGCTGAAATTTCAACTATTTTCTAAAGTCACCGTTTAAGTATACCTCTGTTTAACTGTTGTTGGCAACTATATATTACATTTCTTTTCATAAGAACTTAGATACCCATTTCAGTTATGTGGAAACTTGAACAATTAAACAAAAACAATGTATACTTTATATTTTATAACATAAACAAGCTAATATGTACAAAAATAATTTCTAAATTAACATCATGCATTTCTTATGATAGTAGTTGAGGTGGTTCTGGTCGTTTTGATATACTTGTTTACTATAAACAGAGGTGTAAAATCACAGACTTCACGCCATTGTCTTTTCAGTTAAACTCATTATCATAACAATAGAAGCATACACGCTGATTGTTTGTGTTTACGAAACGTTGATAAAATATATGATACGAATGCCGTATTTATAGTATACCTCCACCCTAAATAATAAACTCAAGGTCATCTAATAAATACAAGTCATTAAACAGACTAAACTGTAATTAATTAAAAAACAAACTGTGTATACATTTTGCAGGTCTGCTGAATATTTTTGGTAATCTTACGCACTACTCTATAAGATGCATAAGAAAGCATTTTTTCTTAAATCCAATTTAGTACTCGATCATTCTCTCAATAGCAGTATATGCAGTCTCCATGATCTATCAATCCGGATATTATATCTTCTATAATGTTTCCAACTATATATTCCTCCACTTTGGATTGTAATTATCCATTTGATCATCTCCGATATTTATATATTGGTCAAAATTTTTCCTGTATCGTCCTTTGTCAATGTCGAAGTCTTTAACAATATTTACAAAATTATGTTTCGAGTTATCTCCATTCTAACCATGCAAGCATATTTCTTTAAATCTAGGATATGACATGTCGCCACTTATATGATCCAGAAATATATGTCGAAGATTGGTATCGTCTTGCTTCCATAATGCTATAACATTGGCGTTATCTCGAAGTCTATATTTTAGGGAACTCGCATAAGTTTGACATAAGTAAAATGAGTCTATTGATTTATGTCTCTCAAACGAGAAAAATTGTGTGATCTTGTTTTGCTCGTTTACAGGTATATCATCGAAAACCATGATCGAATTTTCTTTAGCATCCTCTGCTCTAATTACGTCATAATAATTTTCATACTCGTGGTAACCAATTTCTTCTTTAAGAGGTTCAAAAACATTTCTTAGCAGTTCGTATTTAGGTTGATAAAGATTTTTAGAAAATATGTACACGTTTTGATATCTAAGATTGCGATTTTATTATCTATATGACATGGATATGACACAGGATTTGCTTGCATTTTTAAGCATGATGGTTATGTATAATATTATTTAACTACAAACAAAAACTTTTACTAAAGGAGGAATATGAAGAGACTGTAATATTATAGTTGATAATGATAAAACGGTAGGAATCGATTGATTAACATGGTTAATAGTTAATGCAGTATCGGGGTACCATAATAATCATGGAGAAAAATATATTTTAACTGCGTTATTTATTACTAGGTGCATGAGATGTATCCTAAGGCACTTTTACTTCTATACTGTACATAAAATTAATGTAATTATCCATACTGTTCAGTTTTACCGTGACCATTGACGAGCGTGGTGATGGTGGTAGTGCTGGTAGTGGGTTTAGAACCGCCTTCCTCACCCTGAACGTAGGATCAACCGGTGGTGGTGGATCTAGAACCAACTTCCTCCTGGCGCTAATTTTAAGCCTTTTTGCACTTGTCACTTGGTCGCGCCGCCAGGGCACGTCCGGGGCACATCGGGTTGCGTCTGGTCACGTTGGACATATGTCGGACATACATATATATGTAGGATCGCCCGGGGTGCATGACCTTTGTATCTGACAGAAATGACCACAACGGACCTTAGAATTTCCCATGTTAAATCCCATAACAAAACCGGCTTTTTGTCCCGTGGTAACCTTGCTATACTACTATTTCTGAAAAACTACAAAATGTTTTAAAAATGGAGTAACCTAGTTTTGTTTATTATTCTCTCAAAAGTGCTATTGTCAATTTTGAAAAACACATCTTATGCAGCAACTTCCCTAAACAACAATGATGAAATCAGAATTCCTATTCAACAACAAGACGTATACACTTTACAAGCTAAAAGTCTGTTGTATGTGGAAGAAAATTAGTAAAAGTTGGTGGAACACTTTCTCTAACAGCAAAGTTTGCAAACAATTGCGTTTTACTACCTTTTGATGAAATTCGATATGAAATTGGCGGCGTAATAGTAGATCGAGTTTGAAATCCTGGGCTAACATTAGTTATGAAAGTATATGTTTCCTATAACGTCAATCAAAACAAACTGTTATGGTAGAACAGGTGAACAAGAAACAAAAAAGGAAAAGAAAAAAATGCTGTTCTAACTAACAACTTGTAGAGTGGGGGTCATAGTAGTAAAAGAAACAAGGCGCTGAACTTAATGATTATTATATAAGATGAAAATAAAGTAAATATCGGCAACACGTTTGGTTGTTAATACACTATAAATCAACCTAATAGGATAAATAAATATCGATAATAATAAGAAAAAACAATTAACGCGGGCATAACACTAGTTTGAACAACATAAATAAAGACACACAGTAATGATACAATGACGTTCTTTATTAAACAAAAACGAATAAATTTAAACTAAGTAATTTGGTGCATCTGATACAGTAAATTATTGTGACGCAAACACATTTATGAACGCAAAAAAATACTCAATTTGTAAAAAATCAGAACAGGCATCTAAAGTACAAATCTTTATCCTACAGGACACTATCAATATATTTAAAAAAATTTTGTATTTATCATGAAACCTTCATACAACGTTTACCGTTATGACTGATATGTAACAATTAACAGAAATTTCATGTTAATATTATTAATTAAATAAAATTGACCTAACTAGAAAAGCCGTACTAAATCATCAAACACGAGCTATAAAAGCACATTATGGACTGAATCATTGCTAACTGTACGCAAACATTTTAGCTTCACCTTATTGCAAATAGATTTTTATAATAGAAATTAAAGAGAAAACAATTCCTAATAATAATCAGCAAGTACTTTGATCTTTTTGGTGGCACTTCTAAATCTCTCCATAGAACCTCATAAGTTATACTTACTTAATATGCAGACACCTCCCCCCCTCACCCGCAATACCATTACCTATCACCAGCAATTCTTGTTCTGGTACATAATATAATTAAAGAACAAATACCCGAACTTACCCGAATCGTACGTATAGAATATTGGCTTATAAAAAAGCAGTATATCGACACAAGAACAAACCTTTAGACTAATTTACTCGATATAAACATTGGTGGTTCACTGTTATAAATAACTAGTAGGATTTATTCAGTTAGTAACAGACAACAATTTAATATTATGGTTAAGGCTTCAAAAACTTACGGATAACATTAATGCAACTTGCGTTTGCTAAACATAGAACATCTAGTATGCGTGAGTAATAAATATCCAAAACAGGTTGTTTATAGTAAAGAAAAATCATCAACACCCGAACCATAAGTTAGTAAAAGTCCAGTGGCAATGTTTAGTACAGCCTAACCATCAAAACCAGCGTAACAGAAAAGGAGATGTACAACGTAGACACACACAACTTTAACCAAAAGCGAAACCTAGATTAAACCAACAATCTCGCTCAGAAGACACTGAAAAGAAAGAAGACGTGAAAATTGCTAGTTTCAATTCAAAACTCGAGCAACTTACACGTTTAGGAACGTCGTAAAAAGTGAAATGTGAAATCCAGTTATAAAAATAAATTATCTCAATACCAAAAGTTAACTATGAATTAATTTATCAGTATCGGGTTTGATAGCAAGACCTCAGGAAGCATAGAAGAAATGAGTAGTAAAAATGAGAAGCCCTTATTTAATTATGTAACTAAATCATGTGCAGAATGTGAAAAAATTGTGAAACGAATAAAAAACTTAAAAGCCCTATTTTTAAATCAATTTTTTTCAGCCAACTAAGATACCTTGTGCAAATTAATCGTCGAGAGATATCTTAAAAGAGCGTTTAAAAATTCTGAAATCTGTACCATATTAGAATAAAAATAAAATCATTAAGAATGGAATTGCGATTAATTTTTCCGTATATAAATGATTACTAAAAACGATTTTTCATTCTAAGGCATAAAGACAAAGCCATTCATTTAATATGCGTTGTTAAAACAAAACACACTATTCGTGTATAAAATATTCGCTTTATTTATCGTAAAAACACAATATCAATTGCATTTGCAAGGCATAGGAAACTCATTTATAAGCCTTTATTAAGAAGACTCATTTAAGTTTCAAATAAAACATAAATTCCAAAGTTTTCGGGTAGTTAATAAGAAAATACGTTAATCACTAAAACATGCTATTAAAAACCAATAATTTAGCATAAACCAATAAACGCCCTGTTTCAAAAAATGCACCGATTAAAAACCCATAAAGATAGAAAAGCAAACTGAATAGTTTTCGATATTACAATAAGAGAAAAAGAGACAGGGAATATTAATCCAATGCGTTAGAAAAGGATAAACATTGGGTTTAGAATAAACATAAAGCACACAATTACAACTAATTGGATCGGTCTGAATTTTTACATCAGCGGTGATTAATCCTATTTAGCGAATCGAGAAAACTATGGAAAATGACGTATGGAGATAATTTTTGTGTATAAACCTAATCTGAATAAGAACAGTGGTATTTTTCATTCCTGATTCCAACAATATGTAACATTCGACATTCGACATTGATTCAGTCATTTTAAGATATGGAATATGTAATTTAGTAAAGATTTGAACGTGTAAACTCGAACAATTTATAATTTTACGATATGCAACAAATACCGCAAAACTTTGCTTAAATATGAAATATACTTATTTCGTAAGAATACTGCGATAATTAAACGATCTTTGACATAAATGGTCCGGATGCAGGAGCTACTGCTAAAATAAATAATTGCAAACTGATGTAGATTTGAAATGTAAACAGGAAATATTTAATACTCTTAAATTTGAATAAGTGCTATTTAACATCGGAAGTATAACATTTTGGTTCTTTGTTAAGTGATAAAGATAATTAAATAATTTGTAATTTAAATTCGAACAAATTTTCAATATTATTCATTGTGAGGCAGCTAATTACCAGAAAATTTGGACGTCAAAGCTCAAGGCATTTTAACCTTTAATAAATTATCTGTGAAGAGTTGTTGGCCAATCACACTCACAAGCGTGGTAAAAAAGGACAGAAAAATTCTCCACTTGTAAATTAAAGAGGATTTTGTACTTGTTAGAGGAGATATTTGAGTTTTTATTAACAAAGATTAGATAAGGATTATTTTTGTAATAATTTAGGAATAAGTTTATGTATGAACTTCAGCTGTAAACTGTTTTATAAATTCTTTTGTATGAAAAAAAAATGTTTTTGAATGCATAGATGTATCTGTATTTCATTTCATTTTCAAATATTTCATAGTATAAATTCCGTTGAGCTAGTCAGACAAAGAAAAGGAAAAGAAAGATAAGATAATAATTTCACACTTCCTATAACATTTGAATTAATACAATTCGGTGTACCTGAGTGACAACACTAATAGGTGATGTTCCTACTCACAGATGTTGTCACAGCAATATATATGTATATTTATATATATATATATATATATATATATATATATATATATATATATATATATATTTAATGCTGTAATTATAGGATTAATTTAGGGGTAGGTTAAGTCATAGGGGTCGTAGAATAAACAAAAGAAACTCCCAAGTAACAAAAGCACATAATTACAGATATTAGAGGAGTAAATAGGTCATTATAAATATGGTTAGTTGCGAGCACACTGTATATAACAGTACAAGCAATTAAACGCATATCCAAGAGTAGCTACGAGCAAAGATAAGAATTTAAAAATATAACGAAATGCATCGAAATTAAATCAATGGAAAACTTGTATGAATTGGCTAGATAAATATTCAACTAGTGCGTTAGTATATCATCATATACGCAGGCAGAAATTATGCATTATTTGAAAAGCGTACGTGATAGAAAAGTATTACATTTGTTCAAAAATCCAATTTAACTAGGAAATAAACAAACCCCAAATTTATTTCTATTTAGATTAGAATAAAGCAAACAACAATAATACGTGATTTGATGAACGAAGGTTCCTGAGATTTCTGAATTAAATGTGATGTATGTGAATGAATTACGTGACAAATTGAGCGTTCTTCCATGCAGTTAAACTACACAATTGGTAAAGTTTCCAAAATAACACAAGAGATAAGACAGTTGGTGTCGCCCAGCACGTGCAATCAACGAATTGCAAACAAAGGGACAAGGCTATAAATATGATAACAATTGAACAACGAGTTAGTATACATTTGAAACTGGGCAGTGACTATACTCGAAAGTGCTAAATTATTCACGCAAACAGTTAATTAAAATTAAAGTAAAAATCATTTTATAAGAGTGTAAAAATTGTGTAAGCGAGCCGCTCTACTACAGACGTAAGTAAACCAGATTTAGTGAAATTATACAATTTCTAAAAATAAATAAAACAGGGCTGTTGGGTACGACTCTTGTTACGAGTCTTGGAGTCAGGAAGACTCTGGAGATTACTGCCTGTTAATTTGGTAATCTCTGACAATGGTAAATATTCTATTACTGTTTCGTTAATTACGGAGATGAAAAACCTTTTATTGGAATAAACTCACTAATAACGATTTGGATAGTATTTTGGTTGGATGTCGACTTTCAATTTCGACTCAAAACATTCAGACTGGACACGAAAACTCTTGGGGATGCATAGAAGCTACTGAACCACTCCAGGTTAGATACTTTGATATGATTTATTTCTGTAAACTGTTTTAATTCAATAATAATTCAAAAATGTAAGAGCGACAAAACTGGGGTTTCTTAGATAACTTTATGAAAGGCAATAGGCATCTTGAAACGTTTCAAAAGGTCTCTAAATGTAACAATAAAAAGCTCATTTTGCTGGCTTTGTTTTTTTTACATCTGACAGATGTAAAGAATTTAAAAGAGGGAAAATATTTAAAAAGGTTCTAAATATTTAATCATTATACTGTGTATTGTAGAATTGCTTTATTTAATTGAATCGGCTAGTTGAGGCAAAGAGATTTATAAATTAACATTTTTACAAGTGCTTGATTAACATAAAGAAAGTATCACAGCATTTTATGCACGACCCAATCGTGGGGCGAAAATAACACAGCATTTTAGGACGCTCATTGGAGGGGCTGGTGAAGTATCACAGCATTTTATGGGCTGCTTACATTTTGCGCCCAAGCGTAGGGGCGAGAATAACACGGCAACATATATATATATATATATATATATATATAATTGTGTAATTAGAAGTTAATTGTATGTTAACAAGACGTACAGAAGATCATGGGTCAAAATAGAGGGTCTTTGATAAATTTATTTAGATAATTAGGTATTTGTAAATACAAATTAGAGCTTAGGCAATGTAGGATAGTTAAAGGTTAATGTAATTTTAGGTGTATTTATTTATAAATGACTTAGCATAATATTTAATTAGGATAATAAAGCTTTAAAAGCAATACGAAATAAATACCGCTTTTATTTTACAAAAGCTTTTGGTATTAGTTAACATAGAGTAAAACTAGAAACATTTCAAACCATACAAACAGACAGGGGAAACGTTATCTAAACGAACAAGGCTATAAAATTTAATGTTCCAAGAAAGACAGACCGTTGGATATTTGTGGAAGCATTATACAGCAAAGACAAGTGGCTGTTAAAGAATACGGATCGATATTGTACAAGGAAAGATAGCGTTTTCAGATGTGTTAGTAAAGGAGCGTAGATAACAAGTGTTGGTTAGTTGGTTGACTTTTAAATGAGCAGATAAACAAAGATAAATCGAAGCATACAAGTATGACGGGGAAACAGTATAAGAAATCAAGGTAATCTTAAAAGTAGTACAGTAGGGAAACAGAACTAAGCGGTTATAGAAAAAATGGACTATGCAAAAGGTATAAATGTGCAAGAGAAGTACTATATTTTTAGGATTTAATCATAGAAGTAGTATGGTTGGTAGACAGTATACAAATTTGTTTGAAGAGGGTAGAAAAATCAATAATTTCTGAGAACTTTAACAGCAGACACGGATCGGTTAAAAGCAAGGCAGAGAGTTTGAGTGATTTGATTGGACGTTAAAGGTAGACGCGCAACAAGTTGGTTTTAGGAAGGGTAAATAACGATCAGAGAGAAGCATAAATGTGAAAGGACGCTATATGTACAAAAGAGATAAAAGATATTTGTTTTAAGTAAAAGAAGTGGACGTAGCCAGAATTAAAAGTTCGTTGAGACTAGTTTTCGCCGAAGCATAAAGTCGGTTGACGGTTTTGTGAGGTTTTCCGAGTATTTTGGTGTGTTTGTCGAGCGATATTTATAGAAAACTAAAACGGTTAGAGTTTTTCACAGGAGTTGTAGTCGGTTACAGTTCTACGGAGAATTGTTGTTGTCCATTGGAGGTTTACGTGCTAAAATTCAACAGGGGGCGACCGAGACTATATAATCACCCAAAAGAGAGAGTGACAATCTCTCTTAATTTTTCGTCGTTCCTACGTTCAACAAAGTTACTTCCAGTGAAATATTTAGTGAAGTTATATTTTGTTTATTAAAATAAGTACACAGAAGTGTGTGTAATGTGTAATGTCCAGTTATATAAAAGCTAGAAGTTGAATAAAGGATTAGAAACGGAACGCAGATGGTATACGTAAGTACTACGATCTTTATTTTGGTTTTAAAATGTATTAAAATTTGGAAATGAATGGTGAAGGCAGCAATCAGTAATTAATTAATTATAAATTGAAAATTTTGGAAATTGGATGTGGATGGTTATTTTAAATGAAGAGAAATTTTGGGGCAGCAACATGCAGAGAGCGAGATTGATTCAAGTTTAAGTAGCGTCCGTACTCGACGGCATCATCTGCAAGGGCTGGTTGGAAGAAACCTGTTGTGTTACCAGGTAACAACTTTTATTCAAACATTTTTTGTGCTTTGGTGTATTTTTTTTAATTGTTGTATTTATTGAACTATAAATTTATGGGACTTTCAAAGTAAAATTATTTAGGTTGTCAAGGAGTAGTGACAGATAACCAGGATATATTGTAAAAAGTATAAGGGGCTTATTTAATTTTGTTTAGTAGTGCTGTAAATTTGCACTCATGATTAAAAGTTTTACTATGAGCTCATGGTAAGACGAAGGGATAGAGTCAGGTATGAAAAATGCTCTTTTACTTCAACAGGATAATTGTTTAATAAGGTTATCGAAGTGAAATATTTCCTTAAAAATAAAATTGTTAGTACGAAGCATCCAAGTGTATATAATGGAAAATATTATAAAAAGATAATATTTATCGACTGCAAATAGAGTGTGTTGTATTTGTGAATTGCTTTATTTTGAGTGTGAGTGTAGAGTGGATTTTCTTCTAGGTTATAGCATGGTAGCAGTGAGTCGGAATTTTTGGATTCAGCAATCCAGGTAAGCGTCTGTTTTAGTATAAGAGCTTTTAGAGAAATAAAGAGAGGCAGCGCGGAGCAGCCGAGTGAATAGCCCCTAGTTGGTCGTTTTGCTGCAAATTAGCTCTACGATTGGAAGTCGGATTAATTTTGCTATGCCACAGCCCCTAACGTTACCGTCGCCTTTTACAACTTTACTGTTGTGTTCGTACTCGGCCCCTTTACTCTGCGTCTCTAGATCCTATAATTCCTTGAATTTGTATGTCTCGGTTAGCTTGATCTATTAAACACATAGTGCCCTATGTCACGACAATAAAGATTTTTTAACTCCTTTTCTTTCTATTACCTATCTGTTAAAATAATGTAAATGAAAATGAAGCAAACCAATAATATACAATATAATAATTGATAATATGTACACTTTTATGTCAATAACTTATTAATTTGTTTAATATTCAAGAATTAGCCCCTGAATAAAATATTGATATTTATCTGATTCCACCAAAATGTATGTTCCCTGAAAGCCAGCAAAAATTCCACTGTAATTACTTTTAAGTACGTTTTTGAATGTTCAGAACGATCCTTTCTCTATTTTTCAAATTCTCAAATGATTTTTGATGACCCTTACAGATATTTGATATAGTAAATATTAAAAGCTAAAAATTGAAAAACAGTCTTATACTAATAATGAATAAAATCTCTGACCTGTGTTTCCCTGTGTGTCTCTAGGAACTGCCTCTGAATATCGATGGATTGTTACAGCTTGACTCATTAGCGTAGTTTCTTCACTTGTTGACCAGAATGATTAATTAATTATTGCTTGAATTTTCCTCTCGGATTCTTGGAATGACTTGGAGTTTACTTGCGATTTAATTTGAGTATCTTAACGTTTATTTAATGTTTTCTTGTACATTTATTTAGAATTTTTTTGAAATCTGTTTGTAGCTATTTATTTAGACGGATATTTAGAAGTATATTCAGACGAATATTTAGAGGTACATTCAGAGATACACTCAGAGCCCTAAATTTTTTAAATATTAGAATTAAATTCAATTAGTAGTTAACTTACGTTTTAAGATTAAAACGGCTACTTCTCGTTGTATAAATCAGCACTTTTAATTTTCACTATTTAAATAAATTATTAATTTTCACTAATTTTACTTTTACGTAACATTTCACTTTCAATTGACATGATTAGTGCCTTGTTTGAACAGATACTGAATGTTTATGAGGTCTCCATAGTATTTATAAACTCCTCCTATTTATTTCTTATTGGTGTTCATCGTGTGTTTGTTGATGAAGGCGCTTATCTCTGCAAAACTCGGTATTTCTGAAAATTTCTTGGTCCGATTGTTGTTCAGACGCTTCGTTTCGCACGTAGACGTTTAACTTTGTGTAGCATATTTCGCAGAAAATCCAAATTTTCTTGCATTTTGGTCACGTTTTTATGTTTGTGGCGACTATTGTCCAAACTTTATCAAATCGCTGACCGCCTGTTATTTATTGCTAGTTACTTCAAATATGATGGATTTTATGCAATACAATATTTTTGATCACGTATTCATATTTTTAATAATGACGTATTTGCACGCGTTTACTTATTTATACGTTGATATTTTAATGATCTTATTAAATAGCTAGTATGCCAGTTTGTTTATCTTCACCGATTACGTGTTTATTTTGATGAAACTTCATAGAATTTGACATTTGATGACCTCTTGTGATCTCTTTATCACATATGTATATTATATATATAAATATATATATATATATATATATATATATATATACTGCTCTGAACTGTAGCTGGCGCGGCGCGAATTTGGAAGGCAATAAAAGTAAGTAAATTTGAATTATAGCCTAAAGATTGCTAACTCAGTCTAAATGAAACAACAAGAATTTAACACCAGACTTATAATGACATAACATATTTATTAACATACAATCCTTCAAATATTAATTGCTACATCCACATACATCTTTCTTTAATACACATAATAAGATAAAATATTACTTACATACAAGCATTGAAATAAACAGTGTCCTTAATATCTCTTTTTATAATTAGTATTTCACAAACCGCATTTATGTAAATCACGCTATGTACATTTTTTTTAGAATCGAACATGGATAATTTTAATAATTCTTCTTACCTCGTAGTTAAACGTAAACGTAGCTGATTGAATACATTCGAGGAACCCTCATTATAGTCATATTTTAACCGTAATTCGACTTCATAAAAAACTTTTAATTATTCACTCACAAAAAATTATCTACCTACCAAATTCTTATGCAATCTAATCCACTTAACTAAATGAACAAGCGCAAATGTCTAAGAAAAATTTCAAGCAAATGATTTACCATTAACTTGTTACTTGTCTCTTTCTCTTGTTATCGTAAGCATGTGTACATCAAACTTCATACCTTCGTTTTCAAGTTCATATCAGCGTCGTTCACCTACTTTTAAAATTAATCCACCATTAAACATGCATTTGAAAACTTCATATCATATCCTTTTATTTAAAATTTATCTTACTGGAATTTACTACCATTTATCAAAATTCTGTTTCATTATTTACTTCAAATAATCTCCACATCAAATAAACTTTCAATGTAGCTTGCTATACGCTTAAAAGAGGTATTTAACACTAGTTATTCACTCATTAGGTATGTTATAGTTTTACACGGTTGTTTATTGACAGATATTTTTATACGTGTAGTAATACATGAACCTGAACGAAACGGAATTAATTAAAAACTGAACACAGTCAGATTTTGAATTGGTTTATATAGTATAAATTTCCCACGTCATTAAGATCCAGAAAAATTCGTCTCTTTTAATTCACGCGGCTGGTGTAATTTTTCCAGAAAATTGAGTCTACGACTTAATTAGGACATTATCTTATCTAAATTTCTGTCATCTTGCGATTTATTACTTCGTTAAGTGTCTTACTTTTGTAGTTTAAAGAATAAATGGTAAAATGCGTATCTGTGATCTTGATCAATAGCTCTCATTGTGCGTGTTACAATTGTTAACATTTAATTATTGGGTTGTTTAACACTTTATCTCACATTATAGTCCCTAATTGGAATGTCCATTCATATTATTTCGCTATTTGGTGAATGAAACTAGATTTTTGAATAATCTAGAAAAATTAAATTCACGGCATGCCTGTTTTGCACTAAATACTTTTAATGGAATAAAATTTTTAATCCTGTTATGAAATGAACTGAACGCATTTTAAATAATGTTTTAAGGAATATCGTTTTAGAAACCCGGATTTTCAACAACGTAATATACTTTATTTCACTTTGGAACGCGTTTTAAATGGTATTATATACTTTTTAATTAAAAGAATGTTCACGGGTTTTAGACTTACTTAATATGTATTATTTAAAGTTACTATTTTGCAACATAAATAAAGCTTTATCATATTAAGGGTTTTTGCACTCAGAATAATATACAGTGTTTCACTTACGGAGTTTTGAGTATTGAGAAAAATTGTTTTATTTTTCTCTGATTTGGAGTATTGTATATATACGGTATTGTGTTCAATGACCTTTATATAAACCGTTATCGCATCAATACATATTATATAATTGATTATAATAATGTTAAACATTCTATTATGAGCTCTTCCTAAATTTTCGCATGTATTTAATGCATTATTACAAGCAATAGAATGCGGTTATTAAAATTAGCTTCAAAAGAAAACAATGCAAATTTTGTTTGAAGGAGAACGGAGGTCAGTTTTAAGAATATCTTTGACTGTAAGTAAATACAAATATTTTAGTGTTTCAATTGCTATGTTATATTGCTATATAGGATAGCCCATTAGTACAAGGAAGAAATTTATTTTCATTTTAGAAGTATTTCAATTATAGAACTAGAGAAATTTTAAATCTTTTTATATTTTTTAAACTAATATGTAGAAAATAAGGTTACTGGTGAACAACCCCCTATAATAAAAAGTAAAGCGCCAATGCAGTACTTATAGGTAATATACATCCAAAAAACTTTTTTTTAGTATTCATTACTTTATGTGTGTAAAATCTTCAACAGAATGGACTGTAAATAAAATTGTAATAGTTAAATCGCGCTGATTCATTTTAATTCAACTCAAAAATAACAAACTTTACATGCTACAAAAATGTCAAAATCAAAACATGGATACTTCTTAAAAATCAATGAATGTTGCTTGGCAGCACAAACTGTAGCATCCATTAGGGTGCTTGATGCAACTTCAATTACATGAGCTTCTTTTTATTTATGCCAACTCCTTAATTATTAACCAAAGTGGTGTGGAAATCTGCAGTTTCTTCTACTTCAAGTTTCGATAAATTACGTGTCCTTAAATATTCAAAGATACATGTATTTTACACCATGCAATTGTTCTAAGATGTACTACAATTTGTGCTTTTGTGTAATATTTTTAAAAGTTCTAGCTTCTGAGAACCACTCCCACTCCTGATATCACTGATATCGTCTGAATGCAGCTCAAAATGCTTCCATCGTTAAACTAGTCACTACTTCTAAGCGAACAGCTTTACTTGACGAGCAAATAAAAAGACAAATGTATGCTTTAAATTGTTTTGAACCTCGACCTTTGCGGTCTTTTAATGTAATCGCACCCACATAATCTAATCCAGTAATAATAAATGGGATACAGATTTTAACTCTAGTTTCTGGTAAATCGACCATTGTAGGCATGGCAGTTTGCGGTTTACATCTAAAACATTTTAAATAATTCCTCACTTACAGACTTAGCGGATGAAATACCTGCAGTGGGCCAATAATGTTGATGCACACTGTATAATAGAAGCTCAGGACCTGCATGTTGCAACTTTACGTGCTCACGTTCAGAAATCAAACGAGCAAATGGATGCTTTCCATCTAATACAAGAAGATGTTTTTCTTCGTAACTTAGAGAAGAATACTTCAAACGCCCTCCTACGCGAGTTATGTATCCCCCAATTGATATATGTATAAAAAAATAGAATAATTAGGGAATTATTAGAAAGTGTTAAGAAAATGTTTAGTGAAGTGCAACATTGTATCACACGGACAATTTATAAAGTTTATTAACAGTTCATGAGAACGGATGCGATACTTTATATCCGAGACGATAGTGACACTGCAGATGTCAGGTCACAGACGGTCAAGATACCGGGATTACTTAGAAATTAAGATTACAACATTATATTTATGAATAGTATTAAGAATAAACAGACATGAGACCTGCAAGTTCCCACAGCCATGTGAGGGGTAGGAAATTATAAGAAGCCCGAGAGTTTCAAGACCCGGCAGTGGGCAGTCAGTCAAAGTATTCAGCTTTAACATTGCAGTTGCTTAGGCTACTCACCATAGTACAATTAACTAGTGTAATTTCGACTTAGAGTAATTTTAAATCAACTTGTCAAAATTCCATAAGTAAATTCTGTATTAATAAATAAATTTGTTAAGAAGTTTTGGAACTGGTTTTTAAAAAGGCAGTTCTCAAGACCCGAACCTTAACTCGCGTAATAAACCATTTTTGTCAAGAAAAGGTGCTAAGGTAGATGATCTGTTTTATACCTTAACATTCTTTTCAAAGCGCAATAATCTTATATCTTGTGAGAATGACTCACTTTGAGCTAATTGAACCAATTTATGTCTGCTTTTATACAACTCAGAAGTAGTTAATGGACCAGAATCTTTCAGTCTATTTTTCAAAGTGTAAATAAATCGACAACAATTGGCAAACACTTTAATTAACTCGAGATAACTAGAGAATTTAATAAATAAATCAAAAGTCTTCTTTTTGAAACCGTCAAAACTCTAGCTTCAATTTTTAGTTCAGCAGTTTCGTTTAATTCCATTATCTTAAAAAGGGAAAGCCCATCAGAATTATTTTTCAAAAATAAAGAACTATTCCACCAAAAATCATAACTCAATAGCTCATTAAGATATAGTCCTCTTAAAGCTACATCGGAAAGATTTTGCTTAGTGGTTACTTAATTCCATTTCTTGAGTTCCATCAAGTCTATAATCTGAGAGACTCAATATGCTACAAAGATCTGAAACTTGCTTGGACACGTATTTATCCACTGCAACACTATTTGTGAATCACACCAAAATAATAATCAAAATAGCCAGTTAAAGAAGTTTTAACAGCATTCATAACTCCAAGATGTTGTAAAAAATATCCAATGTCTTCTGCAGAAGAATCATTACATAGAGTCGTATGCTCCAAATCCTTATACTCATTTATGAAGGAAACATAATTTTTTTTAAAATCGATATCTTTTTAAATTGTTTTTCTAATTGTAACATACATTTTAGTGCAGCGGTTTAAGACTCACCTAAATCAAGAGCGAAACCCTTTAATGGAACTCTGACAATAAATTTAGCATCTTCGTCTCTTGACGTGGTGGTTTTAAAATAAGCTTCACAAAATTTATCATCTACTGATTAAAACAGCGTTTTTTTGGTTCTTCTATGACCCAAAACTTATATAAATCGTTTTCAATTGAATGTGTTGCAAAACAACATTGAAGCGTTTGTACTGGATGAGAACAAATCCCTGAGACTATACACCCAAGTACAGTATTTTGCAAATGAAGAAGGTTCTTTTTTAATAGAATCTTTCCTTCACAAATCAAATTCCAAAATAATTTTGCATAAACCAAAATATCAACAAGACTACTAACATTAAAATTGGGATTAGGAAGTTGAACATTTCCAACTAGATATCTCAAAATCATAAGCTGACAGATCACCCGTAATCCTTGGTACAAAATAATCCAAGAAAACTTATACATAAATCGAATCTTAATACTACACCTTTTATTTAAAGTGGAGGAAGAATTGTTGATCCCAGTTATGCAAATATTTGCATCAGTTTGCATCAAATCTAGTTTCTTACAAAATTGCTCGGTGATAAAACTCGACTGACTATTAGAATCTAGAATTGCTAACGCTCTATGCATTTCGTCATTTCTATCACAAATTAAAATCTCTGCAGTAGACAATAAAACACAATCCCTGCTTGAACTTTATCATTGACGGTTTGAACTTTATTATTATCAGTGTTGGAAATAGAACCAATTCTTTTTTTAGCGGTTACAGCAATTGAAGAGGAAGTTCCATTCTCATGAAAATCATTCAGATTTGTTTGTGGCTTTTCCGCTTGAGTGTGAAATAAACTACTATGTCGTTTATAACAGTATTTATAATTCCTTTGCCTGCACTGCTTACTCATATGGCCAATGCATGAACAGTTGCGACAAAGTTTCAAAATCTTAATCTTTTCCCATCTTTCAGGTACTAATAATCTTAAAAATTGCTCACAATTATCAATCAAGTGTAACTTCTTACATAAATTGCAACTGCCTGCTGTAGAATTGTTGACAAGTAGTGAACAATGCCTATTTTTTTCTCTTAGAGTTAAAAGGTTCTTTAACCATATTGTTTAATTCTAAGGTTTCTAAGAAATCAGTACGGTTTCTCAAAAATTTACAAAATGTAAACAATTGTGGTAATTGATTGTCACTTTTTAATTGCTTCCATTCCCTGGACCTGACTTTATCCAGTTTCTAGGAAATCATATAAATAATCATAACATTCCAAGAATCAGTGGGCACGCCTAAAGTTTTTAAAGATCATAAGTGCTTGGTGACACTATCAACCAGATTCTTCAGTCCGTTTTCTGACTTCTTATTCAAGGAATCGAAATTAAACAGTGTTTTCAGATGACTAGTAACTAACATCCGTGAATTGTCAAATAGACGACAAATCGTGACACAAACTTGGATATAATTCTCTGACAAAAAGCCAAAACTTTTAAGGGTTTCTGGGCCCAAACACTGAATAGGAAAAAAGAATCATTGTTATTAATCAAGCCACCAAACGTATCCTTGAATTCAATCAATGATAAAATCTCATAATTAAATGTGGTAACTTTATGGGCGGAAGCTTAACCGCTTTAAAACTATTTTTCAATATTTTAGAACAGTTAAAAGTTTTACCTGAGCTTTTATTGCTCGAAGTTGTACTTAAATCGGAGCTAGAATTTTTTTCAAGCACCCTTACCTTAAGAAATCCCTTAACCATAGCTAAACTTTTAGAAACTTTGTTTTCAAGATCATTGCGCTTTTCGTATTCATTTTGTAAATCTTCGTTCGCACATAATACCTCAATCTCTAGTTGAATTTCATGAAATTCATGAAATAAGCATTGAAACCTATCAATCTTTAACTATAATTCAGTAGCTATTACGTCACCATTTAAATCAGAAGCATCCTTAACAGAAATCCAAATACTTCACAAAATTATTTAATCTTTGTTCTACTGAATCGCATTTTCTAATTAATTGCTTTAAATCACTGCGATTACTATCCATTTTTGAATTCGTAACGTAATCTTTTGATCGAACAATAGTAATCAATGCACCAAATTGAGCTGGAACTAATCGCAATTAACACCAAAATTAGAATAATTTGTTTTGGAACTCTATAGATCACTAAAATCAATTTTAATCGTAAATCAAATCAATAGCTACACATTTGTAGTTTATAAATTGTACTATATATACACATACAAGCTCTAGTATACTATACCCTTTAATATAACCGTGTAATCACGTATACAAGAAGCAAACCTCCTCTATTTAAATTAAAAGATAAATACCCAAATAATTGAAATTAACTCACTTTTGATCTCGTGTGCCGTAGAATTGCAAATAACAGTCACCACAGTATCAAACCTACGTTCTTCATGTAGCAAATAATCCAATAATCACTAATCAATACAGTTCGATGTGACCAAAATGTAAAATTTTCAATAGAATGGACTGTAAATCAAATAGTAATAGATAAAACACATTGATTCATTTTAATTCAATTCAAAAATAACAAACTTTACGTGCTACAAAAGTGTCAGAATCAAAACATTGATAGATAGATCTTAAAAATCAATGAATGTTGCTTGTCAGCACAAACTGTAACATTCAAAAGGGTGCTTGATGAAACTTTAATTACATGAACTTCCTTTTATTTATGCCAGTTCCTAATTATTAACAAACGTGATGTGGAAATCTGCTGTTTTTGCTACTTCAAGTTTCGATAAATTACGTGTCCTTGAATAGTCAAAGATACATGTATTTTACACCATGCCACTGTTCTAAGATGTACTACAATCTGTGCTTTTTGTGTAATATTTAAAAAAGTTCTAGCTTCTGAAAACCAATTCCACTCCTGATATCGTTGCCACCGCATACCCTACATTTGTTACCTGGAGACGCCTCTGCATTATAATTATTTTATAAATAATATATATATAAATATATATATATATATATATATATATATATATATATATATATATATAGAGCCGTGAAAGTCGGTGACTAAGCTTTTAACATCGAGCCCCAGCGTTGGGCCGTCATAAGATTGCCGTGAAACCGCAGAAAAATTCTTGGACGAAGCTGGGACAACATATAATTTTCAAAAACGCAAAAATTTAAAAAAAAATTCCTTACCTTTTTATTTCTGCTTCAAAAACCTTCTGCAGCTTCCCTGACTAGCTCAGCTGTGCCTCTTCTCGGATACCTAAATTTACAACCATTCCTTCAATCATACAGCCCTTTATTTACAGCTATTAACAGACAAATTATTCACATATATAAAAAACAGTTTGATACACTCATTACAAAAATCAGAATATGGTATATTTTTAAAGTCCTTGATTTTTCTAATTATTTTCAAAAAAATTCAATGAGATATGAGTAGATGGGCCCTACATATTAGCCTAAATTGATTGTACACTGGAATATGGTGAGCTTATAATAACCCCGTTTAGTTTATAAATGCCTTTTACACATTGCATAAATTAAAACAAAATTTATAGACCCGTTTACCCTTTACAATCCAATTTATATCCAGAATAAAATTTTGTAAGTTTTAAATACACCCCTTTTCAATATCTAACCTCAATAAATTGTCCAGTACATGTATCTTTTCCAATACGTTTTTACAACTCTGAATAAACCCCAACAAGTCAATCACACATAGCTCCAAAATTTCACAAATGTTTATCAGACAACAGAAATTTCAAATAAATTACCTGGAGAATTCTTCAGGCTTCAATTGCTTTGAAGATGATCGTTAGAACCCCTCGATTTCGTCACCATTCGCTGTGATACTCAGCGGATCCACAGACGATAACACCATTTGCGAGCCAAGCGCCTTGTTTCATAGTACCATTCCATATATCAGCGTACAATCTTGGTTATTTGTGATGCTTACCCCACATATATCATGCTGCTATTTATTGATTTTCGTGCTTTGTATTGTAGTAGCCGGACTTCTATTAATTTAATATACACTACACGTACTTCGCATTAATAAATAGATGCCCGCTACTACTGAGTTACACTTGTAGGCACTATATTTACTGTATTAACAACACATACAATACCCACAAAAAGGTCTACTGTTATGGTGGTCAGCAGTCAGTACTTTATCGTAGTAAAGTAATATAGAAGCAAAGAGAAGACAAGAGAACGTTAATAATTTAGATTGAGTATTTATATCGTTTCAAAACCCCACCCGGGACACACTTCAAGTGAAAAGCTTATTTTCAAATCTAAATTCTAAAATTTTTAATACAACCGTCTTGAAATTCCTGAAATTTACTCCGGTCTACGTGCCGTATCCGAAAGCGCTCTCAACCTTCGCGTGTGTTTACGTTTGAAAAACTGTCTGTTTTTGACCATTGATAAAATTCTGTCATCACAAACCCCGTCTAAACTATATTCATCTGTGTCTTATACATGCCTGCTGTCGCGTTTAAAACCTCACTTGAGTTACAGAAAATCGATATTGATGACACTCATCTCCACTCCACGTGGGTGCCTACGTGCATTTTCAATCCCAACGCTTTTATATCTTTCTCTATCTGTAGTATATAACCGATTGTGCATTTCCCTCGCTCTTTAAGCTGTTTGTTAGCCTTGTTGTTTATACCAACTGACGGTTGAAAATATTTCTATAAAATCCTATCTTAACACATGCTCGATTTCTTCGAATGTAACCTTTTAAAACGCAGGTGTTTGTTAATTATCGAACGTTTAGCACAATAATTTCTAGACTTTGTATTTCGTCGTATTTGTATAAAACGAACTACATTTACCTTGGAATTATTGATTTTGTTACGCAAGCACGTTCTCTTATGCTTATACGTGTTGGATTAAAATTAATTAAAATTAATTATCCACTTCTATTTGCTTTAAAACTGTTTTTTCTTTATGTAATTTTTAACATACCATTATTAATTATAAAAATACGTCAATACATGTCCGTTTTCCTTAAATGACTTAAATTAATTTTGCGCATAAATAAATCGTTCTTTTCTATATACAGGGTGGTTGAAATTTTATTGTTTGCCACTAATTTAGCCCTTTGAATCACAACAATATATATATATATATATATACAGATGTGTGTAAGCGTAGGTGCGTGTGTGCGCGCACGTGTGTGTGTGAGTGAGTGTGTGTGTAAGTGTGTGTGTGTGTGCGTGTGTGCGTGTGTACAAATAACCTAAAGATTTCGAATTTTGATTAGATTGAAATAACTAAAACCCGGTGGCAGGTATCAAATAAACAGTAATTAAAACCTTTCGCCACAAAGAATGTTTAATAAATAATTGTTTCAACCCCCATTTGTTTATCATCAGAATCTATTAAGTTCAGAAGACGGAAGACGTAATGAAATGATTAATAATAATTATGGCATGTTTCAAATAAACAATAACTAAAAACCTTCACCACAAAAAAATATTTAAGAAATAGTTCTTATTTCAACCATTATGTATATTTTGCTTTCTGTGGTGAAAGGTTCTAATTATTGTTTATTTGAAACGTGCTAGAAAGTTATTACTAATCATTTCATTATTATTTTCCGATCTTCTGAACTTAATAGATACTAATGATGGCTGCACAGTTGTCGAAATACGTATTTAATTTTTAAATATTTCTTTGCGGTATAGAGGGTAACCACGTAATCGAAAAAGTACTTTGCTACACCTATTTATTTATTTAGTACATCCTTTAAATGCAATGCCCGTAGCATTCTTGCCTTTTGATTATATGATAGAATCATTATTAAATGATTATATACTATTTGCCGGAATATATACCTGGAATTCTATCCAGTAAAGATATACCTTAGTATCTGGCAATACCAGAACACAAAAATCATTTGAGACGATTAACGTAAATAACTTTTTCTTCTCGTGCCACTTAGTATGGAGTAGATTGATTACTTAATAATATAATTTTCACAAACAATAGAGGTTGCGTCTTCTGGCGAGGTAAACGTGATCTATGTCCGGCGTAAATTTATACAATAGATCGACACTTTTTCTCTATAATTGTTCTATGACAATATATATATATATATATATATATATATATGCTTATTTTTAATTACTGGTCTTCCCTTTCATACCCCACCTTTAATTTCTGACCAAGTGTTTATTGCCACAATTGACTGACTTTGCTTTTTAGTAGCGTTCTCTTGCTTTTAGTGTCTTTTTAAACAAGTTTCTGTTAAGTTCTTATTTATGTGAAAGTTTTGCATTAATATGCAAATGCAGTTGTTTTTGCTTATTCATTAACAGAAATATAATTTTCTTTATTGAAATACTACGAATAGGTGATAGTCTTCAAATTTTAAGAAATTAATACTAATTATCTTATACTAAAATTGCATGGATAGAAAGGCAATACCATTCGTTCAAAATATAAGAATGAGAGAAAATAATATTGCACATGCACAAATAAACTGAAACAAGTAAGACATGGTTTATGTAGTTCTAATTGACTTATTTGTTTTTTATTAAAGACAGGTAGAGATTTATTAATTATAGCTTTCAACAACATCTGCAACCAGATGACTTTGAAGTTTCAAAAAACATATATTCCTACAACGAAATTCCATTAGCACCATATTGAGCATAAATAAACTTACTATTAAAAAAGCAGCTCCTAAAAGGATGGATTTATGTCTTGTATCTAGAGATCTTCCAGGAAATTGTATAGACAAAGTATAGGCAACTTGCACTTGGTCCCACTGATGGTTTATACTTCCAACTTGCGTCATCCCATCTGCACTGTAAATCTATAAATGAAAGATTTTAGTAAAGTTGTTTCAGAGATTACGACTCTACTTTAAAATGTGCATCCTTTCCAAGTGAGATACAGGCACACATAGGTGGTCCCTCGATGCGGTACAAAACTTCATAATGTCTGTTGTAACAAAAAAATAGTGGAGCAGACATACTTGCGTTTTGTTTAATTATACCAACTAGCTCACCAGGGGGAACCCATACTTCAAGACTCTGCAATAAATTAAATATTGAGGGCATAAATAGGTGATTATTTAGCCTATGAGCGATTAGATCTTTGAAATTGTGTTTCATTCTCATGTATATGTTTTGTTATTACTAAAGTGCTAAACAGAAATGCTAGATTATTGTACTTCACGGACAAGAGGTTTCTCAGATTTGTAATGGCCACCCTTATGGTGTATTCGCTACATAAATAGATGGGGCCCCCGTATAGTCCATGGAATCCTGCGTTCTGATTTCTCGATGACTCCGCCCTCAAGTCCCACCCCCTGTGTTCTGTGGTCTGTAGCCCCGCCCCAACAACTTGATTGGTCGATGGCTCCGCCCAAGCCAACCCCCTGTTTTCTGATTGGTCGATGGCCCCGCCCAAGCCCCACTTTCTGTTTTCTGATTGGTCTGTAGCCCCGCCCCAACAACCTGATTGGTTGATGACTCCACCCATTTACTATCCACTTTTCAAACGTCAAACTCCACCTTCACTCTGACGTCACATCGCATAACTCCGCCTCCTGACGTAGCAATTGTCACACATCCGCCATTTTCAAGTACGTCACCCACAACTTTTGACAAATTGTATAATTAAATGCAAATTTACAACAGCCCTGTATATAATGATAGTGAATGAAGCTGTACTTTATTTTCTGTCATACGTCATTCCACCATCTTGTTGACCATATTTATCGTTTAAGGTGTGTCATCCGTTGACATACCGTGTAGATCAGAAAAAGACAACACCGCCACCGAGGAGTGAACCGGTGCTTTCCAGCATGTTATACGGATACGCTAACCACTGAGCTATCTAGCATGAGTGATGATGCATGCTCTACTACTAATACATTTTCCTTATTCGTACCTATACTTATATATATATAAAGCATATTTTGCTATAGCATAATAACAACGGTGTTACGTATAACACCTTTTTAATTTTAATAAGACAAGCTGCATAAATATTTCCGGATCATTTAATAAATAATTTAATTGAAATATTGTTGTACAACTGACCT
This sequence comes from Platerodrilus igneus, assembly GCA_036346225.1. Classification (NCBI taxonomy): domain Eukaryota; kingdom Metazoa; phylum Arthropoda; class Insecta; order Coleoptera; family Lycidae; genus Platerodrilus; species Platerodrilus igneus. Next base: position 1,251,624 of record JARFIW010001152.1, on the reverse strand, counting down.
TGACAAGAATGCGTGTTACAAAGATACGTACTCAGGTATAAACAAGTTTACTGCTTCTCTGTATAAAATAAAAATCTATATTGCAAATGGTGAAACTATCCTACTTATTTTTACAAAGTAGACAAAATATTTATTATTAAACAACAAATATGTAAGGTGCAAATCTAGAACGGACGCTTTTTTTCATTGAACCCAATAGTAAGTAATTGCTTGATGGAATTGAACGCAAAATTATAACAGAAAGATATTCATGATTTAAATTTATTAACAACCGTAAATCGTATAGTATTACGTTTATGTAATAACCTACTAGTAATTAACGGAACAGAAAACGGAAACACTATCGTTTGCTTCTGAAAGTTTTATTGCCAACATTTTACTACGACCATTGACCCTATATGTACGGCTGTTTATAATCTGCATATCTGTACTTTTAGTAAATACCAAAATAAATCATTTTACTGCTTCATATTGATAACTTGTAATAAAACTTTTGTGCGTTAGTCATCACATTGTTGTTAAATATTATGACATTATTTGTTACGAACTAACCTAGTTCAATTGTTGGAAACGCATACGCTTTACTCTCATATGTAGAACCCAATAAGAGGTTTCGCTTATATAAGGATCTAGCAGCGAAATTTGATAAATTACAAATGAATGTGAAATATTTAAAGCATGACGTAATCTTTTAATTTGTTAGTTCTAACAAACAAGTTTCGACAGGTATAATCCAGTGTACCATTCCAATTGTACGTTAGAGCTAAATTTGTTCAGTATCTGTTTGTCTTTCGGAGGTGTAGGACTGTTAATTTATTCCTCAAAAATAATTTTGGTACGAAACAGCTTTGTTGTACATTGTAAATATTTACTCCGAGCAGGGCGGTTGCGCATTTTGTGGGGTGTATTCAGGTATCTTCGGCAATATACGCTCGCTCCCACTCTGTAAGGTACATTAGGGGCAATTTTTCGTATTCAATTTAGTATTCAGCAGTAGCTAGAACGGTAAACATGGTGATTAACGTTCCTCAACTTCTTGGGAATAAAGAAAAACCAACAAATAAGCGATTTGGATTGTGGCTGTTGGCAGAAAATATGTGCAACAATAATCTGGTGACATATTGGTAATATTTGTTATGTCGAAGGGGAACAGATGCTGACTGATGGACTACACACACCAATTACAGAACAATTTTGTGACAATATAATGTTGGTTACAATTTGCGACCTTTCTGACACCGAGCAAACATCTGCAAACAAAAGGAGGTATATCCTAAAAAAAGAAATTTGTGGTGCATTTAACAGCTATCTACGAGGAAAGTTCGACCGATTTGTTTCCGCTAGGCATGGTGTTAAAGCTAAGCTTCCGTTTTCTCTGGAAAGCACTAACAAGATGGGCCAGGGAGTAAAAGAAATTATCGGAAAAGAAGACCTCGAAAGCATTAATAAAAAATTCCAAAATCCTATATGTGTTCCGTACAAAGTGGAACTAGCAGATGTTAAGCTGGAAACTTTATTGGAGGAACTACCAGATATATTAGACGAACTCAAAAAAAATTATTACTATCTTTTTGACATGGATGTAACCCAAGATTTTGCTGGCATATATAGCAAGATGGAGATTTGTAATTATTTAACTACAAACTATAACTTTTGTTACAAGGGCGAATACAAAGAAAACTGCAATATTATAGTTGACAACGATAAAACTGAGAATCGATTGTTTAACATGGCTAACAACCAATACAAAAATTAAGATATACAACAAATTTTTGTGTCAGATAACAAGTCCTGGTCTTAATAAACAACTTGGAAATCATATACTAGATTTTATGTTGTCCAGATGCACGTTTAAGGGAAACATTCGCGTCTACTTTGGCCAAAGAACATGGTATTACACGATTGGAAGCGACAATATACAACTGTACAATTGAAAACTGTGTCAGTCAGAACAGGTGTATAATCCTTTAAAAGACTGTTGAACCTTATTGGAAGATAGTAAGTTATACTTCCTAAAGGCGCCAATGTACTCGATACCACTTGCCAAAATGTGGAGTAAGCTATCGGACAAGCTACAAAATAGCTGCTGTTTAGTGTATAATAACCTACTACAGTACGTATATTGGGGGAATAGCAATACAAAGAAATTGACTGGCTTGCAAATTAAGTTATCCGAAAAACCAGAGGAAAAAGAAAAATTGATAAAATATGTGCTTTCGGCTTTTATTTTTAACTATTTACCTGTAAATTATTTGGAGATAGTAGAGGAAGAAGACAGCCAAGGTAAAATAATAATCTTACACAAGTACTACATTAAAGCAGGTAGTACATATTTTACACAATCTGCAACACCATATTCTACAATTCCAAAAGAAATAATCATTTCGGAATTAGGGTTGATAGATACGCCTAACATTTATCCAGAGGTTGTACAACAACGCGTAAATATTGGCAGTAAACTCTATCCGTTTACGCTAAAGGAAATTGCCCCATTATGCACGCCATACACTGTAAGTGAAAAAAAAAGACAGCTGGAGTTAGAAGAAATGGATGCAAAAAGGCGAAAGTTGGACTACATGGAAAACACTGCAACAATACGCGAACAATACAAAGATCTGTTAGACAAAGAACATCTTATTAGAGAAAATGAGGAAGGATTAAAAGATTATTTTATGCGGCGATGGACTGACGTAGATACATCTGGGATCTACAAGCTGTATGCATTTGTGGTTAGTAAGAAAGACTTTTTTAGTTATGTAGGCGTCCTTGCGGAAAAGATGGTACTAAATCCGTATACTTTTTAAAAGGTTATTCTAAAAACGTATTTATTAAGATGGCAGATAACATAGACGAACTAAGGAATGCGAGTTTCTTAACCTTGGCGTACACCACACGCAAAGAGGTTCCGCTAAACATTGTATATTTACCTAGTAAAGAACCTTTCGGATCATTTAAAACGGAAGGTCTTACAACCTATAACAAACATATATTTTCAAAAGTGGTGGACATGCAACTACGCAATAGTGAGTGGGAGAATAAGGATTCCTTCCAATACCGACAAGAAGAAGTTGATCAAGCTAACAAAATACGTATGCAGGAAATAGTGGGAAAGCCGCGATTAAAAGATTGTCACAAGCTGCAAGAATTACACGAAGGAAGGAATGAATCTGGTTGTCGGTGAAATCAAAAACTTTATATATAGAGACAAACTTCGGTACATTTTGCAATTCGAAAACCTAGACGGTCTCTATGTATCAAACTATTGGCTAGAAAGGAAGATAGAGGACTTGGGTGTCGATTTAAATTTTAAGTTGCGAATAAAATTAGATAAAATTAAAACCACTCCAAACAAACATAAAGGTCTGCTTTTTGTGTATAACTTTGTATTAAAATTAAGTTTAAATGGCTCCATGCTTGGCATTAAATATTTTTAAATTTTGTTATGTATAATGCCAGAATAAAAATTTTAGATTAGTATTACATTGTTGTTTATTTATCAAAGGCTATGACATCACTGCGGCCTTGGAAAAGTAGCCGAAACTAGGTAGCCGAGAGCATAGCAAAGTGGTGATTTTACCTATATGATGTATGAGGAAACACAAAGAAACATCAGTATACAATATTCATTGAAGCAAAAAGAGGCTGCTGGAGCGGGTGTAAAGGTTGATGGTTATTGTCGAACCACAAATCAGATTTCTTTTTTTCCAAGGGTGCTATTGGCACGGATGTCATCAATGCTTTGAAACTGCGCTAGACAGTGACGTTGCTATTCATAACAACTTCACGGACAGTTTAAATGCAAAGTACGAACGAACCTTAAATCAAACAAAATGGCTTAAGTCAAAAGAATATGAAGTAGTTGAAATATGAGAACACGAATTTCGTCAATTGCTAGAAACAGACCGCCAGTTAAAAAAAAACTAAACAATCACCCGGCTTTGACTTATTTGCCTCTAAATCCCTGTGAAGCATTCTTTAAAGGAAGAACCGAATCTACCGTGAGTTATTATAAAGCAAGAGATAATGAACAAATCAAATACATGAATGTTTGTTCATTATATTCGTACGTATGTAAATATGGCCGGTTCCCTTTAGTGCACCCGCGAATTTACTTGGACGAGGAATGTCAGAAACTAGATCCCTTCCACGCAGATGGAATCATAAAATGTAAAATCTTCCACCACAAAATTTGTATCACCTTGTTTTACCGTATAAAATGAATGACAAATTAATGTTTGTTCTCTGCAGAACATGTGGTGAAGGTTTCAATCAAAGCGAATGCTATCACGAAGTTGAAGATAGGGCATTATCGGGTACATGGATTGTGGATGAGGTAAAGAAGGCTATTGAGAAGGGGTATGTAGTTTTAGAAATGTATGAAATCTGGGAATACGACACCATACAGTACGAAAAGAACGTTGGAGAATTGTTTACTGAAATGATAAACAAGTTTATCAAACTTAAACAGGAAGCATCCGGCTGGCCTCTTGGTTGCGCAACAAAAGACGAAAAAGATGCATACATAGAAACATTATTAAACATTATTAAAAATCCAGGATCAAGGTCTTTAGATAAATTAATACTAAATAGCTTTTGGTATGTACCTTCATTTTCTTTTTTATATTTATTATATTTGTTTTCTTTTAGGGGAAAATTTGGAGAACGACAGAATCAGCCCAAGTGTTCGATCATACGGCAGCCATTAGAACTATATAACCTTGATGCCAACCCAGCTATTGATATCAATCACATTACTATCATCTACAAGGAGGTACTACTTGTCTCTTGGCAATATAAAGAAGAAGCTGCTGATACTCTCAATACTGTCAACGTGGTGGTTGCCGCATATGTCACTGCTCAGGCGCGGCTGAAGCTGTACAGTTATTTAGAAAAACTAGGTGATAGTGTTCTATATTGTGATACTGATTCTGTAATTTACATATCTCGGGAGCACGAATGGAACGTTCCCACCGGTACAGGACTTGGTGAGATGACAAACAAACTAGAAGAGTATGGCCCTGGAAGCTATATATGCGAGTTTTCAATCAGCGGGGCCTAAAAATTACAGCCACAAGGTGTACTCTCCATCGACTGATAATTATCAAGAGGTACGTAAAGTGAAAGGGTTTAACTTAAATTATCACACAGCTAAATACATTAGTCTAGAAACCATGACGAATTTAATTCAGAAACAACCACCAGGAAGTATACAGGTAGAGCAAAATCAAATAAGGAGAACAAAAACACATCAGATAATTATTACAAACGAAATCAAGACCTACAAAGCTTGTCTTGAAAAAAGAAAATTTTTAGAAGATTATCAATCAATACCTTATGGTTTCAAGAAAATCAAAAACTGATTTATTTCAAACTTATGTACACAATTTTTCAAATGAATTGTATAAAGTTCTGAATTTTTTATTAATACATGCCTTTCATCTTATGTTTATTAAAAAAATAAACAAAGTAACCGAATAATGTCTGAGTGCGAACGCGTGTGTAGGTGTGTGTGTGTGTGTGTGTGTGTGTGTTGTGTGTGAGAGAGAGCTCGAAATTGTCTTGCCATAAAGGATAATTGAAAATAAGCAAACAGACAGACCAGTATATACCTGCATACAAACAAAAAGTCAAACAGGTTGTAAGTAGGTATAGCAGCGAAAAGTGGAGGGCTGCTGATCGTCACCTCTCTGTGCCTTTAAAATAATTTAAAATCAACACCATCAAATTTAGGCGCCCACTAGCTCAGTGATACTACGCACAGAGTGAAGCGACGGTATGATTACAAAGAATTTTTACTCACTTCTCCCCAACACTCAATTCACCCGAATAAGACAAGCGAATTCACCAAAAATTGTATAATGAACTAAATAAAATTTTTAACTAATTACAATTTACAAATCTACGCCATTTTTAATATCATTTACCTTTTATAGAACTTTGAAATCAAAATAAAAGAAATATCCCTATCGAATCAGCTCTCTACGAAGATTATAAATTTTCACACATTTTTTTTTAAAAGCAATTAAAACCAACAAAAAAATGTCTTATCACGAATAGTTTAGTTGAACGTTTAAAGAAATATTCCCTTTTTATAACATAATTCTACCAAATTTCTGTTGACCTTTTACACACTGTATTTTAATCATATACTAATTTTAAGCTCACTTTTTGAATACTCATATTATTTAAAATTACAAATGCTACGTGCTATAAATTGAATAAATAGTTCTGACCTTATAGTTCTCCTGAACTCCTTGCTTGAGTTTCCTGGCCCAAATTCCCACTTCTCCTGAAACGTCCGACAATTCAGCATAGAGTCGTTTATTCAGTATCTTAGAGTTAATCAATAGATTAGTGTTTTCACCAATAACTTAGTGTTGTTTATTCATTAACTTAATATGCCCTAAATTTATAAAATTGCAAAAAAATTATTTATATTAACTATTTCTAAACTTACGTTTATATCAACGGCAAAATTTATATATGAATTTATTTCAATATGCACTCTACTGTTTATATCACTTTACGTTGAAATTTTATTGAGTTCAACTTTAAAAACTTTCACTAAAAATTGTATTCGCGTAATAATCTTCTTTTCAAAATAGTTAGTTTTACATAATCAAGTTCCTTCTCGAACGTTCCACGCGTTCTGATTGGATGAAGAAACGCTATCAGTTGTTCGTACGTGGAAAAGACGTTTCAATTACAGTTGTATCCGCAAGGTCTTGGATTTAGGATGATCTAATATTGGAGGTTTCTAGAAAAACTTGATTAACAAATGGTATTAAATATGTACGTTCTAAATTGCCGTATATAGCATTTTGTGAACGTTCTATATTGCACGTATTATGATGATTTACCATTGCCTCAAATATCTATACTTTATTCAAATATGCTTTTTTTAAGTGTTTGACTATTACAAACCAGTATAAATTACTCACTTTTATTAATTTCTTTACGCAAATATGCTTAGATTGAACGAAATTTCATTTCGTTGGTCATTTTTCTCCAAATCTGTTAAATTTGTATGTGTTTTGAGCTTAAAAATGTCCTTAATTATTCTAAAATAATTTAATTACTTCAGCAATTATTTATTTTAATGAAATGTAGGGAAGTTATTACGGAATGAGCTTCCTTTAATTAATTGTAGCTTGTTATTAATTTTATACAGGGTGACTTGTATTTGCTTTTCCATAATGAATGAATCATGTACATTTTTTAGGGTTTAAATGTTTGGTTTTCGTAGTTTTTACGATATTTACATGAGGTATTTCTCGCTTGTGATCTTATATGATCTTAAATAACCTTATAATTATATACTTAATTTGTTCGGCGTCAGAAAAGGTCGCAAATTTTAACTAGCATTATATTGTCACAAAATAGCTCTGTAATTGGCGTATGTAGTCCACTAGTCAGCAGCCGTTCATGTCTAACATAAGAAATATTACCAATATCGGTAACTAAATTATTATTGTACAAATTTTCTGTCAGCAACCACAACCTAAATCTCCAACGTGATTAAAGTTCCTCAACTTCTCGGAAATAAAGCTAAACCAACAAATGAGCTGTTGTTTAGTGTATAATAACCTACTACAGTACGCATATTGGGGGGAAGAGCAATACGAAAAAGTTGACTGGCTTGCAAATTAAGTTGCTTTCGGCTTTTAGTTTTAACTATTTACCTGTAAATTACTTAGAGATAGTAGAGAAAGAAGACAGCCAACATAAAGCAAAAATCTTACACAGCTGCTAGATTAAAGCAGATAGTACATATTTTACACAATCTGCAGCCGTATATTCTACGATCCCTAAAGACATAATCATTCTGAGTCAAAGTAGTTAATACACCTAACACTCCTTCCCCCCCCCCAGGTTGTAAGACAACGCATAACTATTGGTAACAAACTCTATACGTTTACGCTAAAAGAAATTACCCCTTTATGCGCGCCATACGCTGTAAGTGGGAGAAAAAAAAACAGTTGGAATTAGAAGAAATGTATTCAAAAAGACGGAAGTTGGACTATATGGAAAAATATGGAAACTCTATTGGAAGAACTACCCTATATTCATGTCATGTCATGTCATGTCATGTTGACGGATTTGAGATTTGACATGGATATTACGCAAGATTACAAAGATGTGTTAGACAAAGAACATCTTATTAGAGAAAATGAGGCAGAATTGAAAGATTATTTTATGTGCCGGTGGACCGACTTGTAGATACATCTAGGTTTTACAAGCTATATGAATTTGTGGTTGGTAAGAAAGACACTTTTAGTTATGTGGATATTGTGGATACTGCTAGAAAATATGTGCATTAAAAAGGAGTAGGTATGAATTTTATCAGTACACTTTTTTTCTTTTTTTTTTTAGATGAATACGTTACATTTTTGTGTTAGTACCTAATGATTACATAACAGGTTTTCCACGACAAAAACCACTGTGTCGATATATAGATGTTCGTAACATGAACTTCCTACATAAGCTACAGCTTACTTTTTCTCTGTCATACTCATACTGCCAGTTCTTAAAACCTTCATAGCTATCCCATGAGCTATTGTATGGAATCCATTTACCGGTTCGGCCTTTTTTAATGAAACTTTTGTTACAACAATCTCGGCCTGTATGTGCATAGTACTGAACAAATAGAACAGACGCAATCTTCTTTTTTGTATGAAACTGTCATTAGTAATACGCACACTAGTGTTTTCTATTGGAAGCTCTTGAGTAGCTTTCTTCTTTTTCTTCTTCTCTATCCTGTAGTGGCCGTTTACTAACTATAACAATGTTTGAATTTATGGTAGTGCTAAGAATTAATATGTAGCATGTGAATCTTTAAAACGGCGAATGATACAAAGTGTATCAAATTTGACGAGTTGCAAAATTTAGAGTATGTGTGTGCATGTCGTTATAGTAGACCTTTTATTTTTAAAATGAGATTTTGTGTATTTTCGTTTTCTCTAATTTTAGATTTATTTTAAGTGATATTGTAAAATCAAAGGCATTTCCTCATTTTGTCACTTTTTACGCGCTACAAAATGTCGTCTTAGAATTATTTATCTGAGATTTAGTCTCCGACAAACCATAGGTGCGTGATGTTTTAGCCGCACCTTTTTCGACTTGTATATGAATAGGGCGTCATTCTGCCTCGCTTTTTAAAAATGTTGTACCATAATTAGGTGCTATTTTGCGCCGGTAATTTGATAAATTTTTGGCGAATTGATATAGTTGATATCCTGTTTAAATCTACTAACATTTGCGGTTCCATTTGTAATTGGTGGAGGTTCATATTGACAGTTGCACATTATTTTGCAATTTGTAGAAGACCAGATGCTTCATATGAGATATGACAATGTGGCCAAAGTAAAATTAAATCAATACTTTTATTGTGTCATTTAGTTTTATTGATAAATATAATTTCTAACCTACTAATTCAGTTACAAACGATATTTTAGATTCTGAATTTTTCACTGTTTTGTATTTGTGATTATATTTTCAAAAATTTAGTGTACCTTGTGGAAGAAACAATAAAAGAATGGAGCAATACCAACAGGTTTGTTTAGTGCCGATTAAACCCTTAGCGATGTGATTTTATATTAAAAATAAAGCATATAAGTCGTAGTCAAATGACAATTCATGTTCAGTGTTCTTATTATACCGGGTGTGGAATTTGTTCACACACCATAGAGATTTCTATCTTAAATTTTTAATGTTCAAATATTGGCGCCCCAAATTATTTTAAAGAAATAGTGTAAATATCTTTCTTGTGCAATAAAAATACTGTATACGACCTATCATTATTATTACTTACTTTCTCACTTTTTATAAAAGGGTGCCTCGGAATTATTGAAACAGTGGTAATGTTGTAATCACAAATGTAGACGTATTTTAAATAGTTTTGCGTTTATAAAATGCAAAGTAATGCCGAAAATGTATTTCCCTTTCCTAAAAGTTTTAAAGAAGGAAACAAACTTCTACCTTAACAAAAACCAGCGACGATGTTTTGATCAACTGTTGAAAGACAGGCACAACCTGTTTTTGTTAACATAATAGTTTTATTTTCCTTAATTTTAACCATTATATGGAAAGTAAAAAATAAATAATGATAAAGTTGTATAAAGTATTTTTTTTTCTACAAGAAATATAATTACACTTTTTTTCTAAAATAATTTGGTGATCCAATATTTGAACATTAAGAATTTAACATGGAAATCCCTATGGTGCGTGAACCAATTTTACATCCGGTAGGTGAATTTCTGCCATGCTGTTTAAAATTAAAAATAACTGCTACTATACGTGAATAATATGGTAACCATATGATCTGATGTTGCTATGGCAAACCTATTCTATTTGGGCTGTCCCAATAACAATATTCCCTTGCTGAAAACTAAAAAATAAAAAATTAAATTTTTAAAAAACGTTTAAAAACGCTTTTCTTTTAAAACACTAAACTAAAAAGTAAAAAATAACTTTCAATGAAATTTAAAGCTCAAAAGTATAGCTACAGGAGAAATATGAAATATGTGTTTTAAAAGCTTGAGGTCTCAATACTCTCAGTAATACCATTTCAAACCTTCATATTTGACATGAAGCCTCAAAGATTATGCGCCCTGCTCCACCAGATGTTTATAGATGAAAACTCAGTCTAAGCTTAGCTTCGTGCTACTCATTTTAACATCAATTTCAACATCCAAATCCATGTATATTACACTTGTTTATTATCGCTTTATTAACGTACGAGCTTGTTAAGGTATTTGTAGGACCTCAGTTACTTTAAATCACTCGCCACTATTCGCGTTACTAACTATAAAGCCCCAAATAATCTAATACTATTTTACTAAATTTTACAAATTTTTAATACTCACAAGCCTCGTCCGTATTTATACAATAAAACCATGCCCCCCTTTGGCCACTCTTTACGTGAAATACTTAATTGAAAATAATATTTCCGCAAATTTTGTATAACCGTCTTAAAACTTTCAGAAATATTCCTCGTCAACACGTTTTATCATCCAAACTATCGCATCCACCTGTCGCGTGTTCGTCTGTTTTAAAACTATCTATTTTCGACGAATGATACAGTTCAGTGACGTCATAAAACTCCGCCTGTAATATCTCTATTCCTGTCATGCATATTTGATGTCGCGTTCTAACCTTGCTTGCGTTGTAGAAAATCGATATTGCTGCCCGCGTCTTATGGACTCCACGTGGATCGAATACGTGCGTACTCAATCGAATGCTTTTATACCCGTCTCATTCTGTAGCATATTATTGATTGTGCATCTCTTCCGCTCTTTAAGAAACTCTCGTTAGTGTTTATGCAAAGCCACCGACGGTTGAGCAATATTTCCTTAAAGCTCGCCTTATTATGCACACAAATAAGCGGAAGATGACCTTTCCAACATGCAGGTGTGCTTAATTAATGATCGTTTAAAATAACATTTCTCGGAACCTTGGGATTATTGATTTTACATGCTCTGATGCGTTTTCTGACGTTATTACCCGTTAAATTAAAATAAATTAAATTAATTAATAATTTCTATTGACTTATAAAACTTATTTTCTTTATGAACTTATTACTTTTTAATCCCTAATTATAACATTACGTCAATACTTGTTAATCTAAATTAAATAAATGAAATAAATTTTGCACGTAAATATTATGTTCCTTTCTCTACACAGGGTGTTTGAAATTGCACTTCTTACCCCAAATTTAACACTTTAAATCCACTACAATATATATTAATTGCTTATAGCAAATTTTTAATAAATAAAACAGTATATACTATGTATAAATAAACACTAACTTTACGACGAATCGAAAGAAAGTTATTAATTATACAAAACAAGCTAGTAATTTGTATAGCCATAATTTATGTAAAGTTAGTGTTTATTTATACATCGTATATACCATATATATATATATATATATATATATATATATATATATTGTCGTGATGTTATCTTCTATTCTGCCCCACGAATTGTGTCACCATAAATGTTGTGTAGTTACCTGTAAAAATTGAGCCGCAGCGTTGGGCGCCATAAATGCTGTGATGTTAATCTTGTGGAACGTCGCTAATTCATGCCCCACTAATTGGGTGCCATAAATGTTGTGATGTTATCTTCGATTCTGCCCCGCGAAATGGGTCGTCATAAATGTCGTGTAGTTACGCTCCTAAAACGTGCCCCAATGTTGGGATGTCATAATACTGTGATGTTTACCCTTGAATCGCCTTCGGCTGCTCTGCTACTAATTTCTATTTGCTCAAATTTCCTAAATTAATATTGATACCTACCTGTTACATTCAAAAACTTCCTCTCAATATCCTCATGCTGAAACTTAAATAGAAATTCACACCAATCACACACTCAAAAATAACTCAATTAGCCAAATACATCACACTCTATTTAAATTAGATCCATGTTACATTTTAAAAACACCATTCCTTTATGTACCTTCATAATGGTCAATAATTTTGTAACAATAATAATGAAAATCGATAACCTTTTAAACACATATTTTTATTAAGGTAAGGAGGCGTGTTTAATACCTTACGTTAACCCTGTGTCGTAGAATGAGCTCATAGTAAAACTCTATAACTGTGCATATAGATTTCTTGCACTACCAAATATCAATAAGCCCTCTATACCTCTTTACAACCTCTGGTTATCTGTAAATTATTTAATTGTTTTCAAAAATCAATTTCCTTAAGTCCCATAAATGTCTGTTCATAAAATATCAAATACTAGTAAAAACACATCAAAGTACAAAATCCAAATAATCACAAACCATGAAAATATTCACAACTCAATGTACTATTCTATCGCCTACTTGGTTTCTATCTTCTAAATGTGATCCATCACTAGCCCCTTGGAGATGCTGCCGTTTAGTAGGTTTCCAATCCATCAACTAACTCCTCGGTCGAATCACCATACCTGCCATGCATCCAACCCAAAAATACTAATCTCCAAAATTTGGTTCCTTTTATTCCAAATTAACTTTTAGTACTTCCGTGCATTCCAATACCAAAATAATAAGCTTTGTACTTACATATCACTTTAACGTTTTAGCAACAAGATGCTATATTAGTTTCTACATAAATTTGTATTAACTGCACTAATTCGCTTACAAGTAGCTATATCTATCAGGAATGATGGATGAAATCAAAGAGACTTCGGCCACTCTCTGCTAATCTTTAAATAAGTCCCCCCCCCCTATTTGCAAATGGCACGTACACGTGTGTACCCGTTCCTATAATTCTTAAAATTATTTTTCCATTGTCTTCTGTTTCTACGAAAAAGCTCTAACGAACATCGGTTTCTCCAGAATTTTCATAACAAACACGCCACTACTCGGTAAACAGCTTCAAAACTGTCAACCGTCACTTTTAATTCTCCGAATTTAGCCTCTACTTTGCAATTGATTCACGCCTTCCACTTGAAGAAACATTTTTCATCTCCCTTGTATCTATATCTTTATCTCACACATATGCCTCCACTAGCAGAACATCTGCCCTTCTTGTCCAATTTACACCAATTACCTTGCTTGGCTCCTTTCTTCTACTTTTTAACTGACGCGTTCCTGCTTCTAAATATCCTTGAAATTATTGATTTTATTCAAGTCTCTCTACTATACTATCTCTGAATTAATTATATGCATCTCTCTTGTACTCAATACATTTTTATTCTACCTTAGTCTTTTCTTGGTTCTATTCTATACTACCTCCAAGATTAAAATCAATATTTTAACCAACAAACCGCGTTTACATTAATATTGTGTGATTTTGCTTTTGTCTTTGCTACAAATTGACTGCATTAATTCCAACGGCTGTTCTTTTCCAATAACCCATTAAATTTTGTTTGTTGCCATGTTACCGAAAAATATTACCTCCCCCTGTTGTTTTGTTCTGTTTTAAACGTGTAGGGTTCTACGTTTGAAAATATAAATGTTATTTTAACATATGCTCGACACTTTTAGATTATCCTGTAATACTTCAATACAAATTTAAATACGTTATAATTTTACACCAATTATTATTTATTATGGCCTATATTTACACAAGTACTATGTTACATGATTCCTAGCTAAATTAAATTGACTCTACATTATTATATATTACTTTAGCTCTAAAATAATTGTAAAAATATTCTAATTCCCTAACCGAATAAATTTATTTTATATTATCCTATAGCTCTTAACCTATGAGTTAACTTGTACCCTTATGTATCCCAATGACCCCTTAATTACACGAATATATATATATATATATATATATATATAATAAGTACCATATTTTTCTTGGCCAATATGTTTAATAAATTCACCAACTTTGGATTTAGGTCACTGTTGAATAAAACTCTAAGATGGTTTAACCCCTTCAATACATTTTACGCGTTTCGGTCATTTAGGATCGTTTTATTGTAGATGACTTTTGAAAACGGTCCTAAATGACCAAGACGCGTAAAATGTATTAAATGGGTTAAACCATCTTAGAGTTTTATTCAGCAATGACTTAAATCCAAGATTGATGAATTTATTATATATATATATATATATATATATATATATATATATTACTGTGGATTTATAAGCTTAGATAGGTGTATATAAGTCAAACATTTATTTATTTGTAGGTACCTTGTATGTAGAAAAATCAATATAATTTAAATTGTTTCAATATAGTTAAATAGGGATAAGATTAGGTAAAATAATGTAGATTTAATTTTTATACTTCAATTTAGGACTAGGATAATAATTAATTATTAATAGGATCGAGGGCAAATACAGATGTTGTGTGCAAATATTATTATAATAGCTTTTCATTCTGGGTGTAGTGTAAAAATCAATAATTTCTTAAGGGTAGCGTAAGCTAAAACATTTGTGTAACTTTACAAGGTTATATATTCGAAAACAAACTACACCGGTTGGGAATTTCATGGAACGAACGTGCAGTAGATAAACAATTTCAATACAGCTTTTAAACGTTAAGAATATATTTTTTGGTAAAAATCGTTAACTGAAAACACATGTCTATAAGAGCAACGGACGGTTAAATGTAGAAAACATCGATAAAATAAGGCGAGAGACGAAGTTTAGCGTGCAACAGACACAGAGGGAAGATATCATATGGTCAAGTTGTTGTGACTTTCAAACGTTTGTAAGACGGGGATATTTTTAAAGGCAATAATCGGGACAAGGATGGAGCGTGTTTGCAGAGGATATTGATTTTCAAGGCGCACAGTAAAGTAGGGAGAAACAACTCTGAACAGTGTGGTGATAGAGGGACTATGCAAAGATAGAAAACATGGGATAGACAAGGAAACAAGAAATGTAGAAATGACATAGACAACTTAGGAAGGGTATGAAAAGAAGACTAGAGAGTGTTATGATGAGAGTAGAAGCGAGATAATAGCATGTATGCGCATATAGGAGGCGTGATTTTAATTGTTTGGGGGTGATAGGAGTGTTAAGGATTTTGAGAAAATTAAGACGTTGGCAAAGTTAACCACTTTTTCGGAGTAAAGCCGTGTTTGAGTTTGACAAGTCTTGGTTTTCGATGATGGTTGTATTTTGGTGCACGTAAATTTTAGGAATTGAGCAGCCGTTGGATAAAGTTTCAAGGAATGATTATGAGGGAAACGTGAAACTTGAGAGGGGATTTGGTTATATAAACGCGCAGAAGGAGGTAAGCGCTCTCTTAGTTTTTGATTCTGCCGAATACTTCATCCTAGCTTCAAATTACGCGACTAGTGAATTAAGAGATAATTACAAGTGTTTAAATGCACAAGTTGGTGCAAATTTTAAAACGGAGTGAACCGTAAAAAATTATTTTGATTTAATTGAATCAGGATGAACCGTAAGTAGCAACTTATTTGTAAATTGGATAAGGGTGCTAGCACTTGCTTAAAAGACGCGATTGTTATGAATCTCTAACGGCAGTCTTGAGGGTTTTTGGAGTATCGTAATTTGGATGCCAAAAGAGTTCGAGAGATACTTGCAGTTACTAATTGGAAAGCAACAATGCGGAGTGATCCAGGTACGAGCAGTCAGTAGAGGAGAGCATCCTTAGAGGTGGTAATCTGGACGAAAAATACCCTTCAGGAAATGAATATTTTTTTGAAAATGTTGTGGTGGTGCTTATTTTTGTTTAAATTATTAGTAATTTTGGAGTATATATTGTGATGAATTTATGAACAGAAAATTAATTGATTTACCTTTGTAAAAGGAATATTTAAAATCTGAAGATGTAAATAGATGTATATGAAATAATTATGAATATTTCACAGATGTAAAAGGTAAACGGGTCTTATATTTAAAATTTTCAGTGTCAAAATTTGGCACGCAAATACAAAAAGGTTTATACTGAGCTCACCATAGACCAGGGAAAAATAAAGTAAGGTTCTCGGATAGGCCCATCTACTCTAGAATGAGCTTAAGAATATAGACATGCAAGAAATCTTTGTTGTATGAAGTTAATGAGTAGTGGGGTAAGGCCGGTCTGAATTCAAAACGTGCCCACACGTATTTTACATATGTAAAATACACGTGAGTAGTGGGGTAAGGCCGGTCCTAATTCAAAACGTGTTCACACGTATTTTCCATATGTAAAATACACGTGCACCGTTTTGAATTAGGATCGGCCTTATATACTTTCAATGTAAAACAGTTGTGAAAACATTTCAATGTAAAATAGTTGTGAAAACATGAATTCTTATATACTTTCAAATGTAAAATACTTGTGGGCACGTTTTGAATTAGGATCGGCTTTATATTATTTTCAATGGAACATACATACTTCAAAACACACGTATGTTGAAAAATGTAAGTGCAGAGAAAACGTGTGTAGATGTTTTGAATTTGGTTTTCTAGCGAGAAGTTATAAAGTATGCCAGATGCAAAATATCGCATTCAAGTCAATTGTGTTTCATTAAAGTGGATTCTGATTTATGTTTTTTATTTATGTTTAGAGGCTGCAAATACACATGGGCCGGTTTCAATTCAAAATGTGTTCACTCTTGTGATAGGTTGAAATGTGGGTTGGCAAGGTACGCAGATGGTGGTAATCTGTTATATAAGGAGATTGCTCCTAATATTAATTTAATTAGTCGAAGAAAAGCAGTATGGATTTTAATACTCTTAATAAAACAACATATCGCAAACCTTATGTAAATTCAAAAGATCTTGTAGTGAATAAGAGGTTTGAAGTTTTAAAAGTGGAAACAATCAAGACAAAATATGGAGAAAGAGTATTAGTGGAAACAGAAGAGTTCAAGAGTATATTGCCATTGAGATATTTTGAATACTTTCAAGCACATGGAGTGAAACAATTAAATGAAAGTATTGGCTCGAACAAACACGTATACATAACTAGTAAGGGATCGATCGGTCTAACTGTCAACATAGAATTTTCAGAATAATATGTCACTAATCTAAGAAATTAGTTTATTAATATAATAATATACATCTTGTTCTTTACTGTCGATTGTATAAAGAATGATGTATTTGATTAAAGTGGGTTCTGATTTATGTGCGTTTTACTTTGAGTTTACTACCTTGTTTAGAGAAAGTCTTGTTTCAAAAGAGAAACTTTTATAAGATACTTTTTTATTTTACAAATTGTTGAATATTTTGATCTAACTATTTATAAATGAAAAAGTATTTATTAACTCCCGTTCTTGAAGTATCTGCTGCTCTCTCGCAGCCAGTTCCTCTCTTTTTTGCTTTATTATTTCTAGCTCCAAATCTATACGACGCAGTAGCTTCTCTCCACGCTTTTTAAATGCGTTAAGCAACTCTAATGTGTCATTTTCGTAGAATTTGTCATCTTCACAGCAAACAGTCATATTAGATTCTGTACATAACTTTTTCATAGCCAACATGTTTTGCCGGATCTGTGAGCATAACATAAAAGATTATTGTAGGTTCACCTATTCTTTTGTATACTACCTGATGATTCTGAGAGGATCAGAGTGTGTGAACGATCCGACGATAGCGTCAGAATTTCCAGAATGGTTTTTTGATCCTAATCTAATGTAACTTATAAATTAGTAGTGTTTAAAACACATGTATAAATGTGAAAAAGCACTTACCGTGATATATCTATTACGTCACTATCAAAAATAGCAGCAGTGTCGATTTGAGGCGAAAAAGAACCAAAAACTTCTTTAATCAATTCTTCGTCAGAATGTAATATAAATTGCTCTAGAACTTTTACGTTGGTACTATTACAATTTTTGATTGATGATAAGTTACTCACTTTTAAAAGTTGCTAGTAATAGTAACTAATAATTATACAAGAGAGCTGATTGAATACTGTTGGTAAAATCTACGTGAAATATTTATATTAAATAATAAACTGACCTGTTAGAAAAAATTAAAAATTTGCATCGTTTACTAAAAAAATTCAGCTCTGTAATCTATTCTAATGAACAAAACAGTATGTAAGCGAATATAATTATACCTCAGCAGAAATAATGAATTAGATTCATTGTCTGAAAAAGAAATTGCAATGAAGGCACACAATAAAAAACCTAAATTAGATTAATTTCGTTTTAGATTACTGCTAGCATAATTTATTTTCCATAAAACTTAACAAAAATTGACTTTATATGCATATATATATATATATACATATATATAGGTATATAGTAATTTGTGTGTGTGTGTGTGTGTTTACGCGAATCATGCTGAAAAAGAAATTCTTTAATTCTATCAAGGTACTGCAAAATGTTTTTTTAATACTGGGTTTTTAAAAAAACCATGAGTGCGTGTAAATTATTATTTATTATTTAAAATAATGCAATGCAAATGGCCCTTAACTAGTAATATATATATATATATATATATATAAATATATATATATAGAATAAGTTTTAGATTACCGCTGACATAATTTATATGCATATATAGGTAATTGTGTGTTTACACGATTTATGCCGCATAAGAAGTTCTTTAAAGGTACTGCTATATGATAAAACTGCCGAATGTTTTTTTAATACTGGGTTTCTAAAAAACCATGAGTGCGTGTAAATTATTAAACAACATTGACGGTTTAATCTGAGACATTTTTTCAAATTTGCTTTATTTTTTATTAAAGGATTTCATATGTAACCATGAAAAGTAGCGCTGTAATGATAGTGTATTTTCTGTATACAGCATAAATGAAAGGTTGTATAAAACATTCTTATTACTATACTGCAAACAAGCACATTTTTGCCGTAAACGCAGTTGAATAAAAAATGATGTTGTATGCTAATTCTTTTACAATTGTTTTGCTTACGTCAGATAATATTTTTGTATAAATAGTAAATAAAGCTATACATATATTAAGTAGTGTATTGATTTGTATAGAATCATGAATTCTGAAACCGTGGGCGAGATTAGTAGCGCTATTTTGAGATTAACTGTAAAATGCGTGAATCTAATCAGACCAGTCGATGAAACATCGAAACACATTATAATTATCAAAGCAAATATTAGTATATTGAAGCAAACAAACAAAGGATTTAAATACATTTTAGTAGTTATTGATTGTTTCTCCAAATACGTATGGGCTGTACCACTTCAAAGTAAAACGGGTATTGATGTTACTGCTGCAATGAAAACAATTTTAAATAAATTTAAAAATCCACCAAGAAATTTGCAGTCTGATTTTGGTAAAGAATATTATAACAAATGCTTTCAATCCTTAATGCAGACATATGGCATAAACCATTATAGTGTTTTTTCTACAAAAAAAGCGTGCATTGTGGAACGTGTAATTAGAACTTTAAAGGGAAAAATGTGGCGCTTGTTTAAAATGAATGGTTCTTACAATTGGATAAAAAATTTAAGCGATATTGTGAAACAATACAACAATACAGTTCACAATACTATCGGAGTCAAACCTGTAAAAGTTGATACATCAAATGAAAAAACTATTCTTAAATCATCATTTACCCACATCAAACTTGCAACCAAAATACCAAAATATTCAATTAAAGATAGTGTGAGGATTAGTAAACACAGGGAAGCATTTACGAAAGGTTACACGCCAAACTGGTCAAATGAAATTTTTAAGATTAAAAAGGTAAACGTAACCAATCCGACAACATATTTATTAGAAGATCAAGACGAGAAAGAAATCAAAGGTGCATTTTATGAAATGGAGTTGCAAAAGGTTAAACATACAGGAATTTACCTGGTAGAAAAAGTCCTAAGAAAGAGTGGAAATAAAGTCTTTGTAAAAAATGGTTAGGCTTCTCTAACGTACATAATAGCTGGATCGATAAAAATAATGTTTGCTAGAAGTTGTTATAATAATAGTTAATAAGGCTAACATTGTAAAATTATATTAAAATAAATAATACAAACAAAATTTTTCTATTGTTTTTTATTATTATCAAGTCATTCTTTTAATAAAAAGGTATTTTGTTTTGCGCATTGCAGATTATTATTGCTGTGTCTACAACAAAGGATGTTATATTTTAAACGATTGTTGATTTTTAACTCCGATAGCTTAGGACAACCTAGTGCAAGCATATCAGTTACAAAGTTTTGCATTATATATGTTTCAATCAATTTCTTTTATTCTAGACCCTTCACAAATACTTCTTCACCGGGTCGGATAATTTGCTTCAAATAAAGCGCTATATATGATGACACCATTCCAGCCGTTGAAGATTCATCCCAAGAAAGACCATGAATATTCCTTGTCACCCAGTCGTTATGTTTTATATGATCTTGGATCAAACAACTAGACTGCATTAGCAGTTTAAAAATTTGATGTCAAACATCACCTAACTACAAGTCCAAAACCGCAATTTCTTTGCATACAAACTCGTTTTTCTTGTATTTAAATCCCTGATTATCAATTATATACATGTTTGTATGTAAATATATGCAGTAAACTTCGACTAATTAAATTAATATTAGGAGCAATCTCCTTATATAGCAGATTACCACCATCTGCGTACTTTGCCAACCCACTTTCCAACCTATTACAAGAGTGAACACATTTTGAATTGAAACCGGCCCATGTGTACTTGCAGCCTCTAAACATAAATAAAAAACATAAATCAGAATCCACTTTAATTAAACACAATTGGCTTGAATGCGATATTTTGCATCTGTCATACTTTATAACTTCTCGCTAGAAAACCAAATTCAAAACATCTACACACATTTTCTCTGCACTTACATTTTTCAACATCAGGATTTGCATATTCCGTTTAGAGGATGGGAGTTGCATGAATATCAACTTCTACAAGAAACGCAACGTCATACATGGAACATTAAAACAACAACACAATTAGAAAAACCAAGATTTGTGATTGCTGGTTTCCAAACCAACCGAAAAAATAGATACATGAGCAACTACAATCGTTTTGATCATTGCTATTTAACCAACATGAAACTATATTTAAATTCAGAAATTTTCTCGTACCATAACTTAAATTTGAAGTTCGAGAATAAACAGACTGCGTTGTTATATGAGATGTATGCCCAGTTTCAGCAATCATACTACGAAAAGGAAAATGAGCCACTTTTTAATCCTGAAGATTTACGAAGTATTGCACCATTAGTAGTCATAGATTGTTCTAGTCAAAACGAAGCGTTAAAATCTGGTACTGTCGATATTAGATTAGAATTTGAAACTAGCCGAAACATTTTGCCAAATACATCTTGTCTTTGCCTTATACTTCATGATAAGATAGTCAAATACAATCCACTCTCAAACAGCATAAGAATATTATAATTACTTTATTATTATTATTATTACTGTACCTATACAAATTATGAAAAAGAAAAAAAACAATAAATCATTTAGCAATCACAGTCTATTTATTATTATTTTACATGTTTTTTTTACTATATCAAATGTTTGATTGTTAATGAGTTATAATAATAATTTTTGCTTAAATATATTTAAATGTTGGAATTACTAAGTGATTTAGTAAACAGTCATAAACATTGTCAATTTTAAATAAAAGTTTTGTTATACATTTCTCAAATAAACTAACTGGCATGTTATTAACAAACTGGATTTTTTTTAACAGAACGGTTACTACTACTATTTTTTTCTCTACAATACATTTATACTAATATAGCTCAACTCGGACAGATTGAAAGGTATCCTATTTTTAGACACATCCAAAAAGAAAAACAGTGTACTTGTTCAGATATAAACATAACACTGAAGTTTTTATAACTAAAAAAATATTATATGTTAATCGAGATAAAATAAATTGCATTCTTTATTTGAGCCAGTGGTTGAAGCTTTACAAGTCATTTCTGAGTGTATAGTTATACCCCCAAGGTTTAGTATCAGTGGTTGAGGTACTAAAAATTCTTTTATCATCACTTTGATTAAGAACATTTTTGTTTTTGTTTAATAGTAAAGACATCATGTTTTGACTTGATCTAATTAAACATTGCTGTTTCTGTATAGTCTGTTTATAAAACAAAGCATTCTTATAATCATCAAAAGAAATTTGCTTAATACTTGCTAAGGAAGATCCCTTTGAATTTTTTATTATACTATCCTGAACTCTGTAAGTGTACATTTTAGATCTAAGCCCTACAAGCTCTAGCATGATATCACCATTGTTTTCATCTTTCATAATACCAGGAACCTATTTATTTGATAATGGGATATGATATTTGTTATGAGGGTCGTAATCGGAAGTATCAAATCTATGAATATCTTGTTTGATATAAAAGTAAATATCTTCAACACTAAACTCGTATATCAAACTATCCGTATCTGTGTACAGCAGCTTTGCTTTGTTAACAAATTGCGATTTTATATAACTATAGTGAAATTCATATAAATAGGTTTTTGAAATATCTAGAATAGAGAAACCTGCATAAATGGGTTTGTTTAAATAAACCTCTAATTTATTCATTTCTATTAAGACCAGATCTTTGTCTAACACAGTGCAACTGTGAAAATTAGGTTTCGCTATGTAACTACGAGCTCCAAACCGTCCTTCGCATTCGATCACTAATTTCACATCTTTCCATTTCCGTACGTTTTCCATCATTTTTCCATAAACCGAATTTATCATATTTTTATAAAAGCATATATCGAATCTGTTTTTTGACTGTTGTCTTAATTTCTTATTCAAATCAATGTATTCTTTTAACCAAGGGGCTTGTTTAAACCGAAGAACCTTATGAATCTTTTTCAGTTCTAAACCGTAGCTTAAATACATTTTTAAATTCTTGTAGTAAATAATATAGTTGAGTTTTGGATATAAAGTTGTAAGTAATTTCTTTAAGTTTGATTTATTAGAAGGTACTGGTGGTGAATTTCATGTAAAGATACTGGGTAGTGTAAATCGCATTCAAAAATATATCCTACATCAGAATCATCGGGAATATTAAGTATGTCTAAACGTATATCTGGACTGGTGCCATCTAAAAATTCAAATTCTCCATATGGAAGATGTTCAGACATTGCAGCCCCATATAAATTATTAACATCAAAATACATTAAATATTTAAAATCGAAATTCGGATCATAATCTGCATTCATATATTTGTTATTTGTTTTGGCATATCTATTCGAACATTGAGAAACACCACCACGAATTCCCCGTTCTAAAAACCTTTTTTTTTCAATATCAGAAGCAACTCGAGTTTAACGTTCGTCGTTTTTAACATTGCATCTAGAGCTAAACCAGAAGCCGTAAAGTAGTGAAGTGGATCTAACTTATACGTGAACATGCAAGTTTTTCTAAAGTTTTCAAATATATCAGTCAAGAGCAGTACATCTGTTTTTAAATATAGGTCTGAATAGTCCCCTAGTGTTTTTATATTAAATGTTTGCCAAACGTGTTTAGCATGATTGTAGTCTTTATCTGAGACTTCTTCATTGCGCAAACGAATAAAAAATGCTGTTTTACAGGGTAAATCGGTTTCATTGAGCCTATCCCAAGAGTTAATGTAATCATAGGGAAATATGCCTTTACGCGTAAGTAACCGAAACTCATTATCAGTGTTACAATTTTCCCTGGTGATGGATTTTTTATTATCATCTAAGTAGAAAGCTAATTTTTCGATGCTAAATGCCATAAACCTAAATGAATCGATAAATCTAAAACTAACTTTCATACCTTTTACATATTTTGTAAAAGATATGTATTTTTCCTTATTTATTGGTAGAATGCTTAACGAACCTGAAAACTCTAACGAGATTTTTTTAATAATGAAATGCGAATCGTAGCCTGATAGGTTATGAAAAACTACTGATATCATATAAGAATTATGATAATTGATGTTGCAATCTTGATGAGCCGCTCCTCGAATTTCACCTGTAAAGTGGCAGTGATCGGGAACTCTAGTATCATCTATACTAAAAGGTTTATTGCAAATGTGACAGTGAAGGGCAAATTTAAATGCTGACTTTTGTTCTTCTGTTAAAGGATTCATAGGTTTTGGGTTACAGAAAATTTTATTCGTCGTTTCTGAAATCAGTTTCAATTGAGCAACAAACCATTCTATACAATCCTTTCCACGATACAATTGAATTTGGAATATTTATTATCATACGAGCATTTCAAGTAGTACGCTACACTAAAGGGTATATGCTTTTGGTAACGGACTATGTTTAATATTACCTCCGGCTCATTGCATGGTTCTAATATACATTCGAGATCTGCATAAACTACAAATGATACTTTTTTTTGGTAGTGGAAATGTTTAAATGTTAGATACTTTTCGGATTCTTCGGGTAATCTTATTAAGCAAGTATTCTGTTTTTCGCAATAATTCGAATGATGCTCAAGTAATGCTGGCTGTACTAAAATTATTTAAACATCTATAACAAAAAAATTTTCTATGGTGATGTGAAGACAACTGTTTTGCAAATAATTTTGACATATCCTTAATCCAAGTAAAATGAAAGTGATTCTCATTAGCATTTGTCGGACGAGAATATTGTAAGGAATCATTATTTAAAACTAACAGATTTATAGGTTCTGTTTTTCCTAAATTTTCACTTAAACAAAATGGCAGTATTTTAGTATTTTCTATACAATATAGGTTAATTGCGAGATTGTTAAGCTTCTCAATTTTTTTATGTCCTTTAATGCAATTGGAAACCGAATTGAATTGTAGCGTAATACTGTATCAAAATGTGGATAGCTAGATATTCTATGACTATTTTGTTTAGCAGGATATAAAGCGGAAACCAAGGTCCAAAGAATGCAATGTTGGTCGTTATTTATTACATTTACCACAGCTCGTTTTTTTGCTATAAAGTCCGGAACCGGAACAAACGTTGAACACCCTCCTTTAAGCGGATCATGATTGTTTATATTTACCTTCAAATGTAAAACTTCTTGGATTGCCCAACCTGAATCCTTTTCACTAAATTTCTCCAATCGCTTCGAAATCTTGTCCAATACGTTCTCCTTATACCACAGCTTGCGATTGGTGTTTATATCGATGTGACGATTTGCAGTAGGAAACGTCTTCAAATCTATTTCACCAGTTGTAGGCTTAACAAAGTTAGCGGACAATATTACATTAACTTTCAACATTGACTTTTTTAAGCAAGCAACAATCTTGCGTTTAAAACTAGCGAACGCTTTGTCTAAGAACACTAGACGATCTCTATAACTTAAATTGGTAATAAGCCCCGTAATTATTCGACTTCCAAAACATGATTGTACATCATGCCAAATCAAATTTTTTCGAATATGACCTCTAGAAAGCGTTGCATCAATACCTTTACCTTGATATTCCAAAGAGCGTTTCAAGTGCCTCAATCGTACAAGGTAACTTTTAAGATGTGCCAAATTAGATTCCAGCCTACTAGTATTTTCCTGACGATTGTCTTCGTATACCTTATTTCTAATAGCAAGCTTTAATAAACTTATATTCGCTTTTATAATTATCATGTGTTTCGTTATTGCATCGGCTGATCTGATTAGATTCACGCATTTTACAGGTAATTTTAAAATAGCGTTACTAATCTTGGCTACCCTTTTCGAATTCATGATTCTATACAAATCACTACACTACTTAATATATGTAGAGCTTTATTTACTATTTATACAAAAATAACATTTAACGTAAGCAAAACAACTGTAAAAGAATTAGCATACAATCAAAATAATTGCAAAGCAAATTGCTTTGCAATTGTTAAAAAAAAAATCACCTTTATTTACGTTTTATTCAAGATGATTTTTTCAAGCTTGAATGGCTTAATTCTTAAAAGAATATTCAGCAGAAAAATTAATGTTGAATTTTAATTTCCAACAACAACAAATCCAGTTTAATAAGCGAAGTATCTGATTTTTATTAACACTTGCATTGACACACAACAACCTCGCATCATTTTTCATTCAGCTGCGTTTACGGAAAAAATTTGCTTGCTCGCAGTATAGTAATAAAATGTTTTATACGACCTTTGATTTATGCTGTGTGTACAGAAAATACGCTAGCATTACAGCGCTATTTTTATGGTTACATATAAAAAAATTTCAGAAAAATAAAGGAAATTTGAAAAATGTCTCACATTAAACTGTCAATGTTGTTTAATAATTTACACACACTCATGGTTTTTTTTAAAAACCAGTATTAAAAAAAACATTCTGCCGTTTTATCATAATACAATTAACATCATGCAATTTAATTTATTTGAAGCTATATATAGCAGTACCTTGAGAGAATCATGTAAACGCAATTACTACATACCTATAGATGCATATAAAGTCAATTTTGTTAAGTTTTACTGAAAAATAAATTATGCCAGCAGTAATCTAAAACTTATTCTATATATTACTAGTTAAGGGCCATTTGCATTTCATTATTTTAAACGAAATTAATCTAATTTAGGTTTTTTATCTTATACTATGTGCCTTCATTGCAAGTTTTTTCAGACAATGAATCCAATTCGTTATTTCAGCTGAGGCATAATTATATATTCAGGGATTTAAATACAAAAAAAAACGAGTTTGTGTGCAAAGAAGATGCGGTTTTTGCACTTGTTGTTACCTATTCTATATTACTGTATTAGTTAAGGGGCATTTACATTGCATTATTTTAAACGAAATTAAACTAATTTAGGTTTTTTTTTACTATGTGCCTTCGTTGCAAGTTTTTTCACACAATGAATCCAATTCGTTATTTCTGCTTAAGCATAATTATATTTGCTTACATACTGGTTTTTATTCATTAGAATAGATTACAGAGTTGAATATATATAACATTTGCAATTTTTTCAGAAAACGATGCAAATTTTTAATTTTTTCGAACAAGTCAGTTTATTATTTAATATAAATACTTCACGTAAATTTTACCAACAGTATTCAATCAGATCTCTTGTATAATTATTAGTTACTACTACTAGCAACTTTAAAAAAAATGAGTAATTCATCATCGATCAAAAATGGTAGTAGTAGTAGTACCAACGTAAAAGTTCTAGAACAATTTATATTACATTCTGATAAAGACTTGATTAAAGAAGTTTTTGGTTCTTTACCTCAACTTGACACTGCTGCTATTTTTGATAGTGACGTAATAGATATATCACGGTAAGTGCTGTTTTACATTTATACATGTGTTTTAAAACACTACTAATTTATAAGTTACATTAGATTAGGATCAAAAAACCATTCTGGAAATTCTGACGCTATCGTTGGATCATTGGCACATTCTGATCCTCTCAGAAACATCAGGTAGTATACAAAAGAAAAGGTGAACCTACAATAATCTTTTATGTTATGCTCACAGATCCGGCAAAAACATGTTGGCTATGAAAAAGTTATGTACAGAATCTAATATGGCTGTTTGCTGTGAAGATGACAAATCCTACGAAGATGACACAGTAGAGTTGCTTAACGCATTTAAAAAGCATGGAGAAAAGCTACTGCGTCGTCTAGATTTGGAGCTAGAAATAATAAAGCAAAAAAGAGAGGAACTGGCTGCGAGGGAGCAGCAGATACTTCAAGAACGGGAGTTAATAAATACTTTTTCATTTATAAATAGTTAAATTTTAACTGTAAATAGTTAGATCAAAATATTCAACAATTTGTAAAATAAAATAAGTATTTTATAAAAATTTCTCTTTACAAACAAGACTTTCTCTAAACAAGGTAGTAACCTCAAAGTAAAACACACATAAATCAGAATCCACTTTAATTAAATACATCATTCTTTATACAATCGACTTAGATGTGTTATAATAAAATAAACAGTAAAGAACAAGATGTATATTATTATAATAATAAACTAATTTCTTAGATTAGTGACATATTATTCTGAAAATTCTATGTTGACAGTTAGACCGATCGCACCCTTACTAGTTATGTATACGTGTTTGTTCGAGCCAATACTTTTATTTAATTGTTTCACTCCATGTGCTTGAAGGTATTCAAAATATACTCTTGAACTCTTCTGTTTCCACTAATACTCTTTTTCCATATTTTGTCTTGATTGTTTCCACTTTTAAAACTTCAAACCTCTTATTCACTACAAGATCTATTGAATTTACATAAGGTTTGCGATATGTGGTTTTATTAAAAGTATTAAAATCCATATTGCATTTCTTCGACTAATTAAATTAATATTAGGAGCAATCTCCTTATATAGCAGATTACCACCATCTGCGTACTTTGCCAACCTACTTTTTAACCTATCACAAGAGTGAACACACATTTTGAATTGAAACCGGCCCATGTGTATTTGCAGCCTCTAAACATAAGTAAAAAACATAAATCAGAATCGTATTTAATTAAACACAATTGACTTGAATGCGATATTTTGCATCTGGCATACTTTATAACTTCTCGCTAGAAAACCGAATTCAAAACAGCTACACATTTTCTCTGCACTTACATTTTTCAACATACGTGTGTGTGTTTTGAAGTATGTTCCATTAAAAGTAATATAAAGCCGGTCTGACTTCAAAACGTGCCCACAAGTATTTTACATTTGAAAGTATATAAGGCCGGTCTGAATTTATGTTTTCACAACTATTTTACATTGAAAGTATATAAGGCCGGTCTGAATTCAAGACGGTGCACGTGTATTTTACATATGTAAAATACGTGTGGGCCCGTTTTGAATTCAGACCGGCCTTACCCCACTACTTTAATAATATTTTAATATTGTGGATCAATTTTGTAAATAGTGAGATTGTGTGATTTTAATGTTAATTTGTCTGAATAAAAAGGGTTATATTTTTGGTTAGAAGAATTTTTTGTTTATTCTTTTATTATTATTAAATACAAAGATAATTATGGATTGTAGAGCATATGAGCAGCCGTGGTGAGTATCCCTGGAGAATCTATGAGCAGAGCTAGCCGTGTGGTGTCAATTTTAAGAGCATCTTCAGAGGGTACATAACTAGAACATATCATGATCTAATGCTTAGAAACAAAATTTATTTAGATGGTGAGTAGTGGAGTTCTTTACAGGTAATTTCACAGAATTTAATTAATCGACCCAAGCATTGGGGCACTATAAGAGGCAATCTTCGCAACTTTTATGACGCCCAATTTTTGGGGCTCGATTTCATACAGATGCAGATGCACAGTAATTTTAAGGCGCCCAATATTGGGGCTCGAAAGGAGAGTACGCAATAATTTTATGGCTTTCCAACGGAGGGGCTCGATTAGTTAGAGCCAAGAGCTCACGGCAATATATATATATATATATATATATATATATATATATATATATATATATATAATACTTGATTGGTATTTCTTGACCTTTTTTTTATATACTAATACTTGAAAGTTTTTTTCTTGGGAAAAAGGTCTAAATAAATAAAAAAAAATTTACATTATATGTGTATTAATCAGACGTTTCGACCGTCGCTAGATGGTCTTTATCAATGATGTTTTTTTTTCCCCTATAATACAATACATGTACATTATATCTTAACAAATATCTACAATGCTTACCCATAAACGGAGTTTTATATATTTATAACGTAGTATAAATTGAGCTATTCACTAATTGATATGGTACGGTTACTACAATCTAATTTATTTAATTTAAAATTGTACAAAACATTTACGTCACAAATTAAAATACTGCTTTTCTGTATAAATTATGTACACCTTGATGCGAGTTGCTAAACTCTTTGTCAAAATTTAAAATTCGAACTTTTTAGTTAACATGTATATTAAAATGTTTAGTACAGAGTTTGATTGAAAACTAATGCTTGATTTATTGGAGTTTCTATTTCCTATCACTGGATAAAGACACTTTTTACAAACAGGTTAAAATCGTAATACTTTCTACAATTATGAATATCTGTCTTATTGAGTAAATTTAACTTTATGTATAAATATATATCCATACGCTTATTTATTTAAATATATATTTGTATATGTATTCATCTGTACATACCTCTACGCATACACATACGTTTACTCACTCTATCTCGCCTCCATATATACAAGACAAACACCTTTTCCTGATTAATTTTATGCATTTTTATTTTAGTAGATTATAATATATTTTACTTAATTTGCTAATATCTATTTTATCATTTACTGATGTTGGATGTTTAATAATATACACCATCTCTAGGAATTCTCGAATTTTTTGGTTTGCTTCCGTTTTTAAAATTGTTGTTTTGTTGAATTCGAATTAATGCTGGGCTTGTTTTTCATGTTTGGTTAGAGCAGTTTGGTTAGTTTTATCATATTTGTGACCATTTATTCTTTTCTCTAAATGCTGTATACTTTGCCCAATGTATACACAATTGCAATTCTGTTGACACGGAATCTTATAGATGGTGTGTGTTTTTTTATTCTTAAGAGTGTTATCTTTTAATTTACTAAAACAGCTTTTTGTTAAATTGTACCCCTTGTGTGCAATTTTTATATTATGTTTTATTAATAATTTTTGTAGATTTTCGGATAAATTTTGTACATACGGTATGGGTGCATATTTTGTTATTGATTTATTTTTGGTATTGTTGATGTAGTTTGTCTTATAGTGTTTATTAATTTGTTTTTTAAATATCCGTTCAATTAAATTTAATGGGTAATTATTTTCTCGTAATGCGTTTTTAGCTTTCTTCATTGCTTCCCATCTATATTCAGGGTCTGATAGTTTGATTGCCCTATCCGCTAGTCCTATTACGACAGACTTTTTCCGGTACGTGGATGACTGTGTTTGTGCAATTCCACAAGATAAATGCAATTATATAATTAAACTTTTTAACAGTTTTCACAAAAAGATTCAATTCACAATTGAAGTAGAAAAAGATAATAAACTTAACTTTCTAGATATGACATTGCACCGGATAAACCATCATATTAAAACATCATGGTACACTAAAAACACTTGGTCGGGAAGGTACCTTAACTATTACTCCCAACATCCTATCTCCCAGAAAAAGTCTGTCGTAATAGGACTAACGGATAGGGCAATCAAACTATCAGACCCTGAATATAGATGGGAAGCAATGAAGAAAGCTAAAAACGCATTACGAGAAAATAATTACCCATTAAATTTAATTGAACGGATATTTAAAAAACAAATTAATAAACACTATAACACAAACTACATCAACAATACCAAAAATAAATCAATAATAAAATATGCACCCATACCGTATGTACAAAATTTATCCAAAAATCTACAAAAATTATTAATAAAACATAATATAAAAATTGCACACAAGGGGTACAATTTAACAAAAAGTTGTTTTAGTAAATTAAAAGATAACACTCTTAAGAATAAAAAAACTCACACTATCTATAAGATTCCGTGTCAACAGAATTGCAATTGTGTATACATTGGGCAAAGTATACAGCATTTAGAGAAAAGAATAAATGGTCACAAATATGATAAAACTAACCAAACTGCTCTAACCAAACATGAAAAACAAGCCCAGCATTAATTCGAATTCAACAAAACAACAATTTTAAAAACAGAAGCAAACCAAAAAATCCGAGAATTCCTAGAGATGGTGTATATTATTAAACATCCAACATCAGTAAATGATAAAATAGATATTAGCAAATTAAGTAAAATATATTATAATCTACTAAAATAAAAATGCATAAAATTAATCAGGAAAAGGTGTTTGTCTTGTATATATGGAGGCGAGATAGAGTGAGTAAACGTATGTGTATGCGTAGAGGTATGTACAGATGAATACATATACAAATATATATTTAAATAAATAAGCGTATGGATATATATTTATACATAAAGTTAAATTTACTCAATAAGACAGATATTCATAATTGTAGAAAGTATTACGATTTTAACCTGTTTGTAAAAAGTGTCTTTATCCAGTGATAGGAAATATAAACTCCAATAAATCAAGCATTAGTTTTCAATCAAACTCTGTACTAAACATTTTAATATACATGTTAACTAAAAAGTTCGAATTTTAAATTTTGACAAAGAGTTTAGCAACTCGCATCAAGGTGTACATAATTTATACAGAAAAGCAGTATTTTAATTTGTGACGTAAATGTTTTGTACAATTTTAAATTAAATAAATTAGATTGTAGTAATCGTACCATATCAATTAGTGAATAGCTCAATTTATACTACGTTATAAATATATAAAACTCCGTTTATGGGTAAGCATTGTAGATATTTGTTAAGATATAATGTACATGTATTGTATTATAGGGGAAACAAAACATCATTGATAAAGACCATCTAGCGACGGTCGAAACGTCTGATTAACAACATATAATGTAAAAATTTTTATTTATTTAGACCTTTTTCCCAAGAAACAAACTTTCAATATTAATATATATATAATATATATATATATATATATATATATATATATATATATATATATATATATACTCATATTTAGACAAGTGTAGAAAATTAAATAATCACATCAAATAATTTTAATCACCGTGTATAAGGAATTTTATTAAATAATACGCTTTATTAAAACCTTGAAGCATAAATAAATGCGGTCGTTTCAGTAAAAACAAGGGATTTAAATCATGTACAAGACGCTTTATATCAAAAGAAACAGTATTAAAAAGCTTTACGTGTAATTTAATTGTTCCTAATAAAGAGGCAAAGACGAATTGCGTGCAAAATTTACATTAATTGATTTAAGTAACCGGTAGTAAAACAAAGTGTACGTATAATAATTAATATTTAAGTTGTATTCGCTAAAAATGAAAAGGATAGAAATCAATTTTAATTGGAGTTAATTAAACCGTTAATAACATATAATACCTATAGAAACTTGTAAAAACCCAAGATTAAAATACCACGGAATAAGGCTCTGAGAATTAATAGTATGTTTAAACACCTGGGTTTATTTAAAAAGCTCATTCGGCGTAAATTTTGCAGATAATTAATATTTCAAAGAATCTTGGGGAAAACGTCGCATAATAGTTACGAGAATTGCTAAAACTGGGTATTTCACACTCCATGTGGACTAAAATAATTGATAATAAAGAATATCAAGTTGCACCAATAAGAACACGGTAGAGAAGGAAAGAGAAAATGCGTCAAGCAAAGACACATATTGTAGAAGGCGGGATTTAAGCAACGTCACGGGGGTCACAATTGGTTAAAAATAGGATGCAAATATCAGAGGTAGAACAACAATTTCTGTACAAAATCAATTAGTTTTTCTCGGACATGCTTGCGTGCCGTGTGGAAATTTTCTGAGATTTGAATGGGGCGAGTGAAAATTCGTAAAATCGACGCGTGAGCGGCAGACTGGGAACATGGCATGAGAAATTCTTTAGAATTACCCGTTTTGGGGAACCGACCGACAGACAGGCTTTTGCTATATATACCGAGATGAATATAAACAAGCTCTCTTAGACTTTTGACGATTCGATGCGTTACAAGCTCGTACATACGCGACTTGATTGAAGATATTAAACCGTGCATTTTAGTTTGATTAAATAATTTAAAGTTTGCTAGTATATTTTAGTGATTCAAAATAGCTTGTTATTTACGTGCTAACATGAATGTACTTCAGTGCACTTAGATGCAAGGTAATAAAATTTAGTTTCACTGTACCAATTAGCAAAATTTACAACGACGAATGTATACACAAAAGTAGGCAGTTTTGGCGTATATATTGGTGACAGAAGCATGAATTTCTTTGCTATTTTTCGGGGTGTTAATAATTAAATGGTTCAAATACGTGTCTGGATCCATGAATCAAGGGTCAGATAAACACAGATGAGTTCCGGAAAGGCCCAGAAACGACTTTGAATGGATGGTGATGGAGCAAATTTTAAAAGCGTAGAGAATCAGAAGCCGTAAATATAATCCTGTTGAATGGTGTGATTAACTAAAGAAACGATACTTTGAAGCTACGAGGACAGTAACCTTCAGGTAAATTATACTATTTTGTTTGACATTTTGTGTGTATTGAATGACTTTATAATTGATTTACTTTAAATGGACATTAGTGAAATTGTTCTAACCATAAAAGTTTAATTTTAAGATGAAATTTGCTTGTTTAAGTAAAAGGGTATTTTGTTTTGATGTTCGGGAATATGATGAAAATTTGGGTATGTCTTTGAGCTCAATTAGACGAACCTGGTTAATTAACGTAAAGGGTGGTAGATGCTCCCTTTATACTCAGACTCCGGTCTGCTTATGTTGTTATATTAATTAGTAGGCATCCAACAAGGACTTTAATTGTGGATGCACAGTAAAATGATAATAAAATTAATCTTGAAATTCTTTTTAAAACTGAAATTGATGCTGAGTTTTATATTTGAAATTTTAATGTATTCTGAATATTGATGTAAATAGAGTTAACGTTGATGTTTTTGGTAGGAATGTGTTTGTTTTTTTATGAATGAGGAGGTTTATAACATTAGGTGAGCAGCCGAGGCGAAAAGCGTAGTTCACGGATTTTAAAGGTATCACAGCATTTCTTGACGCCCAAACTGTGGGGCTCGAATGTTTTTTTGAAAGGGCCAGTACCTGCAGATATGAGAAGATTCACAGCAATATATATATATATATATATATATATATATATATATATATATAGGTCGAATCTTTATATAACGAACGTGTGTAATTAGCGACGTTGATGGTAGTATTTCGTGGGATTGTCGTTCGTAACCAAAAAATAACTATTATGAAATAATCATTTATTGTGAAATCTACGTTTCGACTTATATAAAGTCTTTATCAAGATCTAAAATTTAAAAATTATGAGTGAAAACACAGTCATTAACCTAATTAAAATTAAGAAACTTACACACAATTTGATGTTATAACATGTACTGATTTAACATAAAGGAGGATCCCAAATAAATAGTAATAACATTTAATGTAAAAATAAAATGTAAAGATAAAATTAAGACTATAAACAGCATACAATACGGACAAACACAGACTAAGAACTAACGTCTAACAATTAAAGAAACTCCAACAGCAAAGTGGGTTTGTTCTACAGCAGAGTTGATAAATTCGCCAGGTGATAGATAACAAACAAAAAACTTAATATCCAACTATTACAAAGACATAAATTTAAAGACCCATTTCATTATAAAATCTAAGATACACTATTAGATCACTTATATCTATTGAAACTATATAATAGAGCATAACTAGTAAATAAATTATGAATGTCAGGTTTGTTATTAATGCAGTTGACTTGACGTTCAATATGGTAAGACTCTAGATAAAGTCTCCGTTTGTAACCATCTTCTCGTTCTAAAATTTCAACGTCATCGTAATTAGGAGAGTGGTGGGTTAGGTGGACATGTGAGGATAAAGCGCAACAAGATTTACCAACTTTGGCATCACTACGGTGTTGGGTGAGGCGATTACGCAGCCATTGTTGAGTTTGGCCAACATATGAGCTTTTGCAACTACAAGTAATCCTATAGACAACGTTACTGATTAAAGATTTTGGAGTTTTGTCTTTAAGAGGAGTAAACAATTTGTTAATAGATTTTTGATGTTGACAAACAATGAAAGTGCCAGGTATTTTTAAAATTTTTTTAAGTTGAGGAGTAAGGCGTTGAATATACGGAAGCAAAATATGACGGTATTCTGTCTGTCTTGGCTTGGACGATAAAAAGTACCATTAATGCATCTCAAAATTAATTGTTTTGGATAGCCATTATTAAGTAACGTGGTAATTAGATCCCTATAGTTCTTATTTTTAAATTCAGGTTCAGATAACGAATCAACTCTGTTTACTCTGTTTACTCTTTACTGTTTACCAAAGATTCACAAAAATAATAAATCGATGAGACCAATAGTTTCAGGTATCAACTCACCGACTTACTATTTATCACGATGGCTGTCAAATGAATTTAAGAATTTAAAGTTTAATAGTTTGTCTGTACAAAACTCTTTAGAGTTCATTAATAAAATTAAAAATATCACATTAGAAGAGAACGAAATCTTAATTTCATTTGATGTCAGTTCATTATTCCCTAGTGTTCCAATACCACGTACTTTAACATATTTAAAGGATGTTCTTATAGATAGTGATATTGATGATGATAAAGTTGAGGACTATATCAAGCTTGTTTCGCATTGCATGTCCCAGAACTGTTTTCAATTCAACAACAAGTTGTACGAACAACATGAAGGCACAGCAATGGGAAATAGCTTATCACCTTTCATAGCAAATTTATTTATGTCTCGTTTTGAAACCGAGTTAAAAGAAAACTCCAAATACTTCCCAAGAATATGGTTAAGGTACGTGGATGATATTTTTGCAGTTTTTGACACTTCTAAATCAAATGTTGATGATTTTCTTAATGAAATGAATTCAAAATTTCAAAGCATAAAATTTACGTATGAACTAGAGAATAATGGACAATTTCCCTTTTTAGATACATTAGTAATTAGAAATGGTAATAAATTAGAATTTGACATTTATAGAAAAGAAACCAATGTAAATCGCTTTATTTTGTCTTCCTCTAATCATAGCATACAACATAAGTTGGCTTCATTTAACTTTTTAATTAATAGATTATTGAATTTCCCTTTAAATAAAAACAGATTTAATAAGGAATTTGCTCTTATTAAACAAATAGCGAATTACAATGGTTTCTCTTCTGATATTATAGATAATATTTTTAGAAAGTGTAAAAATAGGATCAACATCCGTAAATCATCGACTTTGCAATCAACCACCTCTAACGATAATGTTAAATTTGTTAAACTTCCGTTTCACAAGACCACAAAGGGTCTTGATAAAATATTCAAACAGTGTAATTTCAAAATTGCTTTCACTAATACTAATAAAATTATAGATTTGCTAGGTAATCCAAAAGACAAGGTGGAAAAATTGCAAAAGTCGGGGATTTATGAAATTAGTTGTGCAGGGCCAGGGTGTTTTCAAAAATATATTGGTCAGACCAAGAGGAATATAACAACAAGATTTAAAGAACACATTGCTCACTTTAAATATGGTAAATATGAAAAGTCTCAGGTCGCCAAACATATATTTGAAACCAGCCACCCCGTTAAACTAGAAAATGTTAAATTGTTAAAAGCGGTACCAACGTTTTCCTCCTTAAATGCCTATGAATCAATTAAAATTGTTAAACATAAAGGACCCCTCTTAAACACCGATAAAGGGCCAATAGAGTCATCTGCTTTGCTTTCCCTATTGGTCAACAACCAATGAGAAAGCAAGATTAAACTGGTTCCGCTTCAGTAGATTTAGAATTAGTATAAATTAGGTAGATTTAAGTTATAATGTCACAATTCACTTGTTTGTTGTTGAGAACACCAGCCTGCGGGTGAGGAGAATATCCTCGATAGTGTTTAAAGCAACAATATAGTAAATTATACAGCAATTTTTTTTTTTTTTTTTTTTATTTTTTTTTCTCCCTACTGATGATGACCACATAGTGGTTGAAATACGTATCTAGTAATTTAAATATTTTTTGTGGTTAAGGGTTTTTATTTAATTTTATTTAAATCGTGCCACAGTGTTCCTATAGATTATTAACTATGACTTCCCGGTCTTCGGAACTTAATAGGTATCGGAGCTTAGCTCTTAAAATTAGTTTTGTAAAAGCAGATATTCGATTTCTAAAAGTTGTAAAGCCCACAAAGTTTTTCCAAATTTCATTAACGTAAAATCAGCAGTAATTGTAAACGTAGTAACGCAATAATCAATTTTGCAAAAGATAAATGGCTTAATTTGGAAATAAAATATCTGTACAGTAAGCTTAGTAGATTGGAACTGGAAACGTATAAATCGCACCTAGCACTAACGTGCAATTTATCCGAGTCCGGTTTTCAGGAATGGAATAATTTCAGAGATTTGTTTTGAAGTCAACAATCATAAATTGTTATACAAAATTAATAGGCAAAACACTAAGTTGAAGTTTCTTTTAAAGAAACACAATGTCAATGTACCTCCTAAAAAACTGGAAATTACTTCACCTCAATTAGAGTCAATAGTTGTTAACGAATCGTCGAAAATCTTTAATAATGAAGAGTTGATTTTCCTTGATCGAGGCCTAAAATTTGGAGTAGATCATTTGAAAACTCCTTTGGAAGACATTATTGCTGGCATTGAAAAATCCATTTCAAAATTAGATGATAATTCAAAAAACTTTATTAGAAACGCGTGCAAAATTCAACTTTTGAACAACTTACGCACTTGCGCAAGGAATGCCTCAGAACAAACAAGGAAAGATCATCTGATTATTAAAGATTTACGACAAAAGAATTGTTATTATTTAAAGGCTGATAAGGGGAATAGGTTGGTTATTCTGGATAAACAAGACTATGTTGATAGAGTAGAGACTTTGCTGTCTGAGGGTCCTTACAGACCAATAGTCAAAAAACGTAAAAATGAAGTTCCTTTAAATAAAATGATTAAATCAACAGAGTCTGTTTTGAAAGAATGTCCAAACCTAATTTCGCCCACACTAAAATTAAAATTAAAAATTTCGAATCCTGAAATGCCAAAGCTTTACTGTTTACCAAAGATTCACAAAAATAATAAATCGATGAGACCAATAGTTTCAGGTATCAACTCACCGACTTACTATTTATCACGATGGCTGTCAAATGAATTTAAGAATTTAAAGTTTAATAGTTTGTCTGTACAAAATTTCAAAGCATAAAATTTACGTATGAACTAGAGAATAATGGACAATTACCCCTTTTAGATACATTAGTAATTAGAAATGGTAATAAATTAGAATTTGACATTTATAAAAAAGAAACCAATGTAAATCGCTTTATTTTGTCTTCCTCTAATCATAGCATACAACATAAGTTGGCTTCATTTAACTTTTTAATTAATAGATTATTGAATTTCCCTTTAAATAAAAACAGATTTAATAAGGAATTTGCTCTTATTAAACAAATAGCGAATTACAATGGTTTCTCTTCTGATATTATAGATAATATTTTTAGAAAGTGTAAAAATAGGATCAACATCCGTAAATCATCGACTTTGCAATCAACCACCTCTAACGATAATGTTAAATATGTTAAACTTCCGTTTCACAAGACCACAAAGGGTCTTGATAAAATATTCAAACAGTGTAATTTCAAAATTGCTTTCACTAATACTAATAAAATTATAGATTTGCTAGGTAATCCAAAAGACAAGGTGGAAAAATTGCAAAAGTCGGGGATTTATGAAATTAGTTGTGCAGGGCCAGGGTGTTTTCAAAAATATATTGGTCAGACCAAGAGGAATATAACAACAAGATTTAAAGAACACATTGCTCACTTCAAA
Source organism: Platerodrilus igneus (assembly GCA_036346225.1). Classification (NCBI taxonomy): domain Eukaryota; kingdom Metazoa; phylum Arthropoda; class Insecta; order Coleoptera; family Lycidae; genus Platerodrilus; species Platerodrilus igneus. The sequence continues at coordinate 1,211,965 of JARFIW010001152.1, read as the reverse complement.
TATGGTAAATATGAAAAGTCTCAGGTCGCCAAACATATATTTGAAACCAGCCACCCCGTTAAACTAGAAAATGTTAAATTGTTAAAAGCGGTACCAACGTTTTCCTCCTTAAATGCCTATGAATCAATTAAAATTGTTAAACATAAAGGACCCCTCTTAAACACCGATAAAGGGTCAATAGAGTCATCTGCTTTGCTTTCCCTATTGGTCAACAACCAATGAGAAAGCAAGATTAAACTGGTTCCGCTTCAGTAGATTTAGAATTAGTATAAATTAGGTAGATTTAAGTTATAATGTCACAATTCACTTGTTTGTTGTTGAGAACACCAGCCTGCGGGTGAGGAGAATATCCTCAATAGTGTTTAAAGCAACAATATAGTAAATTATACAGCAAATTTTTTTTTTTTTTTTCCCTACTGATGATGACCACATAGTGGTCGAAATACGTATCTAGTATTTAAATATTTTTTGTGGTTAAGGGTTTTTATTTAATTTTATTTAATCAACTCTGTGTTTTAGTGTCAGAATGGTGTTTACCTTTTGTTTAAAAGAATGGTCAGAAAAATAATTGATGTACCTACCAGAGTAAGTAGGTTTCTTATAACAGTCGAATATTAACCGGTTATCATTATTTCTAATAACAAGAGTATCAAGAAACGGAATTTTTTTATTAATTTCTAACTCGACAGTAAATTGTAAATGAGGGTTGAAATTATTGAATACCATCAATACCTCATCAACTTTTCCCTCTGGAATAGAACAAAGAATGTCGTCAACAAACTTGACCAAAAAAGGAAATTGAAAGGACAAATTGGGGGTAACTACATCTAACAAATGATCCATGACCAGCTGGGCGATAACAGGAGATAAAGGCGACCCCATCGAAGTACCGAAAATTTGAAGGTAGTATTTTCCCCGAAAAATAAAATAAGTATTTTTAAAAACAAGATTTAACGTAGCCAAAAACATTTGTTTAGTGATTTTGCAATTCTGAGAAATAATGTTCCATTTCAATTCAACGATATGAGTAACCAACTCTAAAGGAATGTTCGTGAAAAGTGAAGTCACATCTAAAGAAATAAGTATGTGGTTGGGCGGTAACTGAAAGTTTCTATATGAGTCAACAAACTGAAAACTATCAATGGTAATGCAACCTACCAAAGGGAAAGACCGTTGTAAAATTTCAGATAGAAAGGACGCTATATTGTAGGTTGGTGTGTTTATCGACGATATGATAGGACGAAGCGGAACATTAGGTTTATGAATTTTAGGTAACCCATAATACTTGCCCGGGATTGAGTTATTGCGAATTAGATACTTTTTTTCTTCAGTTGTGATCATGTCACGGGCATGTAACAATTTATTGACGACATTCTTTGTTCTATTCCAGAGGGAAAAGTTGATGAGGTATTGATGGTATTCAATAATTTCAACCCTCATTTACAATTTACTGTCGAGTTAGAAATTAATAAAAAGATTCCGTTTCTTGATACTCTTGTTATTAGAAATAATGATAACCGGTTAATATTCGACTGTTATAAGAAAACTACTTACTCTGGTAGGTACATCAATTATTTTTCTGACCATTCTTTTAAACAAAAGGTAAACACCATTCTGACACTAAAACACAGAGTTGATTCGTTATCTGAACCTGAATTTAAAAATAAGAACTATAGGGATCTAATTACCACGTTACTTAATAATGGCTATCCAAAACAATTAATTTTGAGATGCATTAATGATACTTTTTATCGTCCAAGCCAAGACAGACAGAATACCGTCATATTTAAAATGCTTCCGTATATTCAACGCCTTACTCCTCAACTTAAAAATTTTAAAATACCTGGCACTTTCATTGTTTGTCAACATCAAAATCTATTAACAAATTGTTTACTCCTCTTAAAGACAAAACTCCAAAATCTTTAATCAGTAACGTTGTCTATAGGATTACTTGTAGTTGCAAAAGCTCATATGTTGGCCAAACTCAACAATGGCTGCGTAATCGCCTCACCCAACACCGTAGTGATGCCAAAGTTGGTAAATCTTGTTGCGCTTTATCCTCACATGTCCACCTAACCCACCACTCTCCTAATTACGATGACGTTGAAATTTTAGAACGAGAAGATGGTTACAAACGGAGACTTTATCTAGAGTCTTACCATATTGAAAGTCAAGTCAACTGCATTAATAACAAACATGACATTCATAATTTATTTACTAGTTATGCTCTATTATATAGTTTCAATAGATATAAGTGATCTAATAGTGTATCTTAGATTTTATAATGAAATGGGTCTTTAAATTTATGTCTTTGTAATAGTTGGATATTAAGTTTTTTGTTTGTTATCTATCACCTGGCGAATTTATCAACTCTGCTGTAGAACAAACCCACTTTGCTGTTGGAGTTTCTTTAATTGTTAGACGTTAGTTCTTAGTCTGTGTTTGTCCGTATTGTATGCTGTTTATAGTCTTAATTTTATCTTTACATTTTATTTTTACATTAAATGTTATTACTATTTATTTGGGATCCTCCTTTATGTTAAATCAGTACATGTTATAACATCAAATTGTGTGTAAGTTTCTTAATTTTAATTAGGTTAATGACTGTGTTTTCACTCATAATTTTTAAATTTTAGATCTTGATAAAGACTTTATATAAGTCGAAACGTAGATTTCACAATAAATGATTATTTCATAATAGTTATTTTTTGGTTACGAACGACAATCCCACGAAATACTACCATCAACGTCGCTATATATATATATATATATATATATATATATATATATATATATTTTACTCATATTTAGACCAGGGTAGAAAATTAAATAATCACATCAAATAATTTTAATCACCGTGTAGAAGCTTTGGGAAAAGGTACGCGTTATTAAAAAAAAACCGTGAAGCATAAAAATTCATTTGTTTCATTAAAAATAAGGGAGTTAAATTATGTACAAGACGCTTGCTATAAAAAAAAAAAGGAAGCAGTATTAAAAAGCTCTACGTGTAATTAAATTATTCCTAGTAAAGAAACAAATAGAAATTACGTGCAAAATTTATATTAATTAACTCAATTTTAAGTAACCGGTATTAAACAAAATGTACAGATAATAATTAATATTTGATTAGTAGTCACTAAAAATTAAAGGGTATTATTTTAATTGGAGTTAATTGAACCATTAGTAACAAATAATACGCATCAAAACTTGTAAAAACCCAATAAAATGCAAATCGTAGAAGTGTTATTTAGAAGTATTATGTTTGAACACCTGTGTATTTTTAAAAAAGCTCATTCTGCGTAAATTTTGCAGATAATTAATGGTTACAGAGAATCTTGGAGAAACCGTAGCTTAATAGGTACGGGAAATGCTAAAGGTGGGTTATTTCACAGTCCACATGGACTGAAATAATCGATAATAAAGAATATCAATTTGCACCAATAAGAACAGGGTAGATAGAGACAGATAATATGCGCAAAACCGAGACACATATAGTAAAAGGCGTGAGTGGAGCAACGTCACTGGGTTGCGATTGGTTGAAAGTAAAAGGCAAACTTGAGAGGTAAAAATAACATTTCTGTATAAAATTTAATTAGTTATTTCCAGACGTTGCGAGCCGTGTCGAAATTTCTGAGATTTAACTGGGGCGAGTGCAAATTTCGTAAAAAATCGCATGCCGGGCTGCGGAATGGGAACCTAGCATGCGAAATTCTGAAGAATTGTCCGTTTTGGGGACCAGACCGACAGACAGGCTAACCTCTATATATACCCAGGTTAATATGAACAAGCTCTCTTACATTTTCGACTTGATTCAATGCGTTAAACGGTGCTTTTTAGTTTTCCGAGTTTGATAGAATAATTTAAACAGTTTGCTTGTATATTTTGGTGATTTAAAACAGTTTGTGCTTTACGTGCTACAATGAATGTACTTTAGTGCACTTAGAAAAGAAGATACAAGGTAATAAAGTTAGTATCACTGTACTAATTAGTCAAAATTTGCAACGACGAATGAATACACAAAAGTAGGCAGTTTTGGCGTATATTGGTGAATGAAGCATGAATTTCCTTGCTATTTTTCGGGGCTGTTAATAATTAAATGGTTCATAAACGTGTCTGGATCCACAAAACAAGGTTCAGATATACACAGATGAGTTCCGGAAAAGCCCTGAAACAACTTTAGATGAATGGTGGTGGAGAAATTTTAAAAGCGTTGAGAATCAGAAGCCGTAAATATAACCCAGTTGGAATGGTGTGATTAACAAAAGGGACGAGGTACATTAAAGCTACGAGTGCAGTAACCTTCAGGTAAATTATACTATTTTGTTTGAACTTTGATGTTTTCGTGTGTGTTGAATAACTTTATAATTTATTTACTTAAAATGGACAGTAATGAAGTTGAACTAACAACAAATTTTTAATTTTAAGGTGAAATTTTCTTGTTTAAGTCGAAAGGAGTATTTAGTATTTATGTTCTTGATGAAAATTTGGGTATGTCTTTGAGATCAATTAGACGAACCTGGTTAATTAACGTAAAGGGTTGGTAGATGCTCCCTTTGTACTCAGACTCAGGTCTGCATATATTGTTATATTAATTAGGAGGCATCCTACAAGGACTTTAATTTTGGATGCACATTAAAATGATAACAAATTTAAATCTTGAAATTTTCTGATACTGAATATTATGCTGAATTTTTAATATTGAAATTTTAATGTATTGTGAATATTGATGTAAATAGAGTTAACGGTAATGTTTGTGGTAGGAATGTGTTTGTTTTTTTTTATGAATGAGGATGAAGGTTTATCTAGGGGAGCAGCCGAGGCGATGAACAGAAGAGAGTCAACGGAACAGTTGAGTTAATGAATAGCTTTTTGTAGGATTCACAGCATTCTTGACGCCCAATTCGTGAGGCTCGATTCTAATACAGGGAAACACAGCATTCTTTGGCGACCCAAAAGTGAGGCTCGAGTTCCAAATAAAATTTTTGTGATTTTATTCCAGGAAACTGGCGATCTGAAAGAGAGAGTTTCTGTGTGTGTATAAATTTAAGAGTATTTTAGAGTGTGTGAGAGTGATTAGAACGTATGCAGAGAAAAGAGTGGTTAAGGAGTCAAGGAGTGGAAATTGGAAGTGACGATAGTGCATTGTGTGAGAAAAATTCTAAAATGGAAGAAGCTGGAGGCAGTAGAGATCAGTCGAGGACGGAATCAGGAGATCAAGGAAATGAGTTAATGATGAGAATGTTAGAGGAAATGCGATTAGCTAGAGAAGAATCGAATAGAGCGAGGGAGGAGTCCAACAGAAAATTAGAACTGCTAAGCGATGAATCTAATAGAGCTAGGGAGGAGTCCAACCGAAAATTAGAGCAGATAAGCGGGAAAATTGAACAAAATACTAAAGAATTTACAGAATTTAAAGATAGTCTTACCGTGAAACTGGGGGAAGTAGAAAATAGGGTTGAAAAAAATGAGCGTGATATTACAGGTCTTCGACAGGAAATGGGACATTTAAGGTCCGAAGTACGCATTTTTTGTGAAGAAGAGATTAATATAAAAATGACTGAAGTAACGGACTCATGTAGAGATCAGTTAGGCAGGGTAGAACGCGAAGTTGGTAGTATCAAATACAACATGTCGAATTTAACGGGGGATGGTCCCAGATTTTCTACAGGTGGAGTATCATTGGACCAACACATGAAGTTTTATGGCGATAACAGGGTAAATCCACAAATTTTTATTAATAGTGTACGAAATCTAGTGGGAAATTTATTTGACGAACAGACTAAACTGAATACGATAAAGGCTTTATTGAAAGACAACGCGGAAGCATGGTACAATTTAGTAGGACAGGACATAGACACCTACACGGACTTTGAAGACAGATTTTAAAGCACTACTGGAGTGACCACAGACAAGACCAGGTACGAGACGACTTAATCACAGGAAATTTAAGGAGAATTTTCAGAAAGTAGGAGTAATATGCTATACGCAAGTATATCATAGCAAAGCAACTGAACACACCACTGACGGACAGACAAATTATCAAGTATTTATCACGACACTTCGAGGTAGAAGTAAGACAACACGTAGCACTACAGAACATAGTGGACAGAGAAATGTTTTAGAATACCTGCAGAGGTACGACGACGTAAGTAGTGGACGACCTCGGGATAATAGGGAAAGACAGATCAACACAGTTAGGTTTGACAATAGACGGGACAACTATGCTAGAAGGGGAATAGTTACGGATACCAGCGACAGAATTGGGAACAGAGACGACCATACGTTAGAAGTAATAGTTTAGGAAGGGGACCTGCACCGAGACCGGAACCTACCAGAAGGAATAGTTCACCGGACATGAGGGGACTGCTAATACAGACACGGAACGAGTGGAAACGCCTAGGACATACGCTGAGGTGACGGCTAGACCAGGACCAAGTAGGGAAAACAGACCTGGACAGGATTTTTAGAACGCGACAGACCACTAGATTTCAGTGTAAATGTATATGAACATCCACGTGAATTTTTCAAAATTGAGGAGGAAGTAGAGCCAGAAACTGAGGAAAAATTATGTTTGCCAATTATTAATATAGAAATTTTGAGAATAATGTAGAAGTATTACTTGATACAGGGGCAGAGGCGAGTTTAATATCGGAGGAATTCGTTAGCAAAATTAGGGATAAGGTTTGTGATAGAATTATGCCTATAAAGCGTAGCCATTTAGTAGCTCCAAATAAAAGAAGTTTGCTGTAGTAAATAGTGTTGTGGTGCTTAGGATAGATATAGGAGGTTTAAGCTGTGAACAAGAGTTTGTAATTGTACCTGGACTGAAGTTTCAGAGCATTTTAGGTGTTGACTGTATGATGAAGTTAGGGGTTTTGATAGATATGGAACGGAAGGTAATAAGGATTAAGGATAGGGTAGTGCCATGGAAGGGCAGTTATGAAGTCACAGAGGATGACACGGGGTTTAGTATTAATGTAGTAGAGGTAGAGGATGATGAAGTTAAACAGATCAACACAATAAGATGTCCAGAGGATAGGAGAGTAGAGGTTCAAGCTTTAGTACAAAAACATGCAGAATTAGTGGGGGTAGAAGCAACAGCAGCATATCGGGAGCAGGTGAAGGCAGAATTAAATAAAGATGCACGAAAAATTAGTCAAGGGACCAAACCGCAATTCCATTGTCCACCATCCATGGACACACTTTTGACGAGATTAAGTGGCAAGTTTGTTTTTAATAAAGTAGATTCAAGGAATTCATTCTGGCTGATTCCATTACATAAGAATTCTAGAAGGTACATAGGATTTTCCATAGAGGGAAAAATCGATAATTTTAAAGTAGTATCGTTTGGTTTGTCGGCAGAAAAGGAAATGATAATGAATAAGAAACAGACAAGTGTAGGGACTGAAGAAGAAGCAATATTTAAGAGTAAGGATAATAGGGATGATAAGCGTATTGTATGTGAGATAATAGGGATGATAAGTATAGATATAAAAGGGGGAGAAATAGGGATGAAGAGTATTAGGTTGGTGAGAAGAAAGACTTGGAGGGTCAAGAAGAGAGTTAGATTTAAATAACTTGATGAACAAAGGATAGAGATAGGTGAATTTTAGTATAGATATAGAAAATAAAGCTAAGTATAGGATAAATATGGGAGATAATTAGAAATAGGTTTAGGATGAGAATAAAGAGTAAATGTAGGAAGAAAATAAGATAGATTAAGTGTAGATATTTTTTATAAGATTAGTGGGGAGTTAGGAATAGAATAAGAATAGGATAGGTATATAGAATTAGTTAGGGGAAAGTGAAGTATAGTGAAGATTAGTTAAAAGTTAGGAATAGGATAGGTATATAGGATGTATATAGGATTAGATGGATAAGTAGGATGAAGTTAGGGATAATTTCAGTTTATAAAATTAGGTGAAAGTTAGGAATAGGATAGGGATATAGGATAGGTGTAAATATTTTTTTTTGATTGGATATAAGTTAGGTAAGATAGATAGATAAGGGTAGAGAGAGATAGGCAATTTTTTTTGTAAATTTTGTTCGCGATTTCAATGTTTTATATTTGAATTCGAATAAGTGGGATTATTTGTATTCAAATAGGGGGAAAATACTCATATTTAGACCAGGGTAGAAAATTAAATAATCACATCAAATAATTTTAATCACCGTGTAGAAGCTTTGGGAAAAGGTACGCGTTATTAAAAAACCGTGAAGCATAAAAATTCATTCGTTTCATTAAAAATAAGGGAGTTAAATTATGTACAAGACGCTTGCTATAAAAAAAAAAAAAAAAAGGAAGCAGTATTAAAAAGCTCTACGTGTAATTAAATTATTCCTAGTAAAGAAACAAATAGAAATTACGTGCAAAATTTATATTAATTAACTCAATTTTAAGTAACCGGTATTAAACAAAATGTACAGATAATAATTAATATTTGATTAGGAGTCACTAAAAATTAAAGGGTATTATTTTAATTGGAGTTAATTGAACCATTAGTAACAAATAATACGCATCAAAACTTGTAAAAACCCAATAAAATGCAAATCGTAGGAGTGTTATTTAGAAGTATTATGTTTGAACACCTGTGTATTTTTAAAAAAGCTCATTCTGCGTAAATTTTGCAGATAATTAATGGTTACAGAGAATCTTGGAGAAACCGTAGCTTAATAGGTACGGGAAATGCTAAAGGTGGGTTATTTCACAGTCCACATGGACTGAAATAATCGATAATAAAGAATATCAATTTGCACCAATAAGAACAGGGTAGATAGAGACAGATAATATGCGCAAGACTGAGACACATATAGTAAAAGGCGTGAGTGGAGCAACGTCACTGGGTTGCGATTGGTTGAAAGTAAAAGGCAAACTTGAGAGGTAAAAATAACATTTCTGTATAAAATTTAATTAGTTATTTCCAGACGTTGCGAGCCGTGTCGAAATTTCTGAGATTTAACTGGGGCGAGTGCAAATTTCGTAAAAATCGCATGCCGGGCTGCGGAATGGGAACCTAGCATGCGAAATTCTGAAGAATTGTCCGTTTTGGGGACCAGACCGACAGACAGGCTAACCTCTATATATACCCAGGTTAATATGAACAAGCTCTCTTAGATTTTCGACTTGATTCAATGCGTTAAACAGTGCTTTTTAGTTTTCCGAGTTTGATAGAATAATTTAAACAGTTTGCTCCCTTTGTACTCAGACTCAGGTCTGCATATATTGTTATATTAATTAGGAGGCATCCTACAAGGACTTTAATTTTGGATGCACATTAAAATGATAACAAATTTAAATCTTGAAATTTTCTGATACTGAATATTATGCTGAATTTTTAATATTGAAATTTTAATGTATTGTGAATATTGATGTAAATAGAGTTAACGGTAATGTTTGTGGTAGGAATGTGTTTGTTTTTTTTTATGAATGAGGATGAAGGTTTATCTAGGGGAGCAGCCGAGGCGATGAACAGAAGAAAGTCAACGGAACAGTTGAGTTAATGAATAGCTTTTTGTAGGATTCACAGCATTCTTGACGCCCAATTCGTGAGGCTCGATTCTAATACAGGGAAACACAGCAATATATATATATATATATATATATATATATATAATCGTGTAAATCATATGTAAAGAAGGATAGATAAGTCAAGAGAGTAATTTTGTAAGGACCGTGTATATAGAATACAGGGATAAATTATCTATGCTCCAATTTAATTAGTCTTGACCTTAAAACAAACGGATAATAGCATACATTTGTATTAATAAATTGTAATTTTAAAGTTGCATAGTGTGGAAGCTTTGTAGTGCGTAAAAACTCAACGATAATACGAGTAAAATTAGCTTTAATATTCAAAGGTTGTAAATTGAGCACATCAAGTAATAATCGAGAGCTTTTGTCTATATAAAATCGATAATGTAAACGCATATGTTCATTTAAACTAACAAAGCGTTCGTTAAAAGCAAATCCTAAGACAAATACAGATTAAACAACATGGGAAAGTACAATTTCAAACTGGCAAACAGTTCATAGAAAGACTGACAGACAAATAAACAAATTCCAGAAACCAGAATGTACGTTGGAATATAATTCTATAGAAATTTGAGTTAACGGTCAAAGCGAAGGCTGCGAAATAGCAGGTGGTTTGAAAACAAAGCAGAAACGGGATATCAATAGCATAGGGTAAATGAAGATGACAAATAACAGACGTTGGATAGAACAGCTGTGTAAAGAGCGCGATTAGTTGTAGAGGCTAATCACAATATCGATTTTAAGTTGCTGTAGTGGGATTTTAACAAGGACAACGAATATGAGTTAGACGAGGATGACATAGTTGGATGATAGACCTACGACAGGGGAAATGGTCTGGATTGGCTGATTGTAAATGGAGTGGGAGACATTTCTAGGAGCATTGTGACCGTTGTGCTTGATAGCCAGTGTTTCGGACTAAAGCTAAGTGGAATGAGAAATTTTGAGTTTTAAAAGATCGTTGTAGTTTGGATTTTCAGAATCGGTTACAGTGTTGGTGTTTTTCGATGAAAACGGGGTACAGGAGGTAGGTTTCAACGTTTATAAATACACTAGGAAATGTAGTGGGGCTCTTTTACTCGTTCGGTTCGCTTCAGATCTATATGGTAACATATACGTTGAAAATTTGTAAATCGGTGGTAAGTTCAGTCCGTTTAATTTAAATTAAAAGTATTTGAAAGCACGAGTAGGTGCTAAATTATAAAACGTGCTGTAAGTACATTCGAATAACGAATAAAAGATGTTACTGAGGTAGGCGAGCCTAGTTATTTTTCTGAACGAGGGTGCCGGTTGTATGGAAGGTTCAGAAGCTGACTAACATATTTGGACACTTATATGGGTAGATGTATTGAAGGCGTCTGCAGAGAAATAGATAACGTGTGGCAATGAGTTTGATGTACATATAGCAGAGAGAAGTTGGATGGCATGCAACGACGAAGTTTGGTTGGACGACGTCTTCAGAGGTGACGGTGCAAAAGGCGTACACCAGGTAACGATATTTGTTTCTTTTGTTATTGCTTGAACATTTTGTGCTGTTATTTTGTGCTGGAGTGATTTGACATATTGGGTGTTTATTTTATGAACATAAAAGCTAATTTGAAGGTTATATGAAAAAGACAATTTGAGTTTATTAATTTGATGTAAAGAGTAAACAGGTCTTTAGAGTTGTTGAAAACAAAGATGCGATTTATTTATGCATTTAGAGTAACAGGGTTTATACTGAGCTCACCATAGACCAGAGTAAATTTCAATTTAGGGTTTCAAGATAGGCCCATCTACTTGAACTGTATATAAAAAAATGTTGAAATAAATTAAACTCATTAAATTTAAATAGATTTAATGGTCGATATTGTAAAATTTTATGAAGATGTTTATATCCGATTTTGTAAATATTGAGCTGGTGACGTAAATTTTTGATTTGTATGAATAAGAGGTTGTATGTTTCGTTGAATTATTTTAATGGTTATTTTATTTGGTAATGTAAGTGAGAAAGAGTAAACACAAAATGGGTAAGTATCTCTGAAGAAGCTGCAAGCAAAGCTAGCCGTGGTATGCTGATTTAGGGGAGTTTTCCAGAGATATTGTAATAATGGAATAATTTTTTTTCAGGAAAATTCATGACGGCCCAATTTGTGGGGCACGATTTTAGAGCTTAACCACAACAATTTTATGGCTCCCAACGCAAGGGCTCGAAAGTAATCCCGAAAACCACTGAACATTATTTTTTACTTTTTAGTTTAGTGTTCCTTCTCTAATTGCAAATGCATATATATCGCGCTTTTGATTATTTCGAATCTTTAGTTCATATTATAGATAATACTTCAATACGCAGCATTTAAAGCTTTTTTCATTTAAAAGATTATTCTCATCTGTGTTTGGAATGGAATGGAACGACGCCTATTTCCAAAAGGATCTTTTGTAACAGTCAGGAGTGAAACAGGTATGAAAAATAGCATTCAAACTTCAATTTGAGACTTGCGTTACGCTAATTATAACCACTGCTTTTGGTAGTTTAGCGAACTTTAATTCATTAGATGCATTCTAAAAACAATTACAGCCCTAACTTACATTTTGCACAAAATCTATACCCCCATACCTCTTTTTTAAAATAGAATATAATTTTTGATTTTTAGAAAATAAAATAAACCTTTTGATGTTTTAAATGCATTTATGAAAATTAAGTGTTTGACGAATGTCATTTTATGAAAATTTTGACAAAACAAAATTTTTAATTTTTTGATCATGCATGGTCGAAACTGCTTTTATATTAATTAAATTAATCTGTTTGTTGATGAGCGACGCCTGACAAACTACCTAATCGGGATATTTGTATGGTATTTATGAACTAGATACTACGTTGATTTTAAACTTCCGACTTAATACATCCGAATACAAGTAATGACCAAGACGTCTTTTTTCACGGTTTCTATACTATTTCACTAATACGAATACATGCATTGCATAGCGTTTAACTATTTACAACTATGAAGTGCAGGGATAGTGATTATTATATTTAACTGTCTGTTTTTTAAATTTCAGAGCCTTTCTTTATAGCAGAGTGTTAAGAATCCATATGCGTAGACGCTAATGCGAATAAAATAGCCAAAATAAAATGGCTTGACCGGACTAGAATCGCTACAAATGGAACGCTATTTACCTACGGTTACGAAGAAAAAATATCAACTTCTAATATCATTGGCTCAACCAAACTTATTAAAAATCCAGATTTGTATTTTGTCTTTCTAATGAGGAAGAATACAAAATCATATTTGGAATGAAAAGCTCTGAAGAACAATGGGAACATGATATTTTTGTTGCTGATAAAAATAGTTATGTGGAAAATCAATCCAAAGAAGTGGATAATATGGCAAAAATAAATGGTAATTTGCAGAACATAAATGAAGTGAAAATTTCACAGAAACATCTAGCGCATTTATGTCACTAGCAGATACTCAAATCTCTATGTTATCTAAATGGCAAACCACTTCATTTATCGATACTTCTGAAAGGAAGTGTACATACACGAAACAAAGCTCACTAGACCATGAGACAAGGATTCAAAAGGATAAGGTTGAGCACTTGCGTTTGGATTCCATAGACATATTAATTCCGCTTAGCGATACTAATACTTAACATACGTTATCTAATACCAGTGAAATTGGGGTAATAGATATTTCAAATAATGAGGAATTTAAGATTTGTAATATTGAAATTGAAAAAGGATACTGTAAGTCCATTAGAGTATGCCTTCAAAGTCGATTCTTACAATACAACCCCAGACAGACAGGAAGCTAATAAAAATACTTTTCAAGAAACAAAAAGTGACAGTCAACAGAATATTTTGCCCTTCGACATATCAACAAAGAAGAAAATGGATAACATAAATAAAATGGAAGTTGAGGGAAATATAATGTACCAGAAATACGATACAAGAAGTTCCAGGAATAAAATTAATGTTATTTCTGACATAATTATTAACACTGCAATAACTAAGGTCGATGTTCTAAGTAGTCTATGCAATTATCACAAGGCCGATACTGTAAAAGAGTTACTGCCAGCTAATACTCCAGACAATCCATTTTCTTCATCCGGTTCTGAATATGTTCAGAGTCCTGCATCAGAGTCTAACGGTTCTTCGAAGTATGAAGTTACTGACGGAATATATACAGACCAAGATAACGTTTCAGGATCCCCAGATAATACATCGTCGCTCACTACAAAACTTAAAGAAGCCAGTAATGCCTCAATTCCACATTCTACTTTAGATAATTTAGATATTTGTTCTCCTGAATTAATCAGTGAAAATAATAAAAACGTTTATGTAGAATACTCTAAAAGAAACAATGTTGGAGGACGGATTTATGACAAACGACATTTTTGCTATTTCTGCAACAAATCAATTGGGAAAGTAACTAGGCATTTAGAAAGTATTCACAAAGATGAAGTAGAAGTTGCAAGACTACTGGCTAAATCGAACAGTGCAGATGAACGTAAATAGGGCTTTTTGTGTCTTTTAAGGGCTGGAGATTACTATCACAATTGTGAAGTACTTTCAACTAGAACTGGTGAATTGATACTAAGTAGGCGTCCGATTAAAAAATAACGACCAGAAATATATTTGGAAGATTATGGACCTTGTCCAAAGTGTCTTGGTTTCTTTTTAATACAGAACATGTGGCATCATGCAAAATATATATGTCCTTCTTTTCAAAATATGCCTCGAAAATCTTTAGCTAACTCCAGACAGGATATCAAAGGTGAGAGCTATGCACTTGTAAGATCTTGGAGTCTACAGCAGCATCGCAAAATGTTTGTAAAAAACATTCTAGCCAAACTCAAAAATTATGAAGTTTCCAGTGTATGTAAAAATGATAAAACCATAATTATGTTGGGAGAACCCATGTGTCAAATATATAGTCAGCATCAGTATGATTTTATTCGTCAAACTATGAGACAACTTGGTAGATTGCTTCTTAAAGCAAAATGACATTCTCCAAAGTTGTCACATTTGAAGGATTTACTTCTTCCTGAAAATTTTGATACGTTAGTTTATTCAGTTAAGGACCTGTGCTTTTCAAGAGAAGGTACTATGCAACCACAAACTAACTTAGTTCCTTCACTGGCGTTAAAGTTAGGACATAGCCTTAGAAAATGTGCTCAAATTGAAAGAGGGGTTGCTTTAAGGAAAGGCGACATGGCAACTGACCACAAAATGAGAGCGTTTTTAGATATTTTTGGCTTAGAATGGAACAGTAAAGTATCTGCATCTGCATTAAGAGTGCTTCAAGAAAGAAAGCTGAATGTACAGTTTCTTTTACCACTAACAGATGATTTAATAAAGCTTAATCAATACCTAGATAATATTATCATAGATTTAACAAAATTTTTAGAAACTAACATTAGTCTAAGGAGCTGGTCAAAGCTAGCTACTGCATTGTTAGCTAGAATAATTCTATTTAATAAACGTCGTTCCGGTGAAGTTTCAAGAATGCTACTCAATCATTACGCTTGTCGACCTAATTGGCACGAATCTGGTACTGAAAAATTGAAAAAAAGTCTTTCGCTCTTAGAAATTACTTTTGCAAATCGCCTAATGGTTGTCGAAGTTCCAGGAAAGTCAAGAAAAAATCTGAAAGTTCCTGTTTTATTGACAATAGAAATGAAGCACGGTATTGACAGACAAATAGATTCTAGACTTGTATGCCGTGTAGATCCCAAAAATATTTCGTATTTGCACGGGGATCTATGTCTTTAGGATACATAAGAGGGCAGGATTGTTTGAAAACGTATTGTAAAGAGTTGGATTTAAAAGAACCGCAACTAATAACAAGTACAAAACTTCGAAAGTATGTTGCAACGGTAGTGCAGGTTATTGACCTAAAAGACACCGAGGCAGATTGGTTAGCAAGACATTTAGGGCACGACATTAGGATTCATAGAGAATTTTATAGATTGCATGAATCGGCAGTCAAACTTACTAAGGTCGGGAGACTTTTATTGGCAGTTGACAAAGGAGATGTCAATAAATATGCTGGGAAATCGTCATCAGAAATAAACGTAGATGGTAAATATTACAAAATGTCCTAGGATTTTAAAATTTAATCATTGGTTTTTAGAAATGTCAATAGACGATGTCAAAAATAGTGATGCCGATAGCGATTACGAGATCAGCGATATTCCAGAAACCTCAAACATTTCTGCTAATAGTGGTGCCACCAGTTACAAAGGTAAGTTAAAAACCGTCTCATATTATTATATCAGATCATACAAAACATGTTTGGTGTTTATTTAGTATTTATTCGATTTTTAATTTCTTTGAATTTAAAGAACATTAAGGTTCATTTTACCCTTAGAAATTCAGCATGCCGTTTTTACTTGTAATGGTAATACATTTTTATGATTTACTTCTATCTCTCTTATTTGAGTTTGATCTAGCATCATAGTTTTGTTTTTATTTAAATTAAACATACTGTTGTCTTTAAAAGTGCAGTTTCAGTTGATACATGCAATTCTACTTGCCAGTGTTGGTCCGGGTCACTGGATCATTTTGGGTTTGGGTGCTAGTGTCGATTCGTTATTTTGATCACGACTAACGGAATATTGGTCCCGTCAAATAAAAGTCTGACCATCGGTTTTTTGATTAAAATAATGTAACAAATGCGTGTGAATTTTTTCAGATTTTATAAGATGCTTAGAAAATCTGTTTTGTGCACATTTAAACAGGTGCAGCTGATTGATCACGTTCTAACGTAGCGTTTCATGACCAGTGGTTTTATAATTTTTGAGGTTCATATGATTCAGACAAATTTTTTGAGATTTTATAAATTACTTAGAAGATGCAAATTTTTCTGCTTTTGACGGCTGCCGGCGCCACTTGTTCTAACGCCTAACAGGCTGACCGCGGCCTTAAGATTAGAACACCGTTAGTAAACTTACGCGAAATATCAGCTTTTAGAAAATACTTACTGATTTTGACGCTTGACTCCTGGACTATTACTGTATGATAGTAACTTAATAATAATCTCTCTGGTTGCGTTATTATCAAATTTTTTCTGTGTACGTGCGTGCGTGCGTGCGTGCGTGCGTGAGTGCGTGCGTGCGTGCGTGCGTGCGTGCGTGTGTGTGTGCGTGTGCACGTACGTACACACAAGCACACACACACACACCTTTATGATTATTTGTTTGAATTGATAAAACGAAGTCAATTAATTTCATATAATGAAAAGAAATATTATTTACAATTTTTGAAAAATATTTAAATACACTTCTCAATCAATCAATATCGTATGTATTATTTATCCCAAAATTTATATACTTTGAATTCAATCTAAAGTCACCAAAAACTACCTTTTTACCAAAGAAACCTGGAACGTTCTAGACCTCTTTATAATATATTACGTAAGTTTAACGTATGCAATGTTTGTTGTTGACTTCATTACAAATTTTATATAAATTGAATAAATTCAGTATTGAAATTTAAATAGAAAAATATCTTAAAGATAAATAGATCTAACCTGCGATATGTTGTTGTGGATCAACACCCCTTTGTTGTCCTCATTCGTCTATCACTGATCTGCTTAGCCGAACCAATGCTTGAGTACAGTTACCTCTTGTTATTCATAAATTACTTCGTGCTTCTTTACTTTATATGCCTTGAATCTCGCAACTCAAAATTGTACCAGAATTGTACCAAAATATAATTGTCGACGCTGATTTGAAATATTATATTGTCTCAGATTTGAATTATTCTTATCGACGCATACTTGAATTACTGCAACTTGAAATGTTCAGAAATACACCACCAATTCGAAATGTTATCATCAACGCATTCGAAATATTCAGAAATGTACCACAGATTCGAAATGTTATATCACAGATTCGAAATGTTATATCACAGGTTCAAAGCCCTATTATTATAAATATTTAGTTTAAGTAAATTACCCCAAATTCTACTCACGTTAAACGGCAAAAGAAACTCTTTGTAATTGTAGCACTATTATCACTTGATATTCTTCTTTATTTATTCACTGTAACATAAACTTGATATTCTATTTAAATTACGTGTCACTTTCTGGTCAACAGTAACGCAGCTTCGTCCTGCATGAGTCTAAACTAAACTGTCTTACTATTGCTCTGTGATACATAGGCTCATCCTACTTGCATGTGGGGTGGGTTTTCAAGTAGTCTTGCAGATATCTCAACAAACCAGGCCTTTAATATTCCCTGCATTTGAAAGTTGATTCTGATGTAATTTCTTCGGTTTTCCGTGTAATGGTGTGTATTTGCTATTGATACTTTGTTATTCGTTATCTTGACCATACGTTGTTTTGTATAGATATCGGCATTTCAATAATTGAACAAAATAAATGATGTAACTTTAATTCTGCTTTCGATTATGTATTTTTATGCGTGTTTGAAACTACGTTTTCTTATCAAAAATGTTTCTTGTTTCCGCGTAATTGCATAAAGCTTTGTTAGGTTTTATCTCTTATTTTCGTATCTGTTTTATAACTAATTAGAACACTTCTCAATGCGTGTTTAATTACATGTACTATCATTTCTTTGAATACGCGTTCTATTGTTGAAAGGTATGATCACTGGCATTACTTAAAATTAATAACGGTCTATATACAGAGTGTTAAATACTTGCTATTTCCATAATGTATGGACTACCTAATTTTCTGCTAAATACGCGTCCTATTGTTGTAAGATATGCTTTCTTGCATCGTTTAAAGCTAATTATGGTCTATATACAGGGTGTTAAATACTTACTATTTACATAATGTACGAATTACTTAATTTTCTGCTAAATAAATGCAGTTTTCTGATTCCTATTGCAATTTATGGTTACTGCGCGACCCTTGCTACTCAATACACCCCTAAACAACCCCTTATCACAGCTATATATATACATATATATATATATATATATATATATATATATATTCGAAGAAGCCGCCAGCACATTAAAATGTGATAAAATTGCTGTGACCACTGTCGTCTTAGCCACGAAAGATGCTATGACTTAGGTACAATAGAAAATGTGAAATTACTATTTATTGCGACCTTTTCCTTGCCTGGTATTATGGATTTTATCAAACAGAAACGAATCACGGAAATTTCAAAAAACAACTATGGACAAATTTTCTATGCATTCAAAAACATTTTTCTTTCATACACATTATTTAAAGAATCTCTTACATTCAACAGTTATAAATAACACTTATAAAAGCAATTTATAGCTTAAGCTTAGACAGAAAATTTTATCTAATAATTACTTAATAATTAAAATAGTCCTCACCTAATCCGCGTTAACAAGTACAGAACCCAAACATTTCCTATGTGAGTTACAAAAATTCTCTTTAAAATTATCTGCATATTTACCTATCCTTTTATTACCTTGGTAGTCAGTGTAATTGGCCAACAGTGGACAGATAATTTAGTAAATCATTTTTATAAAATTAAAATCTTATTCTAGCTTAATTTACTCAAATATCCTGTTAAAAAAAAACAAAATCGTACTTGCAGTTGGTATTGTAAAATAGCGCTTATCATAATATCATTTCTATTGTATTTAACTGCATTAAATACTTACTGTTTCCACTTTAGATTTCTATTTTTTAACCAGTTTTGACTCAGAAATACCAGTTTGCAAAGTGCATTTATTTAAAATTGGCAGTTGCTCTTGTATCAAGGTTGTTTATATTGAAGCTCGTTTAATTTTCATAGTATTCTTAACAAATAATTATGCTTCATAATTATTCAAAGTTCTATGTTACATATTGCATGTTGTAAACTGAATTATAAATTACTTGAAACTTACACGTTTGATGTCGTAAAATGAATGACCTTGTTCTAATTCATTTCTGTATATATACTAAAATTCTAAATACGTCACTTTTTCCATTCCATTTTAGATCATGCTGCTCCCGAAAATTAGTCATGGATGATGTAATAATTACGCTGATTTGGCGAGTTTATTGAGCTAATAAAGTGGTCGTGGTCATCAAATCTTTTATTTTTTGTTAATAAACGAAACGGACAGTTGCTATTTCTCCATTTGAGCTACTAAAATCGTTTTTATCTAATTTTTACA
Organism: Platerodrilus igneus; assembly: GCA_036346225.1. Lineage (NCBI taxonomy): Eukaryota > Metazoa > Arthropoda > Insecta > Coleoptera > Lycidae > Platerodrilus > Platerodrilus igneus. The sequence continues at coordinate 1,192,340 of JARFIW010001152.1, read as the reverse complement.
GCCTTCCCGATAGTAGCGTTTCTCATATTGGAGCGTTTATTCATTGATAGAAGTAATTTGCTTATTTAATAGCTTTTTGAACATTTTTCTAACTTTTAGCAGGAATAACCATCTCAAAATTAAAAAAAAACGATTTGATTTTTATCCATAATTACAACATATACAAAAAATAATTTATGGCGGTAGCTGCCTTTTTTTCTATGAGTTTAGATAAAAATATTTAATTCATAAAAATTGGGCAGAAAATGATTCTATATCACACGTGAAATGATCATGAGAATCCACAAATATCAAAAATACAGGTGATATGCTCGGTTTGGGCTCTCGGTATATCTAGCAGGAAATTCACAGAAAATTCAGTGAAGTACTCTGCTAAACATCCCGTTTCAATAAAATACCGAAAACCTTGAGTGTACTAACAAAAGTTGGTTACCGACTAACTCAGTGGTGTAAGTGTTTGATAAGGGTTTTAGAAGGCTATCAAGTGTGAAATATGGTTTTGATTGGGAAATATCTTAGACACCACCTAATTTCGCAATGTTGTTAGGGAAAAGCTTTAGAATGTATAACAAAGGGGTGCCAAAATTGGCGATCAAGAGAGGGATTCCGGATTAGATATATATCTGAAAAATCATTAAAACTAAGATTATTTTAGATCTAAAACAAATCTAACAACACGTAGACCTATTTAAGACTGCTAACTGCTAGGAAGATTCCTAAAAGTAGATGTTAAATAACCTGAAATACTCAATCATGCAATTAGATTATCACACTACAATTTATTATGGCAAAACTGTAACTATACCGTTTACAATAATGAAAAAAAACAAATATACATAGTATTTGAACACAATTTTATACAACATTTCTAAATATATAGAACACACGTTTTCATTAAATATACACAGTACAATCTTAAACAAGTATTAAAAAGCGAATATATGGTAAATCTAAAAACTAATAACTTAACCTACGCACAGACTATCAGTACATTCAGTTCATAATTTTAGTTAAAGTTTATGTACTAACCTCCACTCTAGTATAGTTTCAGCAGTTTTAATTTTGACTTGTATTTCCATTAATCGGGTGACTGACTATGGTTAAAAACCTTTTATCTAAACTAGTTCTTTCAAAATCGAAATGGACCTCTTTTTACTATTATAAATGTGATACTTCCAAGTTAAGTGTTTCCCTACTCCAATCTTATTTTAAAAAAATCAACATATTATCCAAAAATACATACAAATCAAAATCTAACTAGTAAATATTTTATAGTCAGTTAAATTGATTTCGTGATTCCTAGTTGATACCCTTCTTTTGTAAAATACCCCCTAGACTGAAATATACTTCTGTTGCTGCGGCTGACCTCCAAATACATTTATCTTCTATTTAAATTATATTCTTTCTTAGATAACAAATATATTTTCCATCTCATAATATCTTGAATTCCTATTTATAAATTAACTTTCACTGGGTATACAAATTCCTTTATAGCATAACATGTCTATTTAGCTTTTAATTTCTGAATCAACTTATTTATTTATTTTATCTTCTTATAAGCCTTAACAACCAAAATTTACTACAATATATTTTCAACAACCTTACATTTAACTACTTCAATATACTTGACTATTTACACAGATCTTTATATTTTCTAACATTTATCCCTGAATACACATATATACTTTAGCACCTCTATTTGGTTCTATGTGTCATCTTATTCCTACGTATTGGAGGTGAACATTATTTAACTTGATTAAAAACCTTTAAGACCATTATCCTACGAATTTATATTATTTGAAAATGTACACCCACTTAATTTCGGTGTTGCTCTTTATGAACTCTTATACATGCCCCCTATTATATTATCACTATATATATATATATATATATATATATATATATATATATATAAACTGATTACGGTTACTGAGGACTAAAATATAAAAATTAAAAACTTGGATTGTATGCTAACGTTTCGTGAAATTTATTCACATTATCACAGCTATAAAAAGAACAACTAAGTATAAATTAAAATTTGTTAAAAATACATATCTTAACACTTACATAATTAAAAATAAATGACTAGACCTAAACGTTACAATCAAATTAAAAGGTGTGTTGTAGGTATCAACATAAAGATATGACTGACCGGTTGAATTAGTATAAATTGTTGTTAGTGTAAAAAGGATACATAATATAAAATTTTCTAAATGTTAGCGGAGAATACACTTATGGTTATAGTTAGTGACATGTTCATAATGTTATCACGTGATCACACTATGATTACACAAACAAAAGCCAATTCATTAATAAACGCAATAAAAACAACAACCATATTACACAGCAAACTGCAAAGAACTTAAAATGTTATGATTCCAAATGCCCAAAGATTTATGGAAACTCTAAATTGTATAAAGATGGTTTTCCACTTATACCAATTATAGCCGGTATAAAAAGTCCTACTAACAATATTGCAAAATTTATAGCCGATATTTTAAAAGCAGCATATGACCAAAACAATCCATACTATATACACGACAGTTTTGTTTTTTTAAATTTTGCTAACCATAAAATAATTCTCGAAAATTATAGAATTATATCTTTAGATGTAGTTAATCTTTTTCCAAATCTTACAAAGCAAACCATTGTTAAAGTAATTACACAAAATTGGCCGAATATTGTTAACAAAGCAGAAGGAATGGATATGAATACATTTCTAGATTTACTCACATTTGTATTGGATAATAACCATTTTGAATATAACGGAAAATTTTATAGTCAAAAATCAGAATGTGCTGTGGGATCAAATTTGTGTCCAATATTATCACAATACGTTATGGATACTTTACTTGACACATGTATACGAAAATTATCTTTTCAGCTTAGTTTTATAAAAAAGTATGTAGACAATTTGATACTCGCACTTCCATTGAACGCCACCTCAGAAATCTTAGACATTTTTAATAGTTTCGACGAACACTTAAAATTCACAGTGGAACAAGAAGATCAAAATAAATCCATACCCTTTCTCGACACTAGAGTTATTAGGAAAGATACACACATCATGTTAGATAGGTACCAAAAACCAACATCATCGGGTAGGTACATAAACTACAAGTCAGACCATCCACTATCAATTAAAATAAATTTCATAAAACAAATGATATACAGGATAAAGAAAATTTGCTATCCCTCTTTTATTAACAATAGTTTAAAAAAGTTGTCATTTTTATTAATTGATAATGCTTACCCTAAGACACTCGTAAACAAAATAATATTTCAAATGAATACAAATACCACAAATATAGTTAAAATGGACAAACGGGATAATACATTATTAGTAAAATACCGTACTCTACCTCAAACTGGCACTCTAACTAATAATTTAATAAACATATTCAAATATAAAGATGTAATAATAAATAAAAAAAATATAAAAGCAATGGGATGTCTGTTTAGCAAATTGAAATCTGATCTTCCTTCAATTTCTCAATCGCATATAGTATACAGGATTAGATGTATTAATTGCAGTCAAACATATATTGGGCATACGTCGCAGATCATGAAAACGCGATTACAATTACATAAAAGTGATGCGAAATTAAAACCGGATAGATGTGCTCTTGCATCACATACACATTATCTAGGCCATAAACTTGATTTTGATGGGGTGGAAATTCTTGCAAAACAATCTGTTCTTGCGGAAAGGAAATTTTTAGAAATGTTTTTCATTAAACGTGAACCGAATCCAATGAATAAAAAATCGGATACAGATGGTTTAAGTGTTATTTATACTTATTTACTGACATCACCTCACAGATATAGTTTTGATGGCCCTGTGGATAAGTAGTAGCATAAGATTAAATTATATTTATTAAGGTCAAACTTGCTTACATAGAACTAGTTTCATCAATGAATAATTATATTGTCACACTGATTGTTCATTTAGTTTGTATTTACCCATTGTGCATACTGATACAGAGAAACAAAATTTTTAAATTTTGATCTAGCCCATACAAGTTAAAATATTATACGCCCATGGTAACATACAGTCCGCACGTTGTGTCTTAGACACCGGATCTCAAATAAATGCTATATCCGTTTTGTGCGCGGATAGACTGGATCCTCAACGTAGTCTGGATTCCAGACAAATTACAGGTCTATCTGATGTTCCCATCAGCTTTAACGGTTTGGTGCACTGTATATTTTATTCTAAACATTCTCATGCGCAACTTCGTTTTCAAGCTTGGATACTTCCCAGAATTACTGAAAATATTACAGACTATTCCGCACCTGAATCAATTTACAAAATATTTCGTTATTTAGCCTTAGCTGATTGTGATTTCCATCGATATGCACCTATAGATGTTTTATTAGGCTCAGATGTTTGTTGTCAAATTTTATTTAGTAATAATTGCCAAATTCTTCCTGGAAAACCTCTTGCAGTTTCCTAGAATTTCGGCTATGTGCTCATGGGTCAAGTTCCGACTATGGAAAGTATTTCTTCTTGTTCTTCGCTATTTATCATTTCTTTAAATTTAGACCATGAATTACGCAAATTTTGGGAAGATGTTTATTGTGAACACCATTTTCTAGACTCCGTTAAGCTCGATAAAATAGGTCGTTATATAATTTCACTACCATTTATTGAAAATGCTACTTCTCTCGGTTGCAATCGTCATGTGACTTTTAAAAGTTATCGCAATTTAAAATCTCGTTTGAACCGCAATCCTGATGATAAAATCGTATACAACACCTTCCTTCAGGAATATTTGTCTTTAGGTCATATGAATATTGCTAAAACTTCCTCACCATACGTGTTACCTCATCATGCTGTTCACAAACTCACGAACAGCACAACTACTAAACTCCGTGTTGTATTTAACAGATCCGACCCTGATGATTCCGGGGTCTCTTGAATGAACGTTTGTACGCGGGCCTTAAATTGCAAAAAGAACTACCTGAAATAATGTTCGCATTTCGTTCACATGCTATTGCAGTATGTGCTGATATTTATATGATGTACAGTGAAATTTTGGTAGATCAAAGGAATTGCAAATTTTAACACATATTTTGGCGCCCTTCTTCCGAGACGTCTGTGCGCGAGTATGAACTCAAAACTTTCACTTATGTTCTTCACCATTGTATTTCGTTGCGTAACATGTTCTCCAGCAGTTAGTTACAGATGAAAGGTCCTCTTATCCTATGGCATCCCGTGCCCTATTAAATAATACATATATGGACGACATAATTTCTGGCGCAGATTCTATTGTCACCGCCAAACAACTCCAAAATAAATTAAAAAACCCTCATCGCTCGGGCAATGTTGACTTCGGAAATAGTCCAGCAACTCGACTGAAGTTCTAAAGGATTTTGAGAAAATTGATTTAGAAACCTCAATATTCTTCTCTGCTAACGTTAGTGGTATTAAAATCTTGAGTTTAGTATGAGACCCCACTCTAGATATTGTCACCTACCACATCCTTCCTTTTGACGGACCTCTTACTAAACGAATTGTTCTTTCATACATGGCACGTATTTTTGACCCGCAAGAGTGGTTATCCCCTATCATTTTTGCAGCAGCTCGACTAAGATGACACCCCCGATGATATCTGGTGTTGTGAATGGAAAAACTTCATTAATCAATTTTCTATTTTGTCTCAGAGCAAAATCCCGCGTAGATTATCACGGATTAATAGCACTTACCACTTGTTAGGCTTTTGTGACACTAGCGAAAAGGGATTACTAACATGTAACTTTTTGAACCTCTAGTTTTTGCAATTTATTGCAAGCCAAGAACAAAGTTACACCTCTAAAATCTCTTACAATACCTCGCTTAGAGCTTTCTGCAGCTTTAGTACTTTCTCACTTGATCCACTCGATTACTTCCGACCCATTTGATTCTCCTTTAGAAGGGATAAAATTATGCCCCGACTCTCAAGTTGTCTTAACTTGGTTAAGAACCTTTACGCATTTATTTAACAGTTTTGTAGCAAATCATGTCAACCACATTTTCGAAAACACTAATTTATCACAATGGAACCACATTCCTGGTATTTTGAACGCCGTAGACATCTCATCTCGCAGTCTGTCCCCCTCACAACTAATTCACAGTAACTTATGGTGGCATGGCACCATCAATGGTTATAATTTATTTTCTTCTAATAATGTCGAGATTATACCTCTACCAATTGAACAAATTCCTGAAATAAAACTCTCTTTTGCTATGTTGGTAGTATCTACAAGTGATTTTTCTAAGTTCATCAGTACATTATCTTCTCTCAGTAAGCTGCAATACCGTCTGGCATACATATACCGCTTTATTAATAATTGCCGACACCCTCAAAAAAATTACTCTGTCCAATTTCTGTTGATGAACTGCAAGCTGCTTTAGAGGTATTTGTTATACTCGTTTAACAACAGTAGTTCGATTCAGAAATTAAACTATTAGAAAATAGTCAACTTCTACCTCGTTACATGCGTAAGCTATCCCCGTTTCTTGACCCCCATGGCCTCATTAGAGTGGGCGGTCGCCTTCGGTATTCCTTGCTGTCTTATAAAAGTAAACAGCCTTTCTTATTACCAAAGTCGGCTCATTTATGTCTTTTCATATGTGATCATATCACGTTTTATCGCTACATTATGGCCACATCTACTACACTAGTTCTCATTTCTAGAAAATATTGGATCATTGGCGCTAGATCTTTGGTAAGGCTCCGTAACCATATCTCTTCACCTTGCTTTCGTTTAAGCGCTAAGCCACCTCAACCTATTACGACTAATTTATATCCCTCGCGCGTACGCATTACCCGTACATTTACTTATGTCGGTGTTGATTTTGCAGGCTCCTTCCTTCACAAATCTTCTACTCTTCGGAATACGTATTTATGTTTGTTTATGAACTCAAGCCTTTCATTTAGAGCTTGCATCAGAGCTTTCTACTAATGCATTTAAGGTATGTTTTACCTGATTCGTTTCTCATCGCGGTCTACCTCATTCTGTTTATTTTGATTGGAGCAAAAATTTCTTTGGTGCATCACGTGTATTTGAAGAGAGCGCTCGGTTTTTAAGGGACCATCATGACGATTGGTTGTCTGTCCTTGCCTCGCGTCAAATTAGATGGATTTTTAACCCTCATTATGCCCCAAATTGTGGTGGCATTTGGCAGTCTGGTGAAAAATTAGCTAAACTGCTTTTAACACGTACTCTCGGAAGGCAACCTCAAAGTTTTGAAGAACTTGTTACAATGTTCACCCGTATAGAAGCTGTTTTGAATAGTCGGCTTTTATGTCTCCCTTCCTCTGATCTGAACGACGATATCGACTATCTTACGCCAAGACACTTTTTGATTTTAAGTCTTCCCGAAGTTACATTTGACGAATCTTTTAACCTGCGTTCTTGGTGGCACCGTTTTTGCCAGTTTACTCAGTTATTTTGGCGACGCTGGCCTAAGCAGTATTTACATACCCTCATTCAGCGAAACAAATAGAATTGTTCTTCAAATGATTTAAAAATTGGTGACTTAATTTATATTACAGAAATCAATACCAGCCATTTAGCTTGGCCTCTTGGCCGGGAAACCAAACTAGTTTCAGGCCGTGACGGAATCGTTCGCGTGACTTCGATTAAGACTACCAGCGGTGATTTTATTCGTCCGATAAATAAACTTCTCCCTCTTCCTCTTCATTAAATTCAATTTAATTTTTACTTTTTTTAATTGCTCCATTTAGTTTAGTTTTTTACGATGTTCTCTCGCTCCTCTTGTAAACTCGAGTAACGACAGGATAACCGTCCCCTTATTTGGGACGAAATGCCTAACTATTATTATTCCCCTCTATATTATTCAATCAACCCTCTTTCTGCGTTCTTAAAATTGTTTAATTTTAAGTGAGCGGTGTGTTCGCGCCACTCACGGTTCAGAGAGCATATCCGCGGAGTTGTTTGATGATATCGCTCGGTTAGTATAATCATTAGTTGATAAGACGTTCGCGATCAATTTCACAATCAGGTTGTATATTAATATGCTTGTATTCCTAATTATCCGCTCACTCCACACCGATTTACCCTCGTGGATTGCTGGTTAGTGCTACTCATAAACAGTACCGGTCCGCCGTTCCAGTAGTGCATCACAATGGATTAAACTTAAGTTCAAAAGTTTTGGTAAGTGACTTTTATATCATACATATTATTATCAGTGTTTACACCTCTTACCTTTTACCTTTAAACTACAGTCCACTCCTTTCGCTCTGAAACAACTTATCTTTTATTACCCCGTTCGTGAGTATAATTAGCGAATGATGCTGCAGAGATAACTTAGTAAAGGTCAAAATGCTTCGAACTCTGACTTCAAAATTTTACTGAAAATTATCTTCATAACAAAGAAAATTTTATAAGATTAAGAACTTATTCTAATTTAAGTTACAAATATTTACATATTCTTATTAGTTACAAACAAAGAACCAAAATGTATACTTGCGGAAATAGTGCTTATCAAAACCTAATTTTCATTATCATCAACGGTATTAAATACTTCCTGGTCCCATCCTAAATCTCTATTTAAAGTTAGAATAGCAGTTTGCATCCAGGGTGTATCTATATTTTTAATCAATTAAACTCGGCATATTCTCGTGCATCAAAATTATCTATCTCGTGGTGTTTTGCAAAATAACTGTTCCATAATTATGCAAAGTTGTACGTAGTTTATTGCATTTCATAAAATGAATTATAAATTGTTCAAACTTAAATGTTCGAAAGATTAATCTTTACTCAAAGTTACATGTTCAATGTTTTGAAATGAATCAACCACAAATCTCAATTACTTTTGTTTATATACAAAAATTCTAACTACGTGATTTATTTTCAATCCATTCTAGAGTATTCTCGAAAATTAGTCATTCTCTATGTTGTAATATTCGTAAGGATGTCGGTGTTTAATTATATAATGAATAAAGAGCTATGATTTATGTTTATCGTAAAAGCACTGCCTATTCTGCTCTAATGCACAAACCGGTCCGCAGCTATCTCTTTCTTTCATACTATACGTAGAGCAATTTAACTTGCTTTCTTATCTTATCTTTTATAGCATTTTAATGGCCGCGTAAGTGTCTTGAATCGGGGCGTTTAGTTGTTGATTGAAAGTTAATTTATTTAATGGCTTTTAACATTTCTAATAAAATAACGTATTTCAAAATTCTAGAATTAAAATGTTTTTGTTTGAAACTCATAAAGCGTTAATCTTAACGCAAACGAATATTTTATTTCTGGTTTTAAACAATGTACACGCGGAATTTATCTTCGTCTTAAAGATGCGGTACACTATTTTATGCTTCGCTTTTTTGCGGATCCAATGAAAACTTTATTACTAACAATGATTATTTTAGTTTTGTCTTAAATGATATATCGACACACGGAAGTCAATTACATAAATAATTAAAGCTTGCAATTACATTCTTAATGAATGTAAAATACAATTTACTTTCAATAATTTAGCGTAACACACATATCTATAATAAAACTAGTTTTTAAGTACAGAATGGTTATTTGAACAAGATATCCCTCAAGAGTATTATTTTAAGCAATAAAATAGAATGGTTTTTGTATTTACATTTTAAAATAAAAGTGAGTTTTAAGTATAAAATGATTGTTTACACAAGGTATCTCTCCAGAATAATTTTTATACAGGATAGCAAAATAAATATTAAGAAATCTTAATTTTTCCTGTTTTGGGTGGATTCTTTTTAGAGAATTTTGGCGTTCAGTGACCTCTCATATATTGATGTGATAAAGAGGTTATGAGAGGTCATTGAACGCTAATAACTATATATATATATATATACATATTATGTATATTAATGTGATAAAGGGTCATGAGAGGTCATTGAAACCCAAATCCCACAAATAAATCCCACTACAGATATAACATAATCCAGAAAAACCAAAATGTCCGTAAATTCATGGTTACTCCCAGTATAATACAAGCGTACCTTTATTCATTGATGTACAATGGAAAAATAAAAATTGCGCGTGTATAAGTAATCACCCTGTATGATATAAGCATATTGTAAATAAATAGCAAGTAACGTAAGTTGTATATATAAATTGTAAGATACCGTAAAGCGCATTTAAATGCGAACGTAAACATCGATCGTTTTAAGATAAATACAAAACCATTTATTTTTTAATCATTAATACATTTTTGATAAAAATGCTTTTGATTTGCTGGAAATAGCATAAAAGAGTACAGCTTTGGGCATTTACTTTGAGAAACTACAATTAACGTGTATTTAAAACTTTAAAATTAATAAATAATTTTGTGTATTGAAACGAAAGCAAATATTTCTATAAAACGAAACCCCTTTTGCATTAAAAAACTAATTAAAGTTTAAATTAATTACCTCGTAGATATTGCAATAAACAATTCCCTAAAATATAAAAAGATGAGTCATCGGTATTTAAAAATACGTCAAATTCACATAATTCATTAATAAGTAAACATTTTATCCCGCGACGCTCTAACGCAAGACCTTATCATACAAATATATATATATATATATATATATATATATATATATATATATATATTGTCGTGTAATTTGTAGCTAATTGTAGAAATATAAGGTCATAAATCAAGCTGGGGGTAAAGTAATAACTTACCAGAAAGTTAATTAGGTAGTTTAGATAATTAGATATTTTAAATAATTAAAATAGAGCTTAGTCAACGTATGATAATTTAGAGTTAATTTAATTTTAGTTGTATTTATTTAGAAAAGACGTAGCATAATATTTGTTGTTGCATAGGACAATAAAAATTAGAAACAACGAGGTAAAAATACCACTTTTAATTTATTTAAGGTAGTATACGAAAACATAAAAACTTTTCATATTCGTTAGAGTAGGATTATTATTATTTTAAAGGGTAGAACCAGAAACGTTTTAAAACAAGAGTTCAAACTAAAAGGGGGAAATATTTCAAGATAACAGGTTGCGATAAACAAGCCTATAAAAATTAATTGGTTACAAGAAGGAAAGGTACCGTTGGAAGTTAGTATAGTCAATATACAACAAGGACAGAACAGAGAACATATAAGTATGACGAAGACGCAATATGTTTGTATAAGATATCGATTTTAATCATACAGGAAAGAAGCTAAATCAAACTGTCATGGAGGAACAAGAACAGAACAGAAACGCATGAATACAAGTGAGAAACAGGATATTTTGAAATTCAATTATAGATGTAGTATAGTAGGAGACGACGAACAAACTCATTTTGGAGAGGGCAACAAAATCAATAATTTCTAGGAATATTATAAGCAGACGCGAATCGATTGAGAGCAAGGAACAGAAATTGTTTGAGATGATTGGACGATACAGGTACACGTGCAACAGTTTTGTATTAGGTAGGGCAAATATCCAGCTGGTGGAAGCATATGTGTGAAAAGAGACTATATGAACAAGGGAAATGAAAGATGTTTTTTAGTTTGAAGGCGTGAACGTAATGGAAATTAATTTTCGAATGAGGCTAGTTTTCGCAAAATAGCAGGGACGGTTGGCCGTTGTAAATATATTACCAAGTATTTTAATGTGTTTGTTGTTGTAATTCAGGGGAAACGAAGAGCCGTTGGAGCTTTTCACGATAATATAGAGGCAGTTAGGCGAGTTATTTTAAGAAATGAGGAACGGTTGGTTCTTTACAGAGAATATTGTTGTACGTTAAAAATTTACGTGCGAATTGAAAACAAGGGAGATGTAGCAAGCCTATATAACCCATATTCAACGGGGGCGGCGCTCTTTTAATCTTTCTTCATTTCTTCGCGTATCATCGAGTTACTTTTAGTGACAGTATTTATTGAATTTATGTATAATTGCACATAAGTTAGTGTAGTGTGATGACAAGTTAAGTCAGTTAAAAAACATTTTAGGCGAAGAGTATATGAACGCTATAAGTACAGACGATTACGATTTTGGTTTTAAAATGCACAAAAATTGTTAAAGTTTGGGAGTATTTGATGGTGAAGGCAGCAATCTTTAATTAATTTATTATAAATGGGAGTACAAAAAGTAAATTTTGGAAGTTGGATGCATACACAGAGTGATGGTGATTCAACCAGGGAGCTGTTTTATGAACTAGTGCCATACTGGACGGGATCATCTTCAAGGACTGGTTGGCAGCTAACGTTTGGAAGATAGTAACCAGGTAACCAATTGTATAAAAACATTTTTTTGGTGTATATTTTCTATGGTTCTTTTAACTTTTTTTGTGCTTTGAAGTATTTCTTATTTGATGTATTTAATGAACTAAAAATTTATAGGACTAGATGAAAATGAAATTTATTTAGGTAGTCAAGGATAATGAATTTACGGATAACCAGGTTATGTTGTAAAAAAGTATAGAGGACTTATTTAATTTTGTAGTGCGGTAAATTTGCACTCACATTTAAGGAGTTTTACTATGAGCTCATGATAAGACAAAAGGGGTTAACGTAAGGTACGAGGAACGCCCTCTTACTTTAATAAAATATTTGTATAATAAGTTTATCGAATGGAATTACTTTTGAAAATGAAATTGTTGACATTACTAATAACACGAGTGTAGCTAATGAAAGGTATTATGAAAATGTAATATTTATTCCATGTAAATAGTGTGATGTGTTTTGTGAATTGCGTTATTTTCAGTGTGTATGTAGGGTGTGAATTTCTATTAGGTTTTAGCATAGAGGCAGTGAGCGGGAGTTTTTAGATTCAGCGGTACCAGGTAAGCGTCTATGTTAATTTTAAGAGGTTTTGGTGTATTTAGGATTCAAGAGCAGAGCAGCCGAGGCAAACTACACAATATTATGTCGACCCAAGTTGTGGAGCACGAGTTAAGGCGCCGTTACAAAGGAAACCTCGCAGCAAGCAATATATATATATATATATATATATATATATATATATATATATATATATATGTAATGGAAAAAAATGTTCGAAGTACTCAAAAAGATTGGAATGAGTTTTAGGGATAGACGGATAGTACATAGTGCTCTTAATGAAATGGAAACAGTTGCATGAAAATTAACAAACATAAAACTAAAGTTCTAGTATGCAAAGGAGGGGAAAATAAATCAAAAACAAGAATACAAATAGGTAACGAGAACTTACAAGAGTTAAAGATTTCTGTTACGTAGGAAGTCAAATAGCGCAAGATAGGAATAGCACAAAAGATATAAAACAAAAATTAGTACAAGGTCATGCTAAATTTAACAAGAGAAAGCAACTACTGTGTTCAGAGACAACAAACATAGAAACAAGGAAAAGATGGCTTAAAACATTTGTGTGGAGCGCAGCACTGTACGGTTGTAAAACCTTGACAGTAGGAGAAGCGAACAAGAAAAAAATAGAAGACTTTGAAATGTGGTGCTACAGACGTATGATGAAAATATCATGGACAGACAAAGTTAAGAACGGTTAAGAATGGTAGGGGAAAAATGAAATATGTGGAAAACGGTAAAAAATAGGAGAGATAGGATGATAAGCCACATACTAAGACATGAGGGAATAGTGCGGAATATATTAGAAGCAGAGAGAAAAAAAGGAGCACAGGTAGACCTAGGCTAGACTATTGTACACTGATACTGAAAGACGTAGATTGTGGGAATTTCAGGGAAATGTGTAGACTAGCTCAGAAGAGAAATCAACGGAAGTACGCGCCAGATCATTCTCAAGATGAAAAACTAATGATGAAAAAAATAAATGTACTTAAACATGATGATTAGTATATACAACTACAGGCATTGGTCTTGCAATATTCTCAACTAATGTTAATTGTGCGAAAGTGTTTACTGGAAAACTATTAATTCGGCAAATGTCTAAGTATTGGGAGATCCTTGGCAGCCACAGACTGCTTAGCCTCCTTCACATATCACTGAATATCAGTGAAATAGGGCATATAATTAGAAAAAAATAAAGAGGAACCGAGCTGTATATAAGCTGTTATGGGAATTTCAGGGAACTGTGAAGACTAGTTCAGAACATAAATAAGTGGAGGTACGCGTCCAACTAGTTTCAAGACGGAAAATCTAATGACGAAAATAATGCACTTAAATCTAATGATTATTATAAACAACTACAGGTGTGGTTTTTGAAATATTTTCAACTAATGTTGATTGCGCAAAATGATATATTGAAAAACTTTTAATTCGACAAATGTTCAAGTGCTGGGGGAACTTGGCAGCCACAGACTGCTTACCTCCCTTCGCATACCACTGAATACACGGGAAATAGAGTATATAACTGTAAAACAATAAAAGGTGCCCAAACTACATTCTAACAAGAAAGAACAGCGGATATACTCGAAGACAACAAACATAGAGCCAAGAAGAAAATTGTTCAAAGCATATGTGTGGAGCACAGCACAGTACGTTTATGAAATAGGGGCAATAGGAAAAGCAGATAGAAGCCTTCTGGAATGTTATGCTTCAGATGTATAAGGATGATAGCATGGACAGACAAGGTTAATAACAAATAGGTTATATAAATAGTACAGGAAGAAAGATATTTGTGGAAAAAAAAGTTGGAGAAATAAAAGGGTAGGATACGTTCTAAAGCATTTTTGGAGAATAGTACGGGATATATTACAAGCACAGATAGGAAAAAAGAAGTAGAGTAAGACCGAGATCAGATTTTTGCATGCAGATAGTGATAGATGCAGACTGCAAATTTCAGGGAAATGTGTAGGTTAGTTCGGAATAGGAAACAATGAGGGTACGTGTCTAACCAGTTCCAGGACTGAAGACCTAATGATGATATATATATATATATATATATATATATATATATATATATATATATATATATATATATATATATATATATATATATATATATACATATGTATATATATATGATATATATATATATATATATATATATATATTGTGTATATATTTGCCCGTGTATTTTGCTTATCCGAGGAAAAAAAGATTTGCGAATGGGGTTAATTAGGAATTATATATTACTGTGATAACGCTTCGCGTTGGGCGTCGTTAAAAGAATGCTGTGACCCGGTACAGCAAATTGTAAATTTGAAATTACTGACTTACCTTCCTTTCTAACTTTTTTATGCCTGGGTAGCTCATTGGAAGTTATGGAATATACAAAATGAAATCAAACAGCAATACATTCAAAAAATAATTTTCTCTCATACAAAAGTAGATATATAAAACAGTTTACCGTTTAAGTATGTACATAAAGTTATTCCTAAATTATTACTAATATGATCCGTACCTAGGCTTTGTTGAAATTAACAGAACCTTCCTTAATTAATAGCTGGTTAATTTGCCTATTTCTTATTACCACGCTTGTAAGTGTGTTTGGCCAAAAACTGCTCACATAAAATTTTTTAAAGATCAAAAGGCTTCGAACTCGACCATAGAATATAGAAAGCAAACTATTCGCTTCCAAAATAATAAACAGGAGAACTTATTCCTATTCAAGTTCAAATGACAAATACACAGATATCAGTTACAATCAGAAGAATCTAAAATTAATACTTGCAAAATCTAAAAGCGCTTATGCAATGTAATTAACGGTATTAAATACCTTCTGCTTCCATTTTAAATTGATGTTAAAAGCTCAGTTTACAAGATTTTTCAATTTAAAATCTTCATTTAAAACATTAGTTACTAAAAACATTAGTTACTTTATTTATTAATTAGCTTTAAGGTAGCTTTTGTATCAGGACTATTTATGTCGAAGATTATTCAATTCTAATAGTGTATTAAAACAATTGCGTTCCATATTTATGCAGAATTACGTCATCAGAATTGTATTTTTATTCAAAGTTACATCTTAAATATTAAATACTGTGTGCAAGCCATGCCGCATATTTAATAAACGACTTTTCTCAAAGTAATATGTTCGCGAGTTTATGAGTGAATTGAATGTATTGTCAATTGCTTTTACTTATATATAACATTATCTCCATTTTAGAGTTTTCCTTTTCCGTTTGGAACATAGTACGCGGTATTCTTGTCACATTTTTGAGAATTACACAGGTCTAGTGGCCTAATTAGTGTCAAATCGACGCAACCAAATGATTTACACGTACCGCAATCATTGTTTTATCTTTGTCTAAAGCACGCAGTTAATGCTCGCGTCGCATTCCTTCTTACAGTAATGTGAAAGCTATAAAATTAATTCCTATCAATATTATGGATATTTAATGTTTGTTTAACGACAAAGCGAGTTCTTTCAATAAATGTTTATTTATTAATTAGGTATTTAAGTAGTTCTAAGTACAGATTACGCATTTCTCTATTTTCTCCCGAAGCTTCTAGAACATGTTTTATTTAAGATGTTATACGGATGTCAATTTAACTAATTCATTAAAGCGTTAATTGCTTTGTATATTCTTTGTAAATGTAATAAGATTTGTATTCTTAACAATGGCAAAAAAAAATATTTGCTTTCACGATAACTAAAACCTGTTTTTATACACAAAATTACTAATTTAGTATTTTAATTGATAAGGCCAATAATTTGATAATGTTCTTACGCGGATTAAACGACTTTCTACATTTATATATGCTTTAAAACGATTGACATGCATTCTAGTAAAGTTGGCGTTTAATGCGTTTTAAGGTATCTCAAGAATAATTATTTTTACATATACGGCTTAAATTTGTACTTCAACTGTATTATTCATTTAAAATTGTGACTTTTAAATACACGGGAAGTGTGTTTTGCTTTGTATTTTAATGGCTTTATATTTACAATTCGCTTTTACTTATATACAGGGTCAAACAATAAATGTTTGGAAATTTCTATTTTTTCCTGTTTCTTTTAGATTTAGGTGGCTTTATTTATAGGCTTTGAGTTTCAATGACCTCTCGTTACCCCTTTATCACGTTAATATATATATATATATATATATATATATATATATAAAAAGTAAGATGTATCTGTAAACAAACCCTTATGAAAATAATAAGAGCCATTGACAAATACAAATCGGGCTGGTAGTTATATAGCCATTAACAAAACATAAGCTTTATTACTTCATAGGGGAGGAAACATCCACTGACCAATGGTTTCGGCTAGTTAGCCTCATCAGAGTGGAATAGTTCCCAAGAACCCTATGAAGTAATCGAAGCTATTATAATGATATAATTTCGAAACAATCACTGTACTATGGCAAAAGTAAATAAAACCGCCATCAGGTGATAAAAACCAACACTACTAAAGTGTGGAAGTACAGAATTGAACCGAAACTACATAATAAATTTTATAAATGACTATAAAAGTACGTCTGGCCTTTGAGCTTTGCGGAATGTTACAGCAAAATTTATTTGCATACGTAACAAACCTTCTCGTGGCGACACCCGGGTTCATGCCCCAAAGGCAATTCAAATGAACAAAGACAAGTTATTTGCAGTCCGCAATAAGAAAATTGTATAAAAAGTAAGATGTATCTGTAAACAAACTCTTATGAAAATAATAAGAGCCATTGACAAATACAAATCGGGCTGGTAGTTATATAGCCATTAACAAAACATAAGCTTTATTACTTCATAGGAGAGGAAACATCCACTGACCAATGGTTTCGGCTAGTTACGCTCATCAGAGTGGAATAGTTCCCAAGAACCCTATGAAGTAATCGAAGCTATTATAATGATATAATTTCGAAACAATCACTGTACTATTGCAAAAGTAAATAAAACCGCCATCAGGTGATAAAAACCAACACTACTAAAGTATGGAAGTACAGAATTGAACCGAAACTACATAATAAATTTTATAAATGACTATAAAAGTATGTCTGGCCTTTGAGCTTTGCGGAATGTTACAGCAAAATTTATTTGCATACGTAACAAACCTTCTCGTGGCGACACCCGGGTTCATGCCCCAAAGGTAATTCAAATGAACAAAGACAAGTTATTTGCAGTCCGCAATAAGAAAATTGTATAAAAAGTAAGATGTATCTGTAAACAAACTCTTATGAAAATAATAAGAGCCATTGACAAATGCAAATCGGGCTGGTAGTTATATAGCCATTAACAAAACATAAGCTTTATTACTTCATAGGGGAGGAAACATCCACTGACCAATGGTTTCGGCTAGTTAGCCTCATCAGAGTGGAATAGTTCCCAAGAACCCTATGAAGTAATCGAAGCTATTATAATGATATAATTTCGAAACAATCACTGTACTATGGCAAAAGTAAATAAAACCGCCATCAGGTGATAAAAACCAACACTACTAAAGTGTGGAAGTACAGAATTGAACCGAAACTACATAATAAATTTTATAAATGACTATAAAAGTATGTCTGGCCTTTGAGCTTTGCGGAATGTTACAGCAAAATTTATTTGCATACGTAACAAACCTTCTCGTGGCGACACCCGGGTTCATGCCCCAAAGGTAATTCAAATGAACAAAGACAAGTTATTTGCAGTCCGCAATAAGAAAATTGTATAAAAAGTAAGATGTATCTGTAAACAAACTCTTATGAAAATAATAAGAGCCATTGACAAATGCAAATCGGGCTGGTAGTTATATAGCCATTAACAAAACATAAGCTTTATTACTTCATAGGGAGGAAACATCCACTGACCAATGGTTTCGGCTAGTTAGCCTCATCAGGGTGGAATAGTTCCCAAGAACCCTATGGTAATCGAACTATATAATGATATAATTTCGAAACAATCACTGTACTATGGCAAAAGTAAATAAAACCGCCATCAGGTGATAAAACCAACACTACTAAAGTGTGGAAGTACAGAATTGAACCGAAACTACATAATAAATTTTATAAATGACTATAAAAGTACGCAAATCTCAAAGGCCAGACGTACTTTTATAGTCATTTATAAAATTTATTATGTAAGTTCGGTTCAATTCTGTACTTCCACACTTTAGTAGTGTTGGTTTTTATCACCTGATGGCGGTTTTATTTACTTTTGCCATAGTACAGTGATTGTTTCGAAATTATATCATTATAATAGCTTCGATTACTTCATAGGGTTCTTGGGAACTATTCCACTTTGACCTACTATTCAAAGAAAAAAAATTCGACTAACAAAATTACATCACACTTTATTGCAATCACAACCCAACAACCTTTGTCTTAAAATTATTAATTCACACCTCGGATATCTAACAACCATCTTCAATTTTAAATAGTCATTTTAAAAATACAATAATTTCAAAATTTGTCTATTTACATCTATAATTATTAAAAGTAACTGGGCTTATCCCTAAATGTTATTTTAAAACTCCAGGTTTAATACGAGCTCCTAGTAAAAACCTTTCTGTACCTAAGTGCCAATTATTGCACTGAAAAATTACCAAAAACCCGTTTACTTTGTACAAAAGCCAATATTACACACCCAATTTTATAATACATAATTTTACATAATTATATTTTCAAATAATTCCTTATCAAAGGTAAATAATCAATTCTTATGTCCATAAAATTCAACAAAATCCATCCAAAAAGCACAAAATGTCATAACACCAAACAATCACAACACTCAAAAAGTTTTTATAAAATTTAGTTACCTGGAATGTAGCACAACCAGATCTCTGCCCAGAAACTATTTCAGACGTAGTCCTCCTTAATGACTGCATGTATAGGAATTACCCCAAGCTGACTCACAAAATCAGGAACAGCAATCATCAGTCCAAATCTCTCTGCATCCGATGTACGGTACTTTCAAACTATCGTACATCCGCTACAGGTCCATCAACATCCACTACTCCCAGTGCACAGCAAGCACTTCCAACGAAAAATAAGAAGAAGTCTACTTACGTTCATCGAGATTCGCTTTTCAAAATCTATTTTATACAATTCACGACTGCTGTTTTAACCTTGCACCAACTTGTGCATATTTAATTTATTGTAATTAAAATCTCAAACTCACTGGTCGCGTAACTCATTTGCTATTGTAGTTCGCACCTTGGTTGAAGATTGAAAAAGAGAGTTTACCGCCTCCTCTTGGTTTATATAGACTCAAAAATGCCCTCCGAATCGTTTCACACCACTCCACTAAACACGCTTTCTTAGTAACGTTTGCTAAATGGTCTGCCGATTCCACAAACCCATGCACAAAACAACACCTAACCGTCGTTCAATTCTACAAATCTGGCCATTAACCTTCACCTATTCACGGTAAAATTGGCAGCCGATTGCCAGTCGTCTCGAAAATCTCAGAATTTTCAATCACAAACAAACATTTTACTCCGAAACCCTCATTAAAATCTCCAACGTTTATCAAATTCGTCAAAGTCCTCCGTCAACTGACACCAACACAAGCATCCAAAACACGTCTTTCTCATGTGCGTATATACGGTCACCTCTCCGTACTTGCATCCAAAATGTTCTGTCCTTTGTCTTGTACCTTTCCTCAATTTTCTGTCAGTTATCCGTTTCTTGTATCCTTGTCTAACCCGTATGTTATATCTCTTTGCCTTTATCCCCGCTGTTTACAGTTTCTATTCTACACTACCAATTTTCACTCTATCGTCTTTCTCGTTCTTGTATACACAGTCTAACAGTTGTACTTTGTCTGTAGTCTTATACGGTACTTCTCATTTCCCTTGCAAACCGATGCCTTATGAAAATACGCTAAATCTCAGTCTTGCTTATCTACCTTAAAAATTTCCTCGTCTTACAGATATTTCAAAGTGAACGACAACTAACCATATGATGTCTTTCATTTCTTGCTACCGCATACAAAACACAATCTTTCTCTTTACTTTATCGATCCAGTTTTGTATGTTACCTTCAACACCCTATCTAACATAGGCCTTCTGTTCATTTTCAACGATGTTTTACCTAGAAACCTTGATACTTGTTTACAAGTTTTAAATTCATACGCCGAATGTATTTACAATGCTAAACTTTACTAGAAGTGTTTCGTTCTCTGCACGTTCTTTCTTATAAATTCATAACCCTTAACTTGTTTCTTGACGACACTTTTGTATCTTATGCTATTATAAACCTTTGAAAAATTATAAATGTTCCAGCTTTATATTACCCTACACTAAGTTATGTACTCAAATAGAATAATTACACTTTGAATATCAGTTACTTGCCACCTCTAAAGAATTCACCCTCTTAAATTATTGATTTTTATGCCACGAAATGAAAAGCTTTCCTACTAATGGCTTTGCATGGTACTTATACATTTAAATGCACGTGTTTACCTTACGGGCTTACACTTATATATCTAATAAAGCTTATTTTACATTATAAATCTCTATGATATAGCTTTGAAAAACGTTTTAAATTATTATTTGTCTTCTATATACATAGTGTACCCTCCCATAAATATTGATCTGACCTATCTATTATGAGTTTTAACTTATAAATCCACAGCAATATATATATATATATATATATATATATATATATATATATATAAGTAGGTATTTAGGGCCGGTCCTAATTCAAAACGTGAGAGACGTATTTTCCATGTGTAAAATACGTCTGTCACGTTTTGAATTAGGATTGGCCCTATATAATTTCAATGCAAAATAGTTGTGAAAACATTTCAATGTAAAATAGTTGTGAAAACATGAATTCTTATATACTTTCAATATAAAATACTTGTGGGCACGTTTTGAATTAGGATCGGCTTTATATTACCTTCAATGGAACATACATACTTCAAAACACACGTATGTTGAAAAATGTAAGTGCAGAGAAAATGTGTGTAGTTGTTTTGAATTTGGTTTTCTAGCGAGACAGTATGACAGATGCAAAATATCGCATTCAAGTCAATTGTGTTTAATTAAAGTGGATTCTGATTTATGTTTAGAGGCTGCAAATACACATGGGCCGGTTTCAATTCAAAATGTGTTCACTCTTGTGATAGGTTGAAAAGTGGGTTGGCAAAGTACGCAGATGGTGGTAATCTGCTATATAAGGAGATTGCTCCTAATATTAATTTAATTAGTCAAAGAAAAGCAATATGGATTTTAATACTCTTAATAAAACCACATATCGCAAACCTTATGTAAATTCAAAAGATCTTGTAGTGAATAAGAGGTTTGAAGTTTTAAAAGTGGAAACAACCAAGACAAAATATGGAGAAAGAGTATTAGTGGAAACAGAAGAGTTCAAGAGTATATTGCCAGTGAGATATTTTGAATACCTTCAAGCACATGGAGTGAAACAATTAAATGAAAGTATTGGCTCGAACAAACACGTATACATAACTAGTAAGGGATCGATCGGTCTAACTGTCAACATAGAATTTTCAGAATAATATGTCACTAATTTAAGAATTAGTTTATTATTATAACACATCTAAGTCGATTGTATAAAGAATTATGTATTAAATTAAAGTGGGTTCTGATTTATGTGCGTTTTACTTTGAGTTTACTACCTTGTTTAGAGAAAGTCTTGTTTCAAAAGAGAAACTTTTATAAAATACTTTTTTATTTTACAAATTGTTGAATATTTTGATCTAACTATTTATAAATGAAAAAGTATTTATCAACTCCCGTTCTTGAAGTATCTGCTGCTCCATCGCCTCTAGTTCCTCTCTTTTTTGCTTTATTATTTCTAGCTCCAAATATATATACGACGCAGTAGCTTCTCTCCACGCTTTTTAAATGCGTTAAGCAACTCTACTGTGTCATCTTCGTAGGATTTGTCATCTTCACAGCAAACAGCCATATTAGATTCTGTACATAACTTTTTCATAGCCGACATGTTTTTGGCATAACATAAAAGATTATTGTAGGTTCACCTTTTCTTTTGTATACTACCTGATGTTTCTGAGAGGATCAGAGTGTGTCAACGATCCTACGATAGCCTCAGAATTTCCAGAATGGTTTTTTGATCTAATGTAACTTATAAATTAGTACTGTTTTAAAAACACATGTATAAATGTGAAAAAAGCACTTACCGTGATATATCTATTACGTCACTATCAAAAATAGCAGCAGTGTTGAGTTGAGGCGAAGAACAAACCAAAAACTTCTTTAATCA
The DNA here is from genome assembly GCA_036346225.1 of Platerodrilus igneus. Lineage (NCBI taxonomy): Eukaryota > Metazoa > Arthropoda > Insecta > Coleoptera > Lycidae > Platerodrilus > Platerodrilus igneus. The sequence goes on along the minus strand of JARFIW010001152.1, from coordinate 1,169,356 downwards.
CGTCTTCGTCAGAATGTAATATAAATTGCTCTAGAACTTTTACGTTGGTACTATTACAATTTTTGATTGATGACAAGTTACTCATTTTTTAAAAGTTGCTAGTAATAGTAACTAATAATTATACAAGAGATCTGATTGAATACTGTTGGTAAAATCTACGTGAAGTATTTATATTAAATAATAAACTGATCTGTTAGAAAAATTAAAAATTTGCATCGTTTTCTGAAAAAATTCAGCTCTGTAATCTATTCTAATGAACAAAACAGTATGTAAGCGAATATAATTATACCTCAGCAGAAATAATGAATTAGTTTCATTGTCTGAAAAAGAAATTGAAATGAATGCACATAATAAAACCCTAAATTAGATTAATTTCGTTTTAGATTACCGCTGACATAATTTATATGCAAATATAGGTAATTGTGTGTTTAAGCGATTTTATGCTGTATAAGAAATTTTTTTAAAGGTACTGCTCAGCAGAAATAATGAATTAGATTCATTGTCTGAAAAAGAAATTGCAATGAATGCACATAATAAAAAACCTAAATTAGATTAATTTCGTTTAGATTACCGCTGACATAATTTATATGCAAATATAGGTAATTGTGTGTTTATGTGATTTTATGCTGTATAAGAAATTTTTTTTAAAGGTACTGCTCAGCAGAAATAATGAATTACATTCATTGAATGAAAAAGAAATTGCAAGAAGGCGCATAATAAAACCTAAATTAGTTTAATTTCGTTTTATATTACTGCTAGCATAATTTATTTTCCATAAAAAATTAACAAAAATTGACTTTATATGCATATATAGGGATATAGTAATTTTGTGCGGGTGTATGTTTACGCTAATCATGCTGAATAAGAAAAAAATTCTTTAGTTTTATCAACGTACTGGAAAATGTTTTTTCTTAATAACGGGTTTTTAAAAAAACCATGAGTGCGTGTAAATTATGATATTATTCTTTAGATTAATTTTTCGTTTAAAAATAATGCAATGAAAATAAAATCCTTAAGTAGTAATATTTATAGAATAAGTTTTAGATTACCGCTGACACAATTTACATGCATATATATATATATATATATATATATATATATATATATATATATAGGTAATTTGTGTGAAAATTCTTTAAAGGTACTGTTATATAATAAAACTGCAGAATGTTTTTTTTAATACTGGGTTTTTTAAAAACCATGAGTGCGTGTAAATTACAGTATTGCCCGAAATAAACAGTACTGAAACTAAGTTGGCGGTGTTTTTATGCGTGCGCTGTCACACTCAAGTTAGCTAGTATAGACCTGTCAAGTAAACCTCAAACAAGTAATTAGTAGGGCCTAATTGTTAAAAATGGTGTTAAGTACAGAGGAGAAAGTGTTTCTGGTAGAGCATTATTTTCGTTCATACGGAATCGGCCGACATAATGGTGCAAGTTTGCTATACGTGTCTGATCAATTCACACAAAGGTTTAATAAACGTTCTCCAAGTAATGCTGTAATTTTGAAGGTTATTGAAAAGTTTAGAAATACAGGTAGTGTATTGTGCCAACGAAAAGGAAACTCGGGGCTTCCCAGGACAGTTAACAACAACAATAACCATGAACGTGTTTTTGAGCAAATCTTAGAAAATCCGAAAGTCGGCCAGGCAAGGACAGCGTTACAACTTGATTTAAAAGAACTTCCTTTCAAAGAATCCTGAAGGAGCTGGGTACATTTTCGTATGTGATTCAGGTACATCAACAACTACATCCTCAGGATTATCGCAGTAGAGTGGAATATTGCGCCAGAATTCTCGCGTTACAGTATGAAAATCCTGAATTTTTGAAAAATGTTTGGTTTTCAAACGAAGCACATTTTCACTTGTCAGGCTATGTGAATCGTCGCACAAATCGATTTCTGGGCTTTGCCAGACCCGATGAGGTTCAAGAGGTTCCTTTACATAGTGAAAAAGTGAGTGTCTGGTGTGCTGTTTCCGGACACGGAATCATTGGTCCGTACTTTATCAAAGAGAATGGTAGGCAAGTCACACTTAATCAACAGAGGTACAGACAAATTTTAACACGATTTATCCCTGATCTACGTCAATTCTGTCGTGCACGTAACTTGGCATTTCGAAACCAATTTTTTCAGCAGGACGGGGCAACTTGCCATACTGCTGCCGCAATTCGTCAATTTCTTCAAGAACATTTTCCAAGCAAATTCATATCACGATTTACTGACTTCCTTATCCTTCACATTCTCCAGACCTCACACCTCCAGACGCATACATTTGGGGCATGGCTAAAAATGCCGTTTTCAAACGGGCACCACAAACCATCGATGAATTAAAGGATGCCGTTAGAGTCTTCTTCGCAGCCCTGAGACAACCCTTATTCAATAACATGACCAGAAACTTAGAACATCGTTATGAAGTCTGTCTCGAACGAGGAGGTGCACATTTAGAACATATAATAAAGTGTCAATAATATGTATTTTTTAAATATACAAAACAATTACAATTTCAGTACTGTTTATTTCGGGCAATACTGTATTAAACAAAGACGGTTTAATCTGAGACATTTTTTTTTTCAAATTTGCTTTGTTTTTATTTAAAAATATTTCAATGTAATCATAAAAAAATAGCGCTGTAATGATAATGTATTTTCTGTACACATAATAAATCAAAGGTCGTATAAAAACATTTTTTGTAGTAAACGCATACGGAATGAAAAATGATGTTGAATGCTAATTCCTTTTGCAGTTGTTTTGCTCAGAGTTGCATTCAGTATGTAAATATTGGAAATGCTTGCATAGCGAATTGTTTGTCATAGTCACGTACTGAAGGCAACTCTGCAATTTTTTTTAGATCGCATGCACGATTCAAGCTTGAAAATTGTCTTGAATAAAAACGTAAATAAAGGCGATTTTTTTAACAATTGCATTCAAAGCAATTCGCTATGCAATTATTTCGATTTGTATGCTATTTTCTTTTACAGTTGTTTTGCTTACGCGTTTTCCGTAAACTCAGATGAATGAACCTTTTTTGCAGTTGTTTTGCTTACGTCAGATGATATTTTGTATAAATAGTAAATAGAGAAAATACGTATATTATTAAGTAGTGTATTTTGATTTTCTATAGAATCATGAATGCTGAAACCGTATCCGAGATTAGTAGCGCAATTTTGAGATTAACTGTAAAATGCGTGAATCTAATTAAATCAGTGAATGAAATAACGAAACACATTTTAATTATCAAAGCAAATATTTTAGTATATTGAAGCTTGCTATTAGAAATAAGGTATACGAAGACAATCATCAAGAAAATCCTAGTAGGCTGGAATCTAATTTGGCATATCTTAAAAGCTACCTTGTACGATTGAGGCACTTGAAACGCTCTTTGGAATATCGTGGTAAAGGTGTTGATGCAACGCTTTCTAGAGGCCATACTCGAAAAAATTTGATTTGGCATGATGTACAATCATGTTTTGGAAGTCGAATAATTACGGGACTTATTACCAATTTAAATTATAGAGATCCTCTAGTGTTCTTAGACAAGGCGTTCGCTAGTTTTAAACGCAATATTGTTGCTTGCTTAAAAAAGTCAATGTTGAAAGTTAATGTAATATTTGCCGCTAACTTTGTTAAGCCTACAACTGGCGAAATAGATTTGAAAACGTTTCCTACTGCAAATCGTCACATCGATATAAATACCAATCCCAAGCTGTGGTATAAGGAGAACGTATTGAACAAGATTTCGAAGCGATTAGAAGAATTTAGCGAGAAAGATTCTGGTTGGGCAATCCAAGAAGTTTTACACTTGAAGGTAAATATAAACAATCATGATCCACTTAAAGGAGGGTGTTCAACGTTTGTACCGGTTCCGGACTTTATAAAAAAAAAAAAGCTGTGGTAAATGTAATAAATAACGATCAACATTGCATTCTTTGGAGCTTGGTTTCCGCTTTATATCCTGCTAAACAAAATAGTCAGAGAATATCTAGCTATCCACATTTTAATTCAGTATTACGCTACAATTCAATTCAGTATCCAATCGCATTAAAAAACATAAAAAAAATTGAGAAGCTTAACAATCTCGCAATTAACCTACATTGTATAGAAAATACTAAAATACTGCCATTTTGTTTAAGTGAAAATTTTAAAAAAATTGAACCTATTAATCTGTTAGTTTTAAATAATGATTCCTTACAATATTCTCGTCCGACAAATGCTAATGAGAATCACTTTCATTTTACTTGGATTAAGGATATGTCAAAATTATTTGCAAAACAGTTGTCTTCACATGAACATAGAAAATTTTTTTGTTATAGTTGTTTAAATAATTTTAGTACAGCAGCATTACTTAAGCGTCATTCGAATTATTGCGAAAAACAGAATACTTGCTCAATAAGATTACCCGAAGAATCCGAAAAGTATCTAACATTTAAACATTTCCACTATCAAGAAAAAGTATCATTTGTAGTTTATGCAGATCTCGAATGTATATTAGAACCATGCAATGAGTCGGAGGTAATACTAAACACAGTCTCTTACCAAAGGCATATACCCTTTAGTGTAGCGTATTATTTGAAATGCTCGTATGATAATAAATATTCCAAATTTCAATTGTATCGCGGAAAGGATTGTATAGAATGGTTTGTTGCTCAATTGAAACTGATTTCAGAAACGACTACTAAAATTTTCTGTAACCCAAAACCTATGAATCCTTTAACAGAAGAACAAAAGTTAGCATTTAAATTTGCCCTTCACTGTCACATTTGCAATAAACCTTTTAGTATAGATGATATTAGAGTTCGCGATCACTGCCACTTTACAGGTGAATTTCGAGGAGCGGCTCATCAAGATTGCAACATCAATTATCATAATTTTTATATGATACCGGTAGTTTTTCATAACTTATCAGGCTACGATTCGCATTTCATTATTAAAAAAATTGCGTTAGGGTTTTCAGGTTTGGTAAGAATTCTACCAATAAATAAGGAAAAATACATATCTTTCACAAAATATGTAAATGGTACGAAAGTTAGTTTTAGATTTATCGATTCATTCAGGTTTATGGCATCTAACATCGAAAAATTAGCTTCATACTTAGATGATAATAAAAAATCCATTACCAGAAAATTGTAACACCGATAATGAGTTTCAGTTACTTACGCGTAAAGGCATATTTCCCTATGATTACATTAACTCTTGGGATAGGCTCAATGAAACCGATTTACCCTGTAAAACAGCATTCTTTAATCGTTTGCGGAATGAAGAAATCTCAGATGAAGACTATAATCATGCTAAACACGTTTGGCAAACATTTAATATAAAAACACTAGGGGACTATTCAGACCTATATTTAAAAACAGATGTACTGCTCTTGACTGATATATTTGAAAACTTTAGATAAACTTGTATGTTCACGTATAAGTTAGATCCGCTTCACTACTTTACGGCTCCTGGTTTAGCTCTAGATGCGATGTTAAAACGACGAACGTTAAACTCGAGCTGCTTACTGATATTGAAAAAATAATGTTTTTAGAACGGGGAATTCGTGGCGGTGTTTCTCAATGTTCAAATAGATATGCTAAAGCAAATAACAAATATATGAATGCAGATTATGATCCAAATTTCGATTCTAAATATTTAATGTATTTTGATGTTAATAATTTATATGGGGCTGCAATGTCTGAATATCTTCCATATGGAGAATTTGAATTTTTAGATGGTACCAGTCCAGATATAGTACGTTTAGACATATTTAATATTCCTGATGATTCTGATGTAGGATATATTTTGAATGCGATTTACACTATCCAGTATCTTTACATGAAATTCACAGTGACTTACCTTTGGCGCCTGAACATATGATACCACCATTACCTTCTAATAAATCAAACTTAAAGAAATTACTTACAACTTTATATCCAAAACTCAACTATATTATTCACTACAAGAATTTAAAAATGTATTTAAGCTACGGTTTAGAACTGAAAAAGATTCATAAGGTTCTTCGGTTTAAACAAGCTCCTTGGTTAAAAGAATACATTGATTTGAATAGGAAATTAAGACAACAGTCAAAAAACAGTTTCGATATATGCGTTTATAAAAATATGATAAATTCGGTTTATGGAAAGATGATGGAAAACGTACGGAAAAGGAAAGATGTGAAATTAGTGACCAAATGGGAAGGACAGTTTGGAGCTCGTAGTTACATAGCGAAGCCTAATTTTCATAGTTGCACTGTGTTAGACAAAGATCTAGTCTTAATAGAAATGAATAAATTAGAGGTTTACTTAAACAAACCCATTTATGTAGGTTTCTCTATTCTAGATATTTCAAAAACCTATTTATATGAATTTCACTATAGTTATATAAAATCGCAATTTGCTAACAAAGCAAAGCTGCTGTACACAGATACGGATAGTTTGATATACGAGTTTAGCGTTGAAGATATTTACTCTTATATCAAACAAGATATTCATAGATTTGATACTTCCGATTACGATCCTCATAACAAATATCATATTCCATTATCAAATAAAAAAGTTCCTGGTATTATGAAAGATGAAAACAATGGTGACATCATGCTAGAGTTTGTAGGACTTAGATCTAAAATGTACACTTACAGAGTTCAGGATAGGATAATAAAAAAGTCAAAGGGATCTTCCTTAGCAAGTATTAAGCAAATTTCTTTTAATGATTATAAGAATGCTTTGTTTTATAAACAGACTGTACAGAAACAGCAATGTTTAATTAGATCAGTCAAACATGATGTCTGTACTATTAAACAAAACAAAATTGTTCTTAATCCAAGTGATGATAAAAGAATTCTTAGTACCTTAACCACTGATACTAAACCTTGGGGTATAACTATACATACATACAGAAATGACTTGTAAAGCTTCAACCACTGGCTCAAATAAAGAATGCAATTTATTTTATCTAGATTAACATATAATATTTTTTAGTTATAAAACTTCAGTGTTATGTTTATACCTGCACAAGTACGCCGATTTTCGTTTTGGATGTATCTAAAAATAGGATACCTTTCAATCTGCCCGAGTTTGAACTATATATTAGTATAAATGTATTGTAGAGAAAAATAGTAGTAGTAGTAACCGTTCTGTTTAAAAAATCCTGTTTGTTAATAACATACCAGTTAGTTTATTTGAGAAATGTATAACAAAACTTTTATTTAAAATTGTCAATGTTTATGGCTGTTTACTAAATTACTTAATAATTCAAACATGTAAAAGATATTGTAAAACATGTAAAATATTAATAAATAGACTGTGATTGCTAAATGATTTATTGTTTTTCATAATTTGTAAAGGTACAGTAATAATAATAATAAAGTAATTATAATATTCTTATGCTGTTTGAGAGTGGATTGTATTTGACTATCTTATCATGAAGTATAAGGCAATGACAAGATGTATTTGGCAAAACGTTTCTGCTAGTTTCAAATTCTAATCTAATATCGACAGTACCAGATTTTAACGCTTCGTTTTGTCTAGAACAATCTATGACTACTAATGGTGCAATACTTCGTAAATCTTCAGGATTAAAAAGTCGCTCATTTTCCTTTTCGTAGTATGATTGCTGAAACTGAGCATACATCTCATATAACAACGCAGTCTGTTTATTCTCGAACCTCAAATTTAAGTTATCGTACGGGAAAATTTCTGAATTTAAATATAGTTTCATGTTGGTTAAATAGCAATGATCAAAACGACTGTAGTTGCTCATGTATCTATTTTTTCGGTTGGTATGGAAACCAACAATCACAAATCTTGGTTTTTCTAATTGAGTTGTTGTTTTAATGTTCCATGTATGACGTTGCGTTTCTTGTAGAAGTTGATATTCATGCAACTCCCATCATCTAAACGGAATATGCAAATCCTGATTTTGTGCAACGCATTCTATTAAATTAATTCGTTGAGTATCATCAACGGCTACATGCGGCATTTTCCATAAAACTTTGTTTAAAACAACTTTTATTTCTTCATCGGGTGTAGGATTAATTATAGCATTAGTATCAAAACTAGAACGTAGTAAGACTAACTCATGACGGAGGTTTAAAATAATTTTTTTAAAATCTTCGCATAATCCGAGAACCATTGAAAGGTTTATTGCAACATTAAAATTCTCATTGGCATCAACTATTTGCGAATCATCCATAGGAAACCACCCAGCGTTTTGTAAATGTTTACTTTGATTGCTATTATATGAAACATATCCCTTCATTATAGACGTTAATCCAGGATTCCGAACACGATCTACAATGATACCACCAATCTCATATCTAATTTCATCAAAAAGCAGCAAAATTCCATTATTTACAAACTTTGCTGTCTGAGAAGGCGTTCCATCTGTTCTAATTAATTTGCCTTTTATGTACAGCATGCTCTTCGATGGTAAGGTGTATACGTCTTGTTGTTGTATAGGGATTCGAATTTCATCATTATTGTTTAAAGATGTGTTAGCATAAGGTTGATGAGTATGTTTTTCAATATTAACAATTGCATTGTCGAAGTAAACTTTTTCACGCACGTTCAGTATTTCACTATTCATTCTACTTTTTAATTAAATAAATGCAGTCCTAACGATTGTAGAAACTGCCGGTTTTGTGTTGTTAGCGGTCTTGAAACAATCAATCGAGTGTCGATTGCTTTGAAATTTCCAGCATTTATATCAATTCTTGACATGTTGCGTGCATTATACTTAATACCCATGGCTATTGCAGATTTTTTTTAAATGCAACCTTACAGTTAGCAGTTCTCCTCTGAAATTAACTAAATTTCCATCTTGATCTAACACTTTAACTATTATTTCATTTATTATACGTGACCTGATTGGTAGATATATAATCGTAGGTGGACACTCGACAATTTTAAAAACCTGCAGGTACTTGAGGAAAAAATTCGTGTATTACATTAGCTGGTTTACTATTTAAATAGGATCCACTTGCAATATTACAATCGATTAAAACTGCATTCACTTTACAAATGTTGATCGCGTAGTCTGCTTGATGCGTGACAAATGCTAGCAATTTTCGCGGATTGAAACCAAGTAGAGAACCAATTGAATCCTTTTTGGTAAAATCCACATCTAGACTACATTTAATACTACATTTAAATATATCATTGTCAGCTGTAATTTCTATATACACTGGCGTCTTTCTAGCGCTTCGTGATTGTTCCATACGACCACGCCATCTTTTATCACCTAAAGCTTTTTGAAGATATTTATTAATTTCTCTAATCTCATAAGCAACTTAAGGTATTTCTATGAATTCTCCGTTAGATCCATAATAAGATTTATTATTTATTCCTTTTTCTATGTTTGGAATTGTGTTATAAGACTCAAAATTTGTTAATCCTAATACGTACTCCGAATCATTATCCAAGTTTATAGGCGGATTAAAATTGCTTGTTAAAACTGAAGTGTTTCCCGTTAGAGTAAAAGTGTACGACATAACAACTTCGTACGCAGTTCTATGCACTACTTAGAAATTGTAAGCATAAATGACCGCAAAACACAGTACCGTACGATTGTTCTTGGTTAATGTTATAAAGAATTTTACATTTACCCCGCTATTCAAATAACTTATCAACTCTGTTGGCGGTCGCAGGTTTCCGTAGCTGTCATAGTAAATAGCGCTACTACCGTACTTTTGTAAGAGGTCCAATGCGTGCCTAAACCTTCTATTCCATCTAAATTAATTATACCACATTCTTTTAAATTAACTTTCTTGGGAAGATTGTTTCTCATGAACACTCCACGGAAATATGGTACTTTTAATTGCTTAACAAACTCTATTAATTCTACATTGCTTAGTGCTTGATTAGGTAAAATCAAGTTGCGTTCCTTTGAGGTTTTGCAGGGGCTAAAAAAAGACCAAAACCTTTTTTATAAGGTTTGATGTACATGCCGTTTCCGACTGCAATGTCCTCCATTGCCTTGTTATGACGTTGTTTTTCCGCTAGTGGTTCCTTAGCTATTTTAGTATCTGAAACTGCTTTTGCAACAGCAGCTGCACCTCCAGTAAGAGTACCAAGAGCGCTTAGGCCTGCAAAAATTGGTATTAGTGGTAGAAAACCTCCTGTTTTAGGAATTGATATAATACGAGCTGATTTAATATGCTTCTTTTGTTTTGCTGTATTGGCTGCCTTAATTGCTATGTTGATTGCATCCATAATATTAGATCCTTTAGTCTTTTTTAAAGCTGTACGTGCTTGTTTGATAATACTTTTAATACCTAGCGTACTTCTTATTTTACGTTTCTTTATCAGTTTTCTTATTTTATTGATATTTTTTGTTCTCAGTGACGCACAGGCACCCATACCAAGTTTTCCTTTAGCTTTCATTGCGGTAGCTACTCCAAATGCTGCTACTTTTTCACCTAAAAACGAGTCACCAGAATTTAGTCTTTCTGTAGCTAACTGAGCTAACTTCGAATCTGCTTGACGTTTAGATAGATCCTTTTTTTTGGAGTATGCAATATCGTGCTCCTTACAAGCCTCGTCTAACTTGTTTATTCCCTTGTCTCCCCGAGCTAACCGTTCGATTAGTTTTGTACCCGGACCGCAAAATTTGTAACCCGGAATATGCGCTTCAAATGGTAAATTGTTAATTACAGTATTTAATAGTCCGTTCCCAGTAGTTTTAGAATTATTATATGTAATCATTAGCGGACAACTATCCTCTCAAGCTGTGCAGTAAATAAATAAAATATTATGAATTAATGATTCTTTATATACTCGCCGTTTCTTATATATATATATATATATATATATATATAATTCCACTTTTTTTTTACAAATCGAATTTAGTACTTGCAAACATGCGTGTTGTGAAACAATCAACACCTTTAACCATAAACAATAATGACATTGGCGTGCAATCCTTACCCAAAAAGAAAAAACATAGCGTTCTTCTGCCTTCATCTATTCGATGTCTAGTTGTTGGTCCATCAAATTGCGGTAAAACCAACGTTATGATTGGGCTGATAGAACATCCTAATGGTTTAAAGTTTGAAAACTTTATCAACCAAAGTATCAATACCTTGAAAGTCTACTGCAACCAATAAAAGGGAACAAATATTATACATTTTCCAGTTCTGATAATATTATATCACCATCTGATGCTCGAAATAATTCTATATTTGTTTTTGATGATGTAGCTTGCGATAAACAAGGTATCATTAGGGAATACTTTAGTATGGGGCGTCATAAACAAGTAGACAGTTTTTACCTTTGTCAAAGTTATACTCGTATACCTAAGCACTTACTACGTGATAATGCTAATCTTTTAGTTTTATTTAAACAAGATGATTTAAACTTAAAACACATATATGACGATCACGTCAATACTGACATGAAGTATGATAAATTCCGTGAAATATGTGCTGCTTGTTGGCAAGACAAATACGGTTTCTTAGTTGTAGACAAAGATAGTGATCCAGATCAAGGAAGGTACCGAATAGGTTTTGATCACTTCATACATATTTAAACCTTGAGAAACGCAAGTATCGTTAGTATCGAAGAATTTTTTTTACTACAATAAACTTTTACGCAATGAACAAGGGGGCGATAAAACTTAAAAGAATTTTAATTAAGAAAAGAAACATTGTAAAAAACAAATTGCGTCAGTTAAAAGATAATGAAGTCGTCCAAGTGGAATCAATATTACCCATAACATCACGATTAGAAACTATTGCTAATAAACTGGATGGGGAAAGTGTGGTAAAGAAAGAAAAATTTAAAGAAGAAGAACTGCCTCATAGCAGTGTAAAAAAAATTAAACCTAAATTGCTAGAAAGGAACGTTGACTATATTGATTCGCCGGTTATTGCTCAGCATATACCAAATATAAAAAATGATTCCATAGAGGTAGATGATGATGATGATGATGATGATGTTGAGAATGAATACGAAGCAGAAATTAATCGAAATGCACAAGAAGCCCAAGAATATATTCAAAGCTTTGCCGATTCACCTGGTATGACACATTATCTCGAACAGCTACATCCGCTACCTCGAGAATATATTTACAATATGTTTAAAGATGTTAAGAACGAATTTGATCATAAATATAGTATTAGGTTTAATCCTGATTCAAATGAACTTATGATAGGCAATTCTAATTTCGCGTTGGATGATGAAAATGTTCTAATAAATGATTTGAAATATAAAGGTACTCCTGGATTATACGAACTACTGTTTAAAAAATATCCTGTCGGGTACAGTCATCAAGATCTAAAGTCGTACCTTGATATTGTAAAAAGAACAAATGCTAATAGAAGATATTATTCTGTAACAGAACAAATTCAGGGTAATACTTCATATAAGTACAAAAATATAATATCTACATTAAACATACTTCCCCAAACACCCCGCAGACTTAGAACATTACACTATAGAAAGCGTCTTGGAGACGGTATGACAATGGAAGTATCAAATAACGCTATAGATTATTTATATTGGAATGATCCCAATGAACTTGTTGATAGATTACGACTTTTAGTTTCATCTCAGACTGCTGGACACACAGGTCACGGCAACGAAATAAATTCGATCATTGAAGAATTGCGTGAGGCGAAAGTAATTAGATGATAAACAATCGACAAATTTGGAAGGCACTTACATAACCGTAAAATAGATATAAGTGAACAGGAATATGAAAACAAAAGTGAAGGTTTAGAAACCTTGATTGAGTACAAGTTACATATGCTACATTACACGGTAGTAGCAACGTTTTACTCCAGTACATTCCTCGATGGTGACAAGACATTCCTTATTTTCAACATTAAACATAATTATGAATTTCCTTATGAGGAAGCAGTCATTGAGAATATTAAAGGATACCCGCAAGACATTGAAATTCTTATAAACGAAAAAAGTTATGTAATTGCACAGTTACAAGGATTTTTGCTTAAACGTATGGATGTAATCAGCTTTCGTGACAGCGGTGCTATTATAAACAATACCACAATGTTTCTTGATTTTATATTAAAAGTTCCTTTCAAAGCAAGTGGAGCCCACGACATTCAAACATAGAAGTATTTCATTAATTGTATTTAATAAATCCTGATTAGAAAAAAGTATTATGATAGTTGCTCAATCAAAAGTGAAAGAGGATATAGTAAATGAACTTCATAAACCAGCAAGAATAAATTTCAAGAGACGCAAAGTGATAGTAAAAGGTTTAAATGACCTTCTTCAGACCGATTTGATTGAAATGCTACCATATTCGCAAACAAACAAAGGATTTAAATACATTTTAGTAGTTATTGATTGTTTCTCCAAATACGTATGGGCTGTACCACTTAAAAGTAAAACGGGTATTGATGTTACTGCTGCAATGAAAACAATTTTAAATAAATTTAAAATCCGCCAAGAAATTTGCAGTCTGATTTTGGTAAAGAATATTATAACAAACACTTTCAATCCTTAATGCAGACATATGGCATAAACCATTATAGCGTTTTTCTACAAAGAAAGCATGCATTGTGGAACGTGTAATTAGAACTTTAAAGGGAAAAATGTGGCGCTTGTTTAACCTGAACGGTTCTTACAATTGGATAAAAAATTTAAGCGATATTGTGAAACGATACAACAATACAGTTCACAATACTATCGGAGTCAAACCTGTAAAAGTTGATAAATCAAATGAAAAAACTATACTTAAATCATCATTTACCCACATCAAACTTGCAACCAAAATACCAAAATATTCAATTAAAGACAGTGTGAGGATTAGTAAACACAGGGAAGCATTTACGAAAGGTTACACGCCAAACTGGTCAAATGAAATTTTTAAGATTAAAAAGGTAAACGTAACCAATCCTACAACATATATATATTAGAAGATGAAGATGAGAAAGAAATCAAAGGTGCATTTTATGAAACGGAGTTGCAAAAGGTTAAACATCCAGGAATTTACCTGGTAGAAAAAGTCCTAAGAAAGAGTGGAAATAAAGTATTTGTAAAATGGTTAGGCTTCTCTAACGTACACAATAACTGGATCGATAAAAATAATGTTTGCTAGAAGTTGTTATAATAATAGTTAATAAGGTTAACATTGTAAAATTATATTAAAATAAATAATACAGACAAAATCTTTCTATTGTTTTTTATTATTATTATAAAGGAATTTTGTAAGGCTAACATTGTAAAATTATATTAAAAATAAATAATACAGACAACATCTTTCTATTGCTTTTTATTATTATCAAGCCATTCTTTTAATAAAAAGGTATTTTGTTTTGCACATTGTAAATTATTATTGCGGTGTCTACAACAATGGATGTTATATTTTAAACGATTGTTGATTTTTAACTCCGATAGCTTAGGACAACCTAGTGTAAGCATATCAGTTACAAAGTTTTGCATTATATATGTTTCAATCAATTTCTTCTTTTCTAGACCCTTCACAAATACTTCTTCACCGGGTCGGATAATTTGCTTCAAATAAAGCGCTATATATGATGACACCATTCCAGCCGTTGAAGATTCATCCCAAGAAATACCATGAATATTCCTTGTCACCCAGTCGTTATGTTTTATATGATCTTGACTCAAACAACTGGACTGCATTGGCAGTTTAAAAATTTGATGCCAAACATCAACTTTCAACAAGTCCAAAACCGCAATTTCTTTACACACAAACTCGTTTTTCTTGTATTTGAATTCCTGAATATCAATTATATACATGTTTCTATGTAAATATATGCAGTAAACTTCGACTAATTAAATTAATATTAGGAGCAATCTCCTTATATAACAGATTACCACCATCTGCGTACTTTGCCAACCCACTTTTCAACCTATCACAAGAGTGAACACATTTTGAATTGAAACCGGCCCATGTGTATTTGCAGCCTCTAAACATAAATCAGAATCCACTTTAATTAAACACAATTGACTTGAATGCGATATTTTGCATCTGTCATACTGTCTCGCTAGAAAACCAAATTCAAAACATCTACACACATTTTCTCTGCACTTACATTTTTCAACATACGTGTGTTTTGAAATATGTTCCATTGAAAGTAATATAAAGCCGATCCTAATTCAAAACGTGCCCACAAGTATTTTACATTTGAAAAGAATTCAGGTTTTCACATTTTACATTAAAAGTATATAACGCCGATCCTAATTCAAAACGGTGCACGTGTAACTTCTTGCTAGAAAACCGAATTCAAAACAGCTACACACATTTTCTCTGCACTTACATTTTTCAACATACGTGTGTTTCATTGAAAGTAATATAAAGCCGATCCTAATTCAAAACGTGCCCACAAGTATTTTACATTTGAAAGTATATAAGAATTCAGGTTTTCACATTTTACATTAAAAGTATATAACGCCGATCCTAATTCAAAACGGTGCACGTGTAACTTCTTGCTAGAAAACCGAATTCAAAACAGCTACACACATTTTTCTCTGCACTTACATTTTTCAACATACGTGTGTTTCATTGAAAGTAATATAAAGCCGATCCTAATTCAAAACGTGCCCACAAGTATTTTACATTGAAAGTATATAAGAATTCATGTTTTCACAACTATTTTACATTGAAATGTTTTCACAACTATTTTACATTGAAATTATATAGGGCCGATCCTAATTCAAAACGTGACAGACGTATTTTACACATGCAAAATACGTCTGTCGCGTTTTGAATTAGGACCGGCCCTAAATACCTATTATATATATATATATATATATATATATATATATATTGATATGATCATGAGGTCACGCGAGGGCATTGAACGCCAAACTCTGTGAAAAAACCTATCCAAAACGGAGAAAAGTAAAGTGTGTGTGTGTGTGAGTGAGTGAGTGAATGAGTGAGTGCGTGCAAGCGTGCGTGCGTGTGTGTGTGTGTGATAATGTTGTGAAAGGATTTATTTGTGTATTGCAAAATGTATGTATTAACATTGTGTTGGAATTCATCAAGTATGCAATTATGTACAACAAAATTTGGCATTTACCTAAAATGGTAAACAGATCTAGCAAAGGAGTTAAAGCTCATGGTTTGTAGATAGTGTAACGTCACCAGTAAATTGTGAAATATATAACACCAATGATAATGGGTATGCTAAAATTGGCAGGCAAGTCTAGCGATAGAGTTAGTGACATAAACGGCAACATGGTTGAGTAATAAGTACAAACAAAGCACGGCGGTCACGTGGTTGTGTGACAGCACAGACAAGGAATGAAAGGTTAATATATGTTTATCTCCCTTCCACGCACATACAGTCTATATAGAGACAATTTTAATGTTTTTCTTATGAAAGTCAATTCCCTTCATTTTTATATTGGTTTAAATCATAGGTTCCCAACGGGGGCGGTACCGCCCCCCAGTGGGAGCTGTAGCTTTCAAAGGGGGCGGTAGTGAGTACAGGGGCAAAAGGGGGGCGTTAGGAGGATCAAGGGGGGCGTTCGTGACGTACTTACCTTTTTAGAAAATAAATATATTAAAATACTTTGAAAATACCTAGTTGGCATGAATAGACAGTTTATTTAGGTATCTAAAATGTCTATGTTATTGTTATCGAGAAAATATACTTTAAAACATTTAATTCAGCATTAGGTCTATGAATACCTAATTCCGTTTAATATTGTCCGCAACAAGTCTTTGCAAGTTGATAAGCAAAGACGCGATATGACTTGCTTACAAAGTGCACCGGCATCGCAAACAAGATAAAACTTACAAGTTGATGCTTGTATGAAATCAAACGTATAAAAGGCAGGGATAGCTCTAGGAATGTGTTATTATTTTTGTGTGCTTCGCAAATAATCCATGTTCGAGAGTGATAAGTTATATAAGTCATTATAACCATTAATTTTATAATTATCTATAAATTCGTTGAAAAGTTAATTTATTTTAAACCGTGGCTAGTTTTGGATTTCAAAATGTCTGAATCTAAGAAGAAATGCCGGCAGTACAGTCTTTTGTATTTGAAATATGGATTTACGCACTCTCCTGTAAACCCATCATTATTCATGTGTTTACTTTGCCAAAAAGTTTTCTCAAATGAAGCCATGAAGCCTTCTAGGCTACAAGAACATTTAAATAAAATGCATACTGATAAAAAGGACAAAGATTTGTCCTATTTTCGAGAACTGCAGAAGAAATATTTGAAACAGCCAACTATATCAAACCTATTTGCGTCGTCTTCTAAACAAGAAGATGATGGACTACGAGCATCATATAACATTTCATTGTTAATCGCAAAAACGGGCAAACCACATACCATTGGCGAGGAACTTATCTTGCCGGCAGTCAGAGAGGTAATAAAAACTGTTCTTCATCATAAGACATCGGCAGATGTCATCAGAAAAATTCCTCTGAGTAATAACTCAGTGCAAAGGAGAATAGACGAAATGGCTCAAGACGTTGAAATATCATTATGCGATTACTTAAAAACTTGCAATTTTGCCATTCAACTTGATGAATCCACTCTACCAAATAACGAAGTACTGCTGTTATCATACGTTCGGTTCATAAAGACGAAAAAATTTATCAAGAGTTATTATTTGCAAAAATTTGGAAACTGATACAAAGGGAGAAACGATATTTAATACCATGAGTACGTTTTTCAAGAGAAAGAAATACCTATGCATAATATTTTGTCGGCAGCTACTGATGGTGCTCCAGCAATGACGGGACGTCATAAGGGTTTCATAGCTCATTTGAAACAAGCAGTACCAAATATACTCGCTATACATTGTATTATTCATCGTCAGCACTTGGTTGCAAAAAATCTGAACGAACGTTTGCATTCGTCGCTTCATTACGTTATTAGAGCAGTAAATACGATTAGAAGCAATTCATTGCATGACAGATTATTTAGCCAACTTTGTAGTGAAAATGATGAAGATTACAATCGTTTGCTGCTGCACACAGAAGTTCGTTGGCTCTCAAAAGGTACTTGTCTGAACCGTTTTTTTCAACTATTTGATTCAGTACTGGACTTTCTTGAAAACAGAAACGAAAAATTGCGCGAAAACCTGATTATACATAAAATGACATCGCTTATTTGACAGACTTGTTTAAAATATTTAATGAAGTCAATTTACAATTGCAAGGTGACGAATTGAATTTAATTAAAACAAAAACGTCATAGCTGCTTTTGTGGGAAAACTTCTTCTATTCAAACGAAATCTAGGAGAGGTGAATACAGCCACTTTCCCACATTATCAGCAGTCTCTGCAAAACATGAAGATTTACTTACTTACTGCCAACACTTGGACGTTCTTCATGTTGATTGTGTGGAGCGATTCAGGATATTTTAAACATGAATATACCGGGTTGGGTTTTAGATCCTTTCGCAAATGCAGATACAGCAGAATCATCAAATTTAGAAGAGGAACTCGTAGAACTCACAACTAACGAAGAACTAAAAGTAAAATTCAGAAATGGATATCAAGAGTTCTGGCTTCAAAACCAATACCAGTTCTTTACCCTGGATTGTGGTCAAGAGTTCAGATATTTTAATTGCATTTCCTTCATCTTATTTGGCTGAGCGTGGGTTCAGTGCAGTAGCTAATTTATTGTCTAAGAAAAGGAACAGACTGCACATTACTGAACGTGGCGATTTGCGGCTGATGTTAACGAAATTGGAACCCGACATTAGCAAATTGTTAAAACTTCACCAGCCTCAACTATCTCATTAATTTTTTCTTCTTAATCTTTTTTTCTGTTCATTATGTATTCATATTTAAGTTTTAATAAACAAGTTTGTACTACATTTGATAGTCGTTTTAATTAAGGTTTACTTTTGCGATTTTTAATATATATACCTTGTCCAACGCTTTAGTGAACGCTTGTAATAGCAGTCAAAAGTGCAACGTTCGTTTATGAGTATCTATGTATATATATATATATATATATATATATATATATATATATATAGATAGATACTATGCAACAATATTTTAATATTCGTTATAATGCACTATGATGAGGAGGGGGGCGTTGGAAGTTTTTTTCCCAGTAGAGGGGGCGGTGGTTCAGAAAAGGTTGGGAACCTATGGTTTAAATGATAGTCAGTTTGCGCTGTCTTTTTGACTGTTTTGTCCTACTTCTTGGTCAGGAGCCCACCAATTAAATTTGTAAAATTTAAAAATCTTAAGTGCCTTAAAATTTTATCTACTATACAAATAGTCAAAAGTTTGCAAGATGTCAAAGTTTATTTGAACCTATTGAGATAAACAGCGTCAGTTCACTTGTTTAAAAGTACCTTTCTTAATTTCTAAATTTCTGAGATGACTAAGAAAGAGGTTTATAGTAATTTTAATACTAGCATAGATTTATTTATTGAACAATTTTGTGTTTATTATTTTAACTACTTAACCTTAGATGTTAACCAATCAAGGTTGATTATTAGTGTGATACAGTAAAACACGCGCACGTGCTACCAGTAAAGGGTGTTTCGCGAAAATTTGTGTCGCTCAAAACGGAAATCTCACATCTTAATAGCTAATGCTGTATTAGTGTGATATGCTATTTGTATAAAAAGTAAATTCTGAATTGACCAGACAGCTGAAATTTGTTATTTAAATAGGTAGGTTTATATAATGATACATTATATTAATTTAATATTAATAAAAATTCGAATTTACTACATATGTTGAGCGTTTATAATAGAATGTGTGATAGTGTCAATAGCAGCCATTCTAGTGAGCCACCAAATACTTGTATATGATTTTCCATATAATAATTCACTAATATCCGTGCACTCGTTCGCCATGTAACAACTCTTCGTGGAAACGTTTTATAAATTTTCTTTAAAAGACAGTTGCTTTTAATAAAACTCTCTACTTTCAAAATTCAATTCAAGTTAACAGATTAGCAATATTTAGTTGGCACTTTGCTGAATTTTATCACAATATCAAATTTCATAAGTTTGAGTAGTTTAACAGGAGGACTTTTTAAGAACATGTTGAAAGGATCATATGTATTCACTTTGGAGCAAAGTATTCTTCGATTTTCCTTCTCTTAGAATAAGCGAGTTTTAGAAGAACTTGCTCTTTCCAAATTAGATTCACTGTAGTGCGTACAAATTTTTTTATGCAATAAGCACCATATCATTAAATCGTGTGTATTTAGAGCGTCTATAGTTGTTTATTGGGCTTGTTCTCATTAATGAGTGTTCTTTTTAATGTATCGTATAATTATGTATTTATCAGCTAGATGTATTGCATTCAAATTACGAAGGTTAACCTTAATTGTATAAGTAGAATCTGAGACCAACTGAGACTCGCGAGTCAAGACCGAGACAGAAGCCAAGGGTTCGAGACCAAGACCGAGACCGAAACCTAGGTAGAAAATCGACACCGAGAACAAGACCTTACTGGTCCTAGAAAGTCTCTTGGACAGCATCCTTATTTTAATTGCTTCTAAATAATCTTGCTACTGGTCGAAATATGGTTTCAGTTTTTTATATTATTTTGTGTTTAGGGGTTTTATTATATTTAATGGAAATTGTGCAACATATTCTTATTTGTCATTTTATATTTTTGAAACAAATTATCTATGAACCCATATTCATAAGAACTATCTTATTTTGTGTGAGTTGCCTGATGAGAGATGGTACATGTGTTTTGAGACTTGGTTGTGGATTGGTACAAATTTACTCTATGCACTTTTAAGAAATATGGAATATATAGAACATGTCCAAATAATATTGTTTCTTGTTCCTTATTTGATGTCAAAATAAAAAATTTACGATATTCTGACATATATAGTTACCTACCGTTGTGTAAACCTAACATTTGCATAACTAATTTTAGGAAATCTAACTAGTATGAAACTATTTACTTAATCTAAAAACGTTTCAAAATAAAAACATTACTCACCTGTAAATAGCAAAGAAAAGAGCAAGCTCCACAAGCTAGTCGTCGTCGAAGTTCTAAAGCTTCTTGTTGAGTTTGGTCATAAAGCCTCATTGAAAATGCTCTCGTAGATCCAAAGCACATCCGATGACAAGAAGAAGAGGATTCTGTGGCATAATATAATGTCTCTCCATGAGGGACTTTTACAGTATACCGATTTTCGGATTCTACATTTGCTAGCACTTAAAATGCTTTAGTATTTAGATGAAGTTTAAATAATGTACTTACAGTCATTAAGTTCTACAGTTTGTTGTATATACAGTTGGTCAGCTCCCCCTAAAAAATCTATTCCGTGCATTGGAATAAATTGTGACACGCTGGTGGTTTGCCAATCTATTGTTGATACTGGTATTGGTTTCCTTGTTGAAGCTTCATTACAAAGTTTTTAATTAATCGACAACTATTTCTAAATAAACGACTTACCACCTGCAACCTGAGGTTGTATTGTAATTGCACTTGAGTAATCATTAAAAACGGGTAAATCTAAATCTAAAAAATTTGTTGTCAAAATATGCTTGTTCAAACTTCTACTTAACAGAAGCAATTAATAAAAACTAAACTTTACCGGTTGAATGATTTTCTAATGTATTGGAACGTTCTTCGACATACTCCTGAGTTTCTGGTGTTCGAAGCATGATTTCACATCAATATTCTGAATGATAAACTACAAAATTTACATTAAAAGACGCCTGTATTCTCTACTAACCAACAATGCAATGACTAACTGATAGGATAATCTTATCTGTGAATACACTTTATAGCTGTAAAATTCCTACCCGCTGACAATATTATATTATCTTATCATAACGATTTATTTTGCGTATTCAATATGTGTCGTGTAGCTTCCGGTATGTTAGCATGGCCTTCGTTGCTTTAAATAAGTTCTTCGTTTGTGTACTGAAAAATGAACAAGAACACAAATGGAGAGAGATATTAGTATAAATCAATGTCCTGAATTCTCAAAAAGGAAGCCAATGCTAGAATTTTGAAGTAATTTGCGCCTCAGATTCCAAATTCTGAGATTACTTTCTTTAGATGAATTATTCACTTCTTTAGTATTCTTATTGCGATAATATTTGCATCTTATACTACTCAAGAGTAACGTCGGATGAGACGGGAGAAGGTGGGACTTAACTCTAGAACACTAAGATGATTTTTATACACGCCATTACTAAAGTGTTGTAAATATTAGGACTGTTAATAATACATGTTAGAAAATCACAATTTATTTTTAAAGGTTCACAGATAATATACGTTCTAAATACATATAACATAAAAGAAACATACAGGTATGGCTATTCGGAAAAGCACACAGTGTAAAAATTGCATCGATATTCTCTACTGATGGAGTGTTCACCGTGCTCGCAGTAATTGGTGTTATTCGCCGAAGACAACTCGGATAATAAAAACTATTATGCATTTTTTCCCCAAAGGCTGGGAGTTATTATCGGTTTGTTATATTTAATACTTTACATATATCTTGGGGAATGCCGCGACGTAAGTTTAGAATTGTCACTCAGCTGTATAATATAATTAAAGCGAGAAAATGATTTATGGAATACTCAGTATTTATTGTAACCATATATAATGTAAGAGTTGATACACGCGATGTTGACCATGCCAAAAAAGACGTATAATGGCCGCTTCTTAGTTTTCGGCTTCACTACATTGTAACATGTTTAATTTGAGCAATAATTATTCGCATTGAATTACGAGGATAATGCGCTAAGCGTGCCTTATTCTTTATTAATCTTCTTATATTAAAATATCTGTGTGACATAAAGTTACTTCGTCAAGCATCTCTAGCTGTTTCATTCGTATTTCCCCACCTCTAACGTCGCTATTTCGGTTCTCGCTTTGTCGGGTTAGTCGCCCGCTAGCAACCGCCTTATCAAGATGTATTCCCGGCTAGAGGCATGCGACCTTCGGCTAAATTACTTATGTAAGCGGGTCAGGTCGTGCTAGACCTGAAACCACTTTGGTAACTTCTACTAACGGTTGGTAAATTATACATTTTACGAACTAATTTAATTTGGTTTCATTTATTTAGCGCGTCAACGAAAAATTCGCCATTAAAGAATGATAGATAAAGTACGAGTGAAGATTTTGGTTTTGATTGCAGTCGTCCCAAGTTAGAAATGGCTTGAAACATTGTTTGGAGCTTATGAATTTCCGTCCAGATTTGTCTTGGAAAACAGAGGCAGTTCGGTTCGTTATTATATATAAGAAATTTTTGCATGTGTTTTGAATGTCGTAAAAATTTGATAAACAGACTATCATATAAAAAGCACGAAAAGTTGCTATTATGTTTACGAACATACAATCTGTTAATTCTGAATTATTGTTGAACTGGTTTTACAAGCCGTAATACGAAATTTTGTAAAGTTAGGTTTATATAATTACAAGCTTTGTTCCATTTGAACCTAAGATAGATTTCAAGGTATATTTTCGAAGTCATACTTTTTTGTGTTGTAGCACAGTTGACAGATGTTGCCGTGAAAGCAGATGCTTCATGCAGCTGTCATAAAATTTAAATTAAACATTCCTCAATCTTATAATTAGCTTTTATTTACAGATAAATTATAAAATCTAAATATGAAAATTTAAATACACGCTGCGTAATAATTTAGAAACTGTAATCTACCTGAAAAGATCTGCCCAGGTTAATAAGCGTTAATTCAGTGTATTGTAGTTACAAATTATTTTAATCAAATGTTTAAAGCAAGTTTATGTTTGAAGAGCAGTTTTTTGCTTTAAAAAGCCAAAATCTTGACTTTGTTATAGATGTTATTGATGAAATTTTTTTTACCTGTTAAAAAGTTTTGAAATTTTAAAAGAGAGTTTTTTTAGTAAGCAATTAGTTAAACTTTGAGACTTTTATCTTGGTCAAATGCGATCAAATCTGATAACATAAAGGTAGAATATTTGAGTAATAATTTTGTGCCAATATCATATTGGATATACATTTTTTTTATTTTTGATACTTTTATAGGACACAAATGGTGTTCTACATTTTTATTTATTTAATCTTTGTAATTTCTTACAGGATCAGTGTCTTATTTTCATAAGACAGGTTTTTGTTAACGAAAGCGATCGTTTTATCTTTGAGTTTCCACGTCCGCCGTTAGAATTGTGCCTTGCTATTATCGTGATTATCTCAGGACTTGGTGGCGCCTATTTAACTTAGTTTAGCTTTGGTTTGGAAACAAAATTCGACTTCCCCCCTCCCACTTCTTATTGCTCTGCCCAGGAATAGACCCCTAGCTATGTCGGAAGATTTTTGTTCACTATCGCCGGAACGTGGGGCTGGCATAAACTAAAGTGGTTACACTAACGCCTATTTGAAAAAAGTAGTTACAAGATAGTTAGATGTAGATATACAGTTAAGTGTGTATAGTTAGTATAAGAAATAGATAGTGATAGTAGGTAAGGTTAAAAATAACAGAAGGACATAAGTAGCTATGGAGCTATGTCGGAAGATTTTTTGTTCACTGGCGCCCATTTAGAAAAATAAGTTTCGCTAGAGCCCACCATAATAAAAACTACAAAATTCGTATCACCATAGCTGATCAAAAGTGTCGACTCCAGAGTTAGTTTCATTTAGTTGATATCTATGTCTGGTTTACCATTCTTGGATATTGTTGCACCTTCGCAATGAGTAAACAGGTTTCGGTTTGATGGAATCCAACGTTTTCTCTTTATCAAAGCAAA
Source organism: Platerodrilus igneus (assembly GCA_036346225.1). Taxonomy (NCBI): domain Eukaryota; kingdom Metazoa; phylum Arthropoda; class Insecta; order Coleoptera; family Lycidae; genus Platerodrilus; species Platerodrilus igneus. The sequence goes on along the minus strand of JARFIW010001152.1, from coordinate 1,144,745 downwards.
ATATTGAAGCTTGGCATTTTCTATCTTTTGGTCGTAGTAGCTCTGTAGGTATTTGTTTTTTATTTTTCTTCAGCATACCCAAAATTGTTACTCTATATCAAAATGCACGTGCTGGAAACAGATCAACTTCCGAGGAACACCGGAAAGACCCGGCAAAAACTAACTACTCTAAACCCTGCATTCCAATTGGTTAACGACGTAAAGACTTTTTCACCATACCAAACATAGAAAGGAGAAGACTATAAAAGAAGTTGCGTGGTTAACAATAAGCATTTACTCGTAGCTCCTCATAGCCTAAGGAATCAACTAACAGCGTTGTCCTATAGCGTGCCATCTTTTACAGTACTAGTGGCGCCGCCTTAGAGCCCGCTTACGCCGATACCTCAACGCATCACGACGCCGACGCCTCAACGAGTGGTGCGCTGCATCACAACGCCGACCCCTCCTACATCTACACCTTAGCTAGCAGTGCTTGAATCGTAGCTGGTTGACGCTAACGCCTCCACGAGTTGTGCACTGCATCACGACGCCGCCTTCTTCAACATCCACACCTGAGTCAGTAGTGCTGAAACCATAGCCTGCTAACACTAACGCCGCAAAAAATGCTACGCTACACCGCGACGCTGACGCTTGCAGTAAGCCACAGCTCCTTCCGAAGTCCACCAACCAGCTTCCCTGTGGAATTTGACGGAGACATTAACTTGTGTATATATATATATATATATATATATATATATAGGATGAGTTTTTAGTGTAGCAACGGTCGATAACTCCATTATTATAAAAGCTACGTAAACTAAATTTGGGGCATATTAGGCATGCCTAAAGTGCACATTTTAAAAATATTTGGAAGCATACAGGGTGTTTCATAATTCCAGGGCCTATTAACCTTATATTTCTGTAAATGGAACACCCTATATATTATTATATTTTTGAAAAGCCCATAAAAAGAGCTTTAATTTAATACCAAATTTTATCTGTCTATTCCTTTTAGTTTCTAAGATATTCAACTGTTTTCAGAAAAAATGACCCTGATTAGATACATTGACACTGCACTAATACACAACTTATGTTAATTTTTAAGATGCAGCAAATTTTACTATATACCATAGTATATTTGTAAATATCACTCTTTTGAAATTTCTTCACAGTATACTGGGTGTGTCAGGTTTCGCAAAATGTAATTTTTAAAACTTTTTTTTAAATAGTACCTTACCAATTTTATTGCTAGTATGGATAGTTTATTAAGTGTTCTTTCATTTTTGTTGAACATTTCCTATACCTAAATCTATTACTTTCTGAGATATTTTTAATTTTCTTCAAATTTTAAGAATGTTCTTAATTTACATAACTAAAAATAACTTACTATTGAAGAATATTATAAAACAATACATTTTGATTAACAATTAACTATAACTACAATAATATATTGTAATTTTAAAACAACTGTTCAAAATGTCCGCCTAGACGTCTAAGCATGCTTCTAATCGGTTTTCAAGTGACGGCTACACTTCTTAACATTTCTGTGTTAATACTGTTAAAAGCTTCTCTAATTCTATTTTTCATATCATCTGGTGTTGTTGGAGTTACCTGGTACACACGGTTTTTTATATAGCCCCACATAAAAAAATCAATTTTAGATAATTCAGGTGATCGAGGTGGTCATGCAAATGCCCCTCCCCTCTACCTATCTATCTTGCAGGAAAGTGATTATTAAGGTGGTTGTGAATTCGTGCTGAGTGATGTACAAGAGCACCATCGTGTAAACCACATTTTTTGCCGGATATTAAGTGGAACCTCTTCAAGTAATAATGACAAATGATTCTCAAGAAAATCCAAATATACTGCACCATTCACACGACCGTCAAAAAATGTGGACCAATTACATGCTCCCCCAAAAAACCACCCCAAACGTTTATTGACAACCTGATTTGACTGTGCGTTTTTATAAAAAAAAAAAGGGATTACTTGAATAGTAATGAAAATTATGTCTATTTATACTGTTCAATTTTTGTGAAAAGTAGCTTCATCCCCAAAAAGTACATAATAGAAAAATGATCTGTCATCACGGATTTGTTGCTGAGCCCATTCACAAAAGGCCAATCATTGTCATTCAATTATAGAAGCATCTGAATATGGTAAGGATGCATTTAATGTTTGTGAAGAATTGTTACGGCAGATGTTTGACTAATGTGCTGTTGGCGTGGGAGTTCACGTGTGCTGATATGACGATTTTCAGTAACTGCTAGGAGTACATCAAATTTCTTTTCGTCGGTTGTAGTAATTTTGGCCCTTTCGTGCTTTCCATATACGAGTGACCCAGTATTAATAAAACGATTCATTAATCTAGCAAACGCTTTGGAATTTGGATGTCTTTGTTCAGGATATCTTTCTTGGTATATTCTTGATGCAAGTAGGCAATTTCTTAAACTTTCTCCTAATACCCAAATCATTTCTATTTGTTGTTCCACGGAAAAATTCATTTTGAAAACTGCTTCAAAGATCATTTTTAAAACAGAACTGATGATATGTTAAATGACAACACACTACAATTAATAAACCTAAATGACATTTTAATTGTAATTGTTATTTTTTCAAAGCCTGCCTGATTTCCTGCTTGAACATTTTTTATAAAATGCATATTGTTGATCTGGCAGAATTCTGTTGATAGCGTATTATTGTAGGTTGTTATAACTTTAGTGAAAATTGTTATTGGATAAGTGTAGTTAATTGTTAATCAAAATGTATTAATTGTTTTATAATATTCTCCAATAGTAAGGTATTTTTAGTTATGTAAATTAAAAACATCCTTAAAATATGAAGAAAATCAAAAACATCTCAGAAAATAATAGATTTAGGTATAGGAAATGCTTAACAAAAATGAAAGAACACTTAATGAACCATCCATTGTAGATATAATATTGGTAGGGTAACATTTAAAAAAGTTTTAAAAATTACATTTTGCGAAACCTGACACCTTGTATACTGTGAAGAAATTTCAAAAGAGTGATATTTACAAATATACTATGTTATATAGTAAAATTTTCTGCATCTTGAAAATTAACATAAATTGTATATTAGTGCAGTGGCAATGTATCTAATCAGGGCCATTTTTTCTAAAAACAGTTGGATATCTCAAAAACTAAAAGGAATAAACAGATAAAATTTGGTATCAAATTAAAGCTCTTTTTATGGGTTTTTAAAAAATGTAATAATATATAGGGTATTCCATTAAAAAAATATAAGTTTAATATGCCCTGGAATTATAAAACACCCTGTGTGCTTCCAAATATTTTTAAAATGTGCACTTCAAGCATGCCTAATATGCCTTTAAATTTAGTTTATGTAGCTTTTATAATAACAAAGTTATCGACTGTTGCCACACTAAAAACTCACCTTATATATATATATATATATATATATATATATATATATATATATATAAAGTGCTGTGACACGGCCTTGCGTTGAGAGCCACTAAACGAGTGCTGTGAAAATGCCGCATGTTGTGGTGCCGCTAAAAGAGTGCTGTGACAAAACCACACTGAGAGTCACTGAAAGAGTGATATGAAAATAGTCTTGCGTTGGGAGCGTCGCTGAAAGAGTGCTGTCAAACAGATACTTGTGGTTTGTAAACTTGAAATTGTTCACTTACCTTCGTTTTTCACTTTGCCTGGCTAGCTCAACTGAATTTAAGGAGTTTTTATAATAAAATAAAACGCCGACTATCACAAAGCATTTATACAATATGAAATATCTTCTTTCATACAAAAGCATTTACAACATCGTTTCTTTCAAACATAAAATAATTTCTAAGAAGTCTTTGATACAAAATATTGTTGCTTACCTTATTTTACATTTATAGAATTAAACTTATTCTTTTGAGGATCTTTCACCTGGTTATAAATTATTTCCACGCTGGTAAGATTTGTTTTGGCCAGAAAAAATTCTTGACACTTAATCTATTAAAAGTCAGAGTATTTCGAACTCTGTACACAAACTCCTGGAAAAAAAATCCCTCACACAGAAAAGAAATTATTAGGATTATCTTAAACTAAATCTAAATAGTTTAATATCAATTAAAAATAAATCTAGCAGTGTATTTGCAGAATCCACAAAATGCTTCTCGTAATTAAAAATCTTCTTATTCTAAATTGATCTCCAAATTGGCTTACAAGTTTTTCCAAATTAAAAGTTCCTGATTTCTAACAGCAATTATCAAAGTACCTTTTTTGGGTTAAATCACCTTTCAATAATTTAATACATCTTTAAAAATGGCTTTATATTGAAGAATTTTGCCTTTTCTTCGTAATTAATAATTCCATTTTTGTGTGTAATTTGGGTTTAAAACATCACTTCAATATTCATTGCAGCTGCGCAACTATCAAACTACAATATTTATACTACATATTTCTATTACTATCTTCGCATAGCAACAGCTCACGCCTTTTAATTAAAATAATATTTTGTGCTCTAATGAATGAAATCAAATGAATCAATTCCTCCTTGATAAGCGCTTCTTTATATACAAATTTATATATTTTTCAGAATTTTTCCACAATGATCTCAAACATTATAATGTGAACCTTTCTAGAATACCCAATTCGTGTATAAAATTTTGACATTTTATTACCTTTTTATCTGTTCTAGGTATCCGTGACACTTGCTTTCGTCTTTGTTTATCATATGCTATTATTGTTGCGTATCGCTTCTCTCCAATAGTGAATGCGAAGATAATAAAATATTTTTTATCAGTTGTTCCAATAATTTTACGAGTTATTTTCAATGTTTAAGCTGCTTTTTAGAATAAAAATGTTTATTTAATAAGATTATACAAATTTGATCTATTCCTAAATCCCGATGACTTATCTTTTTATATTTTAGAGAATTCTATGTTTAGAATAAATTGAAATATCTACAAGGTAATTAATTTAAACTTTAATTGGTTTTTAATGCAAAAATGTTTGCGCTTTATAGGAAATATTGGCTTTCAGTACACAAAAATATTTATTAATTTTGGGGCTTTTAAATACACTTTGTTTTAGTTTCTCAAACTAAATACGTATAGCTATACTCTTTTATGCTATTTACAGCAAATTATTATTATTATTATTATTAAAGGTCTTTATTGCCTTAAATTGATTCGTACAGTATATATATATATATATATATATATATATATATAAACTAAAGCAAATTATGAATAAGAAATAAATTTAAGGAACAATGTGCGAAGTTCATCTTAGTAGCAAAACTACTAGATGTTCTTCCACTTAACCCACATTCGCAATTGTAAAACTTAAAACAAGAAACAAAAAACCAAAAATAATGTATACAAAAAAAAGAAAAGGAAAAAAATTAAATTAATACAAAAACACATTTCATATAAGTAATAGCTTATAGAGTTACAGTGCAAACTATAAAAGCGAAAGATGCCTCTCAAAGAAGCTTTTAATACATTAATTTTTTATATCTTATAATGCTTACCGATTTAATTTCATCCACTATTGAATTATACAATTTTGTTATATTGTACGTATACGAACGTTTAAATAGCTCAGTATGGTGAAATGGAGGTGTCAACGTTCCCTTATGTCGAATATTGATATTATGAACGTCTGTTCGAAAGGTAATTTTATCATACAGATATTGTGGAGCCTCATTGATTATGATTGAATGAAATAGAGATGCAGCATGCAGGTTTCGTCTTGCAGACATGGTTAGCCACTTAGATTCAGCTCTTTTACAACTAATTCGATCATACTTTCTCAAGCCATAAATCAACCTAATACAGGAGTTTTGCAATTTCTGAATTCTATTAATATCAACAGATGTTAAGCACGGACCATATACTACATCAGCATAATCTACACACGATAAAACCAATGACTTGCATAGAATTGTTTTTGTCGATGCACTTAGTATATCACGATTATTAAACAAAACTTTCAAGTTGCCATACGCCACCTTTAAACGACTAGTTATATACTGAGTAAATCTTAAATTCGAGTCAATGGTTAATCCCAATAGTTTAACAGTATCTATTTTTGGCAACAACTCTCCTTCAATAAATTGGTCTAGATTTTTTGAAGCAAAATGTCTATCACTTGCATTACCAAATATAACAAACGCAGATTTACTTGAATTGAGTTTTAAACAATGATCGTTACAATATTTCACTATATGCATTAAATCCAAGTTTATAGCGGCAGCGGCTTGTTTTATTTCATCAACGAAGAAATGCATATATATTATAGTATCATCAGCATACATGTGCAATTGAGATGAAAGAAGAGAATATTCAACACAGTGAGTATACAATATGAACAGCAAAGGTCCCAAAATGGAACCTTGCGGTACACCAGAGGCTAACATTCGAAAACGGGACGTTGCCCCTTCGACTCTAACAGCCTGCTTTCTAAAGCTCAGATAGTTTTTAATCAAATTACAGCTCTCAGGAAGCAAGCCAATATAGTGCATAATAGCAACAAGAATTACATGATTTACGGTGTCAAACGCTTTACTGAAGTCTAGTAGAACTAGACACGTTATTTTTTTATTATCGCAAGCCCGAATTATATCATCAGTAATGTTCAACATTGCTGTTGTACAACTGTGATTTGGCCTAAAACCTGACTGCATAAGTGGTAGTATATTATAAGTCTGTAAATATTCACGAAGTTGTATATCTAGGACTTTTTCTAAAATTTTTGAAAACGTGGGAAGAATGCTTATTGGCCTTAAATCTGACAAAGTTTTGGGACTGGAATTTTTTGGTATAGGCGTATCGTAAGCTATTTTCCATTTTTCCGGAACAATTGATTTTATAATCCACTGGTTTATAATATGGGTTATGTATGGGAGAAGAAAGGGAATGCAGAGTTTGATCGTTAGTATATTTATCCCATCCAAACCTGTTGAAGTACTCTTTATGCTTTCTATTACACGAAATATGTCATTCTCTGTGACGGTTTGAAAATTAAAAGATGATGCTGCTTTAGAATGAAAATTGTTTTCATAATATTTGATAACTTCACTATTTGGGCTTGTATTAGGTATTGAATCTAAGAAATGATTATTTATTGCTTCAACATCATTGAGATAATCAGGTAAGTTCTGCAATATACTAGTATTAAATATGTTTCTTTTTATTTCAGACCAAAAACACTTGTTGCTAACATTTGTAAACTTTTGTTCAAAGTAGATTTTTTCCTGCTTCCTTATTGCAATATTCACTAAATTTCTATGCTGCTTGTAATTGTCCCATGAATTTTTTCCTTTGTCTTTTTTAAACCGAGCAAGTGCTAGATCTCGAATTTTCATCATCTGCCGCAGATCTGCAGTAAGCCACGGTGCATAGCATCTAGTAATTTTACGTTTCACAAATGGGGCATGCATATTTAGAAGAATCAGTATATTATTAGTTAGGAAATCAACTTTGCTGTTGATATTGTTTAAGTCGTAAATTACTCGCCATGTGATAGATTGTAAGTGTTGCTTAAAATCAGAGTAATGAAAATTTTTGAAATTTCTGTACGTTTTATATGTAGGTTTATTGACTCTTGTTTGCGGAAAATTCAAGGTACAAAAACTAATTCATGATCTGAGCCAAAAAAAAGGTATAACTCCAACTGAACTAACCTCTTCAGGCTTACTACATAGAATATAATCTACTAAGGTTAAGCTCTTATTTGTATATCTAGTAGGTTGATTTAAAATTTGTTTTAACCCAAACATATTTGGCTTCAACTGTATCCATACGAAGCAAATCAACATCAGTATCACCAACGCAGTAAATAGAGTCAACTTGCATGCTGATGTCTATGATCGAATTTTCAAGGCTTTCAAAGAAGTGTTTGTAATTAGGTAAGTGTGGGTTATACATAGTGCCAAAAGCAATTGCCTGTTGGTTTATTTTAAATTTAATCCAAAGCTGCTCAATATCTGCACTTGAAGACCATATTACATAATTAATATACGATTTCACATAAATTGCTAAACCACCTCCGCGTTTAACTCTGTCCCTTCTTATAAGTGAGTATCCATTAATTGATATAGTATCTGATGCTATACAGTCGTTCAACCAAGTTTCTGATACACCTACTATATCATAATTATTAAGTAATACACAATCTCTAAACTCATTAAAATGTAGTAGCGGTGTCTAATATTAGGGTGTGCTATACTAAAATTTTGCATCTGTAACTATGTGATTAAGTTCGATATTTTTGAAATGTATATTTTAAACAAGAAAGAGAAAATAGAGATAGATATGTGATCGTCATTACACCTGCTCCTAACCTGTTGTATAATATTTGGACTAATACTGGGAGAAAGAACATAAACTTAGATACACAAGTTTGGATTGGCAAATTCACTATAAGTTGGTTATTAACCATCATTCCTATTTACAAGTTGTAATTCAAATTGTATTAGGTTTCACATATTTAACATAATAACTTTGAAAATTAAATCAAACATACATATTTAAGAGACCATTAACCGCACTATCTTCATTAGATTACGACAATAACATTATAAATCCATATGGCTAGCAATACAGAATCTTTTGCTTTCTTTGAATGTATATATTCTACCATCATAAGTCCAAACTTTATTCCTACCTAGTTTTTTCTGGGCTTCCTTAAACAACATATACCTGGGTTTGGTTAGATCCTCAGTGATGGAAATTTCAGTACCTTTTAGTAGTTTTTTATTATTAAAAACCATTTGTTTAGTTTTAGTTTACGTTTTTTTCCAGATTCTAACCTTCCTAAACGATGACATCGCTCGATCTCCGCCGCCGATATCTGCAGACCCATTTTATCATTAAACAGCTGCAACACCACATTTTCCAGAACTTCATCTTTTTTCTCCGTAATTCCAAAGATCCTAACACAACTTCTACGATTATAACTTTCCAGGTCGTTTACTTTCTCTTTTAAAGCGATGTTTTCTTGTTGTAGTTCATTAATAAATTTCTTATGTTCCTGAAATTTCCTGTCAATCGATTCAGAAATTTTCGTTGTGACCTTATCAGTCAATTGAGCAAGAAATCTTTCATCATTTATTAGGTCACTAACGGATTGTTTAATTATAGCAACAATATCATTTACATGTTCTCTCGTGAATGGCATCTTGCAAGCACTGATTAATACGATAACCGAAATTAAATTAACAGTTGTTTAATAAAATTAATATAACTTATATTCAATACTAGGTTTAATAGATAACGGAACGGTGTTTAACAACACGTTCACTCTACCACGTACATCACGCGAATCAAATGCATTTTACGGTATCTTACAATTTACATATCCAATTTACGTTACTTGCTATTTATTTATAATATGCTTATATCATACAGGGTGACTATTTATACACGCGCAATTTGCGTTTTTGCATTGTACATCAAGGAATAAAGGTACGCTTGTATTACACAGTGCGTAACCATGAATTTACGGAAAATTAAATTTTTTCCGGATTCTATTATACTTTATTGGGATTTATTTTTAAAATTAGCGTTTCAATGACCTCTCGTAACCTTTTATCACGTCATTATATATATATATATATATATATATATATATATATTGATACTATAATTGTTTTATCCCGTATGTATGTATATTTGGTAAATATTTATCAGTAAACCAAACCAAGATTCGCACTCTGTGCCTCAGCATTTAGGTGCCACCCCCGAACCTCCGACACCAAACCGTAACAAAATAGTTAATTTATGCTAAAACATTTTATTTTATTTAGGAAGTGACGTTAACCAACTGGCCTTCGTGATACTCCTGTTGGTAGTAATAACCGATTTTGTCATGTTGTTCACAAAATAATTTGCTTTAAAGGCCAACCGCAGTTTGCGTTTTTTTGCCAAAATATAGACGCCGTATCAACTATATACTTTGAAAGAGAGTCACAAACCATAACAATTTTAATTCCGTACTTCGGAGATTTGCTTGGATATATATCCTAAATGAATACCGTCTTCTAAATCCCAGAAGTTGTTCGTCTATTGTCAAATCGAACGATGGAATGTAAGAATCACTGCAGATTTTAATAAGAAGGTCCCATATCTGGGTAATTGGAGCAAATAGATCACTTTTTTCTACCTACTGTTGTGCTTTTACCGGCAAACCTAATATAGTTTAGCAAAAATTACAAATCGGTCCACATTTATATAAGTTCGATGGAAAACACCAGGGACTGTAAAATCAAACATTCCTTGACAGTTTAAATGATTATCCTTTTTGGCAGACCTTACATATAGTTCTTCAATGCTCCACCCGAAGGTACTACATTGGCCAGGAAGCAAGTTTTTTTTTACCTGGAAAATTTGAAATTTTGCCAAACCCTTGCTGTTCCAAGCAAGGTAGGGATCTTTAACGTGCGTGACAACACTCACACACGGGACATCCATTTTAACTCTCATCCGAACGAAGGTGTATTTTTATGAAAAATGCTTGCCTAACACTTTTCAAGCGGACCGTGTCGGGATTCGAACCCGGGACCTTATCCTTTTTGGCAGCTGTAAATATCAAAACAGGAATATAGACTTGCAATTCAGCATTTGTCAACTTTGAATCAGTAGATGAATCTAAGACATAAACTTGAGACTAGCTATATATATATATATAGCTATGATAATAGGGTTATTTAGGAGTATATAGGGTCACTAGGATAGTGCGCTTTAAATAGACATCATGAGAGTCCAGAAAACTAGTATTTTACCAAGAAAAATGCGAAATTCGACAATTAGGCAAAAAAGCAAATACTAACGCCTTGTATATAAACTATAATTACAAATATATTCAAAGAAAGGAAGTGTATTCGTAAAGATTCAACTAAATAAACAACCTTGCAAGTCATAAAACCACATGGACAGAAGCCATCAAACAATACGCGTGAGTACTGCATCATTATTATACAAGAAATTTCATTTAAACGAGCAGGTTTGTCAATACGTAAAACAAGTAAATGCATATAATTTCGTACATCAATAAATATAAAGCTACGTGACCTAAAAAGTATAAAAACCCAACACCTTGATAATTTGGAAATAATAACAGCATGAGGATAAAGCAAATCTCAACAAATTTGCTGTACAAACAAAGGGCACGTGATTTAAAAAACCATAGAAGACTGATGAACGTTCATAGGGCTTTAAGTAATAATAAAAAAGGGTGATTTTTGCTGGATTTTTGATCAAATAAAGAAAATTATAATTTTTGGGAAAAACTAATTCAATTATATAAAAGAGGTTTTATTCAACAACATTATAAACGCTTTGTACATTGTATATATTGAGAACATTATATAAATTGTGGTTAATTGAGCTTGCCGAAGCATTATAATTAAAATTGATAAAAAAATAAAATTTAAAATAAAAATGGGGCACCAAGTTATTGCAACAATATTTTACCACAAGTAAATTTGTCGCATCAACGTGGGGCGAGAACAGAAAATTGGCACCCTAAAAGCGAGGAGCTAGAAGTTAAGAATAATTAAATATCGTATCAACATAAGACGAGAACAAAGCCGAAAATTGTAGAGTTATAAAATTTAAATGTAAAGTTAAGATTTAGAACTTATGACCAAAAAAACAATGGATAAAAAAATGAGGGAAGCAAGCGAGGCATTAAGAAATGAAGGAGTGGAAATAGGTTCACAAGAAAGCGTGATCTTGCATGAGAAATCAACGGAGGCTGCAGGAAGAACGTTTGAAAGAAGTCACAGCGAGGAACTCCGGACTACTCAAGACTCAAAAATAATGGAACTTTTGCTGGCACTGATTAATAAAATAGAAAAGAACGAAAAGGCCATGAAAAATATGATAGAAAAAAATGACAAGACTATGCAAGAATTTGAGAAAAATTTGGATAAATAGGGGGAAAATTTAAGCTCCAGAATAGAAAGGTTAAGTGACGTCTAAGTGTGTGATATTTTGAATCTGACCTACTTTATAACTTCTCGCTAAGCGGGAATGAAAAATTGATGCAATCAGTCTCTCTGTCTTTGACAAATCAGTATATATTTCTTGCAGATAACTGTGTTCGCGATTTAATAACAACGAATTGTTATTTTTTAAAAGCGAGAATGAGAAATTGATGCAATCAGTCTGTCTGCCTTTGGCCATTTTTCAACGTAGCATACGTGTGGACACGTTTTGAAGTCAAACCGGCCTATGTGTATTTGCAGCTTCTAAACAAAAGTAAAAACAAATCAGTATCCAATTTAATTAAATACATCATTCTTTATACAATTGACTTAGATGTGATATTATGAATCTGACCTACTTTATAACTTCTCGCTAGAGAACCGAATTCAAAACAGCTCCACATTTATTGCATGCACCTACATTTTTTCAATGTAGCATACGTGTGGACACGTTTCGAAGTCAAACCGGCCTATGTGTATTTGCAGCCTCTAAACAAAATGGATGGAGGAGAATTGTAAGGGAATACAAGATGATTTGAGAGTAGGTAAGACAAACAGGGCTTACAGAGCAGCTAAAAAGTTTTTTGGGGAAGATAGGAAAAAATATAATGGTATTAGAGACGAGAATAATGAGCTTCTAATAAATAAAGTTGAGGTAGCTGATAGATGGAAAAGATATTTAGAAGATCTATATAAGGGAGACGATATGGATGAGTTAGAGAACGACCAAGACGAGGATGTAGAAATAGGGTTCTCAATATTAAGAGAGAAATTTGATAGAGCTGTTCAGAATCTTAAATTAAATAAAGCGCCAGGGATAGACGATATTCCCGCAGAATTAATAAAATATGCAAGTCAGAAAACTTTAGACAGATTATATGAACTAGTGAATGTAATATATGACACAGGTGAGGTTCCAATAGATTTCGAAAAAAATATTATTATCCCAATCCCAAAAAAGTCAGGAGCTGATAGGTGTGAGAATTTTAGAACTGTTAGTTTAACTTCTCATGCTTCCAAAATACTAACAATAATAATTAAAAATAGAGTAGAAGCTTTGACTGAGAATTATTTAGGCGAAGACCAATATGGTTTTCGTAAAGACAGAGGGACTAGAGAACCGATACTAATGATTAGGGTAATTATCGAAAAAAGGTTACAAAAAATAAAAAGACTCATTTCGCGTTTGTAGATTTAGAAAAAGCATTTGATAGGGTTAATTGGATTGTTATGTTCAGGGTTTTGCAAAAAATAGGAATCTCTCATAGGGATAGAAAAATTATTTACAGTCTATATAAAACCAAAGCGTAGTAATTAGATTTGATGAAATAGATAAGGAAGCTAAGATTAGAAATGGTGTTAGGCAGGGTTGTATACTGTCTCCTTGATTTTTAATGTTTATATTGAGGAAGCTTTAAACTTAGCCAGAGAGAGAAAAGAGATAGGTATTAGTGTACAGGGACAGAAAATAGACATGTTACGTTTTGCAGATGATATAGCCATTATAGCAGAGTCTAGAAAAGAGTTAGGAGAGTTTTAAATATTTTAGATGAGATACTACGGAGTAACTATAGTATGAGAATTAACTCAGTAAAGACAAAGATAATGACAAGTGAGTTACAGCCTAGTTCTAAACCAAAATTAAAAATAGGTAATACCGAGTTAGAGGAGGTAGATGAATTTTGCTATTTAGGTAGTATAATTACAAAGGATGGACGTAGCAGAAAGGATATAGTAGCTAGAATAGCTCAAGCTAGAAAAATGTTTTTAAAAAGAAAAATTACTAATAGCTAATAGTATTAGTTTAGATAATAGAAAAGTTTCTTAAAGTCGTACGTATGGAGCGTTCTACTATACGGTAGTGAGACTTGGACAATTAAAGAAGTAGATAAGAAAAGATAGAAGCTTTTGAAACTTGGTGTTATAGGAGAATGTTAAAGATTAGTTGGACAGATAGAGTAACAAACGAGGAAGTTTATAGAAGAATAGGTGAGGATCCCTGTATGTGGAAACAATTGAAGGTCAGGAGAGATAGAATGATAGGGCACCAGTTAAGACATGAGGGACTATTTAGTAAAGTCTTAGATTATAGACTACCAAATAAAAATAGAGTAGGAAGGTCTAGACAAAGCTATATTAGTCAAATTATTAGAGATTTAGGTTGTGAAGGCTATGTAGACCTTTTTAGACTAGCTCAGAATAGAAAAGAATTTAGAGCTGCGTCAAACCGACTTTAAGTAAGTTCGAAAACAAAACAAAAAAAAAATAAAAATCAGTTAACTAAATGTCACTATGACATAACTCACAATTAGTTAGCGGTCTGGCATGTTGGTAGCGTTTCGTTGCTTAAGCCTTACCATAACATATAATTTAATAAACGTCAGCATGACATAACTCACAATTAGGTAGCGGTCTGGCATGTTGGCAGCGATTCGTTGCTTAAGCCTTACCAAAACATATAATTTAACACTTTTCCTTTTTGAAGCGGATAACCAGGTTATATTTCATTTCCTTATAAATGGTAATCATGTAAACATGTTAGATTTCTTTAACAACCATCAGGTTGCTAATATCTATGTAGAGTCAGCTGGATAGGAAAAAGATAGAAGGATATAGGAAGACCTAGACCAAACTATATTGGTCAAATTATTAGAAATTTAGGTTGTGAAGGGTATGTAGAGCTTTTTAGATTAGCACAGATTAGAAAAGAAGTTAGAGCTGCGTCAAACCGACCTTAAGTAAGGTCGAAAACAAAATGATGATGAAACAAAAGTAAAAAACATAAATCAGAATCCACTTTAATTAAATACAATTGATTTAGATGCGATATTTTGCATCTGACCTACTTTATAACGTCTCGCTAGAGAACTGAATTCAAAACAGCTCCACATTTTTTGCATGCACCTACATTTTTTCAATGTAGCATATGTGTGGACAAGTTTGTGTATTTGCAGCCTCTAGGCAAAAGTAAAAAACATAAATCAGAATCCACTTTAATTAAATACAATTGATTTAAATGCGATATTTTGCATCTGACCTACTTTATAACGTCTCGCTAGAGAACTGAATTCAAAACAGCTCCACATTTTTGCATGCACCTACATTTTTTCAACGTAGCATACGCGTGGACACGTTTTGAAGTCAAACCGGCCCATGGGTATTTGCAACCTCTAAACAAAAGTAAAAAACATAAATCAGAATCCACTTTAATTAAACACAATTGACTTGAATGCGATATTTTGCATCTGACCTACTTTATAACTTCTCGCTAAAAAACCGAATTCGAAACAGCTCCACATTTTCTCTGCATGCACTTTCAACGTAGCATACGTGTGTTTTGAAGTCACACACGTATGTTCCATTGAAAGTAATACAAAGCTGGTTTGACTTCAAAACGTGTCCACACGTATTTTACATTGAAAGTATATAAGGCCAGTCTGGCTTCAAAACGGTGCACGCGTATGTTACATGGAAAAACGTACGCCTGCACTGTTTTGAAGTCAGCCCGGCCTTACTTACCTACTGACATTAGATTTAATTGATAAATTCGCATTGACTAAACAATGTGTAAAGAATTTCGAAGATATTATTTTGAAATATGCAGTACGCATACTGTAATTTAATAATTACAATGTAACGGTGAATATAGAAGTCATTCTTTAAATGTAACGTTGGTTATAAAGTTAAACGTAACCTGCGTATAAATATGAAGGTTGTTAAAGGCAGTTTTTTGAATTTTTAATATACAATGAAGAGGGAAAATTCTTCGATACAACGCTATTTAAAATTAATTTAAATAATTGAATTGAAGATGCACTTTGAAAACTGATGTTTCTAAATGAAGATTTAAGCAAATGGATGATTTTGTAAACTGGGATTTGACGTTAATTTAAAATAGAAGCAAATTTGGAGAAGCGCTTTTTAAATCTTTGCAAGTATTACTTTTAAAATATTGTTTGTAGCTGATATTCAACTATTTGTCATTTAAATTTAAGGTAGAATGGGTCTTAATTATATAATATATGTTTTGTAAGAGTTCGAAACACTGATTCTTTTTATAAATTATCTATCAAGCATTTTTTGTCCAAACAAACCTTACAAGCGTGGGAATCAAAGCCATATAAACTATCAACAAGAGGGAAATTTGTATTCTGTAAATTGTAAACAACATAAGGTGGGAAACATTTTTAAGTAAATAAGTACTCTTTAAGGATAAGTTTATATATAAAAGAAACGATGTTGTAAACGTTCTATATGCTTTTGTGTGAGTGTATAGATGTGTCTTTGATACTGCTGTTTGATTTTATTTTGTAAACTTCAGCATTTCCGTTGAGCTACCCAGGCAAAATAAAGTTAGAGAGAAAGGTAAGTCAACACTTTCAAATTATACAATTTACTGTATCTGTATCACAGCACCTTTTTAGCGACGTACAAGGCCAGGCCATTATCACATCAATATATATATATATATATATATATATATATATGTATGTATATATTGTATATATAAATATATATATATATATATATACATATATATATATATAAATAAATATGACTGTGACCACCGTCTTATACGCTGAGAGCCACGAATAAATCTGTGACTTGTGAGCCTATAGGTTGGAAACCACAAAGGATGCTATAACTTGAGTACAGCCTAATTGTATTAATGAAAATTCAATAGAATATATAAAATTACTGTGCCCTTTCCTTGTCTAGTTAGCTTATCGGAAAATATGTTTTGGATTTTATCAAGAGGAAATAAAGCAGAAATTACAAGAAACATCTATGAACAATCTTCTATGTATTCAAAAATATCTTTCCTTTATATCTAAAGAATCTCTTACATTCAACAGATATAAATAACGCTTATAAAAACAATTTACAGCTTAAACTTATACAGAAAGTTTTACCTAATGATTATTGCTTATTACAATAATCTTCATCTAATCCTTGTTAACAAGTATATAACCCAAACATCTCCTATGTGAGTCAGAAAAATTTTCTTTAAAGTTCTCTGGATAATTTACCTACCCCTTTATTATCCCGTTTGTTAGTGTAGTAGGTCAATGACGCCGGCAGAAAGTTTTATAATGGTCAAAATGCTTAGAGATCTGACCTCAAAAATTGCTGAAATAAATTATCCCTTCACAAATAATTTTATAAAAACAAGAACTAATTCTAGCTTAATTTAATAAATGGTACTTAACATCGTTTTAGGTTATAAAAAAAATAAAATTATGCTTGCAGTTGGGCTTATCCAATTCTCTTTATAACGCTCATAAAATTGTCATTTCCATTGTAATTAACGGCATTGAATACTTCCTGGTACCATTTCAGATTTCCATTACTAATCAATCTTCACGTAGAAATATTAGTTTGCAAGGTGTATTTATTTTTAATACATTGAAATTAGCAGTTGCTCCTGTATCAAGATTATTTATGTCGAAGATCGCTTAATTTTCGTATTATTCTTAAAATAATTATGCTTCATAGTTATTCACAGTTATGTTAGATGTCGTCAAATGAATTAAAGAATGAATCTTTACTCGAAACTTAAATGTTGCTTGACGTAAAATGAATGAATGACCTCCTTCCCATTAAATCTTCTCCTCATACATGGTACCAAACTTAGCATGTCTACTATTGGTAACTTGCTTATGTTTAGAGATAGAAACTAGGTTAAATGGAGAAAAAATCAGTGTTCTTCATTGTCTTTTTAAGTGACAAAATACATTGTATCTATCACTTCTGGTTTAACTAGAAATGCCACCAACTTTACCTTTCTAAGTGGAACATCCAGTATGTTGTTAAATTTTTGGGTATGGAATAACTTTAGCTATATAAAAGTATAAGCAATATGTATACCTAAAATAAAAAAAAACAGAGTTATTTTACTCTGATTCTTGTTTGAAAATAAATCTCTCTATCCATGAAAACAATTGCTGGCAAAAAACAATATGATTTTAATCAACTAAGTCTCACTTCTACATATGGTAGAACTTCTTGTGTTATCATTATATTATATTAAAATGAATTACTCAAATAATGCGAAGGTGGACATTTTAGAACTGTACTTGCCATACCTTACATGTGATTTTTCAATGCTCCACCCGAAGGTACCACCTTGGCCAGGAAACGAGTTGTTTTTACCTGAAAAGTTTTGAATTTTGCCGAACCCTTGCTGTTCCAAGCAAGGTAGGGATCTTTAACTTGCGTGACAATACCCACACACGGGATCTCCATTTTACCTCTCATCCGAACGAGGGTGTATTTTTGTGAAAATTGCTCGCCTAACATTTTTCAAGCGGACCGGTTCGGGATTCGAACCCGGAACCTTGAGCGTATGTACTTTCTATAACGTGCATTTATATTTCCAGTACTTCACCAGAAGGTACTACATTGGCCAGGAGGCGAGTTTTTTGTTGCCTGGAAATTTAGAATTTTGCCGAACCCTTGCCGTTCTAGGCAAGGTAGGGATCTTTAACGTGAGTGACAACACTCACACACGGGACCTCCATTTAACCTCTCATCCGAACGAGGGCGTAATTTTTGTAAAAAATGCTCACCTGTCTTTTTCAAGCAGTCGGCCGTGTCAGGATTTGAACTCAGAACCTTGGGATCCGTAGTCTTACGCTTACTACATTGATCCACGGCGACGCCATGTACTTTCTATACCACAGGAATTATGCGGATGCATTGCGATTATATTCAGAATCCTGCCCACAAAGAAATCTCCCGTCAGAAATTTTTTTTATAACAGAACATTGTCGACAGACAAGTATCTAGAAGTTTTAATAAATCATATAGAGGACTGATTGAATAACTTAACACTAAATTTACAACGAAAGTTGTATATTCATCAAGACGGTGTACCTGCGCATAATGCGTTTTTAGTACGACAGTAGCTATCTCAACTGTTTGATAATAAGTGGATAGGAACTCATGGTCTTACTAAATTTCCATCACGATCTCCTGAACTAACCCTTATGGATTTTTTCTATGGGGTTATTTGAAATTTATAAGCAATCATGTAAATCTGTTGAAGTTTAACAATACAATATTGAACAAGTATTAAATGAAATTGATAAAAGGACATTATGTCGCCTATGCAAAAACATTCAGCAACAAGCACAATTGTGGATAGAAAAACAGGCTAACAATTTCGAACAGTATATGGACTAAATAGGTATAAGTTTTAATTATTTCCAAACCGTTATTATACTAACTTTTCTTATTTTTTACTTAACTTAATATTATTCAGTATACATAATGCTTATACATTAATTAAGCTACTGTTATTTCTTATCCAAAAATATAACAATATACAGGGTGTTGCATTTAGAAATGCAAAGTAGGTAACGTTTCCTGTTAAACCGGACGTGATAAAAACAATGTAGTTGTTACTAAAACGGACAATAAAAAACACTTACTCTTTCTCCGTTTAACCTAGTATCAATCTCTTAAAATAAGCAAGTTACCAATGGTAAAATGTTAAGTTTGGGACCCAGTATAGTAAAACAAATCAATACGTCATATCTTCAATTCCTCTAGGTTCTATTTTGAAAATTGGTCACGGATGATGTAATAATTACGCTGATTTCACATTTTAATGAGCTATCTGTGTAAAGTTATCGTGGTCGTAAAATATCCCATTCTTTGTTAATAAACGAAATGGACCCTGCTATCTCTCACTTAGAGCTATTAAAATCGTCCTTACCTATTTTATGGCGTTCCCGATAGCAGCAGTTCCTCAAATTGACGCATTTATACATTGATACAAAATAATTAGCTTAAAAGTTTTAAAACATTTTCGTAAAAATGATATAGGTATATGGTTTATGAGTTTTTCGAATTCTCGTGAAAGAAATTCCGTATTCTTTTATTAAATAACGTAAACCTAATTTATTCTAAAACAAATTCAAATTAACTTCTTAGAGAAGAAGCTATCCTTTATTACAAACTTATAAAAATGGTATATACTTTATGCAATATGTGTTTCAGAAATGTATTACCTGAAATGTGTTCAGTATTTTAAAAGTGTATGCGACTCATTTTCAGTCTGCAATAGAAGCATATGCACGGATTTCAATTACATAATTAACGAGGACTACATTCTTATGCTTCATAAATATAACAAGATTTGTTTAACGGTAATCAAACGTGTTCTAGCGAATATTTGCACTTGGATTTCAATGCTTTTATTTTTACGGGTTTTTAATTAACACAATTAATGAATTTAAAATTGGGCTTCGTTCTGAAACGGTATGTTCTTAAAGAGTTTATTTTACATGGGAATCTTATTTTATGTGCTAATGGAATACGCGCATGAGTTTATACAGGGTGAAATTTAACTATTGGGAAAATTTAATTTTATTCATATTTCTTCACTTTGCACTGGTTCTTTTCGTAGAATTTGGTGTTCAATAACCTCTCGTGATCCCATTATTACATCATATATATTATATATATATATATATATATATATATATATTGCTGTGATTCTCGTTTACTACGGTGAAATCTCCTCTGATATTAGATCTCTTACCTGAATATCGCCTCTTGACTCCTTCCGCATCGGCAGCTCACCTAGATAAAACTTTCATCCTCATTCATAAAAAAAACAAACACATTCCTACCACAAACATCAACGTTAACTTTATTTACATCAATATTCATAATACATTAAAATTTCAAAATTAAATTTCAGCATAAATTTCAGCATCATAAAATTTCAAATTTGTCATCATTTTAATTTGCATCCAGAATTAGAGTCCTTGTAGGATGCATACTAATTAAGTTAACAATATGTGCAGACCTAAGTCTGAATAAAAGAGAGCATATTCCACCCCTTTACGTTAATTTAACAGGTTAGTCTAATTGAGATCAAAGACAGACCCAAATTTTCATCATAATCAAAAACAAACACCTGATAAATACTCCTTTCTACTTATACAAGAAAATTTTACCCCAAAATTAAAATTTTGTTGTTTATACAAATTTACTACTGCCATTTTTATCAAACAAATTATAAAGATATTCAACACACACCAAAACATCTAAGATCGAACGAAAATGCATAATTTACCTGAAGGTTACTGCACTCGTGGCTCCAATGTACATCGTCCTTGCTAATTCCACCATTCCAGCTGGTTTATGTTTACGGCTTCAGATTTTTGACCGCCTTTAAAATTTTTCTACACCACCATTCGTCTAAAAAGGTTTCAGGGCTTCTCAGGAATTCATCTATGTATATCTAAATCTTGTTTTGTGGATCCAATCACGTTTACGAATAACATTTGATTACGAAACACCCCCGAAAAATAGCACTGAAATTCATAACTCTTTCACGCTATACCCAAAAACTGCATACTTCTATTTATTTATTTATCGTTATTAATTTGGATAATTGGTAC
This sequence comes from Platerodrilus igneus, assembly GCA_036346225.1. Lineage (NCBI taxonomy): Eukaryota > Metazoa > Arthropoda > Insecta > Coleoptera > Lycidae > Platerodrilus > Platerodrilus igneus. The sequence goes on along the minus strand of JARFIW010001152.1, from coordinate 1,123,383 downwards.
AGTAATACCCGCAAATATGACTAGACTTTATTACCTTTATTTATCTTCTCTAAGTGTATTAATAACTTTTATTGTAGCACGTAATCACCACGTATTCTACTTAAAGTATCGAATAATCAAAAAATAAAGAGCAAAAGTGTTTAGAATATCGAATAAAATCAAAAATATAAGAGAGCGAAACACCTATAAGCACGAGTTTATATAATGGCCCGCTTGCAAGTCGAATTTGTCCCGCAACGGACAATTTTTAGAAATTCGCATTCTCTGTTCCCTTCCGACGGCTCGGCACAGCGATTCTACTAAAAATTTGCACACGTCCAAGTTGAAATCTAAGAATTTTCCACACGCCTCGCAACACGCCCGAGAACAACTAATTAATTTTACACACCAACTGATATGCTTCCCCTCTCATGTTTGCATTTTATTTCAACCTTAATTGCCAATCTAGTCTGTTCGTTCTATCTACAACCTGTGCTCTCGTTTCACATTTCCCCTCGTTTAACTGCTAATGCATTCCATCTCACTCGTCTCTATACCACAAACTTGCTTTCTTACTTGCACTCATATAGCTTGGAGCTTATCGACTATCATATACATCGTTATTCTTTGCAGGTGTTCCTGAGTTCTAATACGCCGAAGTCTTTTGCGTGCCTTTCCCATCATCATCATTGGGTCTTCAGTCCTGAAACTGGTTAGACGCGTACCATCATTGTTTACTATTCTGAACTAACCTACAGATTTCCCCGAAATTTGCACAGTCTGCATCTATCACTATCTGATCTAGGTCTACATCCGCCTCTTTTTTCCTATCTCTGCTTGTCATATATCCCATACTATTCCCCAAAAATGCCTTAGAACGTATTATGCTCTTCTATTTCTCATATTTTTTCCCAAAGATATCCTTGTTCCCTTACTGTTTCTATAACCTATTTGTTATTACCTTTGTCTGTCCATCCTCAAACATCTGAAGCACGGCATTTCAAAAGCCGCTACTGTTCTTCAGTCTGCTTTTCAGACTGTTCGTATTTCGTAAGCATATTGTCTGTGCTGTGCTCCACACATACGCTTTCAACAACTTTTTGTTCTATGTTTGTTGTCTTTCATCATAGGCGCCGTTCTTTCTTGTTAGATGTAGTTCGGTCACCTTCTATTGTTTTACAATTATATACCCTATTTCTCCGACATTCAGTAGTTGCGAAGAGGGGTAAGCATCCTGTGGCTGCCAAGTTCCCCCAGCACTTGAACATTTACTGATTTAATATTTTTTCCAATATGTCTTTTCGCACAGTCAACATTAGTTGCAGATATTTCACAACAAACAACTAGTTGTTTATAATAATCATCAGATTTGTCTGCGCTTATTTTTTCGTCATTGGGTTTCCCGTCTCAAAACTGGGTAGACATGTACCTGCACTTATTCCGTTTCTAAACTAACCTACATAGTTCCCTGAAATTCTCACACAGCAATACAGCTCGGTTCCCCTTATATTGTTTTCTAATATTATGCCCTATTTCACAGAGATTTATTGAAGGAGGTTAAGCAACCTGTGGCTGCCAAGTCCCCCAACACTTAGACATTTGCCGAAATAATAGTTTTCCAGTAAATGCTTTCACGCAATTACCATAATTCGAGAATATTGCCCATCCAATGCTTGTAGTTGCTTATAATAAATATCATGTTTAGGTGCAGCTACTTTTTTCGTCATTAATTTATTCATCTTGGGACTGGTTGGATGCGTACCTCCATTGACTTCTCTTCTGAGCTAGCCTACACATTTCTCTGAAACTCCTACAGCCTACATCTTTCACTATCTGTGTGCAGTAGTCTAACCTAGGTCTACCTCTGTTTCTCTTTTTTCCTATCTCTGCTTCTGGTATATTCCGCACTATTTCTTCATGCCGTAGTATGTGGCCTATCCTATCTTTCCTATTTTTTACCGTTTTCCACATATTTCTTTCTTCCCCTACCATTTTTAGTACCTCTTCGTTCTTAACTTTGTCTGTCCATGATATCTTCATCATACGTCTGTAGCACCACATTTCAAAGGCTTCTACCTTTTTCTTGTCCGCTTCTCCCACTGTCCAGGCTTCACAGCCATACAGTGCTGTGCTCCATACATATGTTTTGAGCAATCTTTTCGTTGTTTCTATGTTTGTGGTCTTTGAGCACAGTAGTTGCTTTTTCTTGTTAAATGTAGCACGACCTTGTGCTAATCTTTGTTTTATATCTTTTCTGCTTTTCCCATTTTGCGTTATTTGGCTTCCTAGGTAGCAGAAATCCTTAACCTCTTGTAAGTACGTGTTACATATTTGTATTCTTGTTTTTGATTTATTTTTCCCTCCTTTGCATACTAGTACTTTAGTTTTACTTTTGTTAATTTTCATACCGGATCTCTCTGTTAGAACCGTTTCCATTTCGTTGAGAGCAGCTTCTAACTCTTCCTTGCTAGATGCTAATACCGCTATATCATCTGCAAATCTAAGCATATCTATTTTTTGTCCCTGCATAGTAATTCTAAATGTCTTTCTGCATTTGACAGTATTCATTGCCTCCTCAATGTACAAGTTAAAAATTAGTGGGGATAGGGAACATCCCTGTCTTACCCCTTTCCTGATGTTTACTTCTCTACGTTTCTGCTCTAATTCTATTACTCCTGTTTGCTCTTTGTATAAGCTATGTACTATCCGTCTATCCCTATAACTCATTCCAATCTTTTTGAGTATTTCAAACATTTTTTTCCATTTTACATTGTCAGATGCTTTTTCCAGATCTACAAACCCTATATATATATATATATATATATATATATATATATATATCCTTTCCCCCTTCTCTATTGTTTTCTCCATTATCACCCTCAGAGCTAAGATAGCCTCCCGTGTTCCCCTGTTTCGCCTAAACCCAAATTGGTCTTCTCCTAGTATTTCTTCAGCCCGTTTTTCCATTCGTCTTTGTACAATTCTAGTTAATATTTTTGATACGTGTGCTGTCAAGCTTATTGTTCGAAAATTTTCACATCTATCTGCGCCTTTCTTTTTTGGTATAGTTACTATGATGTTATATTTGAAATCTTTGGGTATCTCGCCTGTCTCATACATATAGCTTACAAGTTGGAAGAGACGTTCTGTTACTGCTTGCCCAGCGGCTTTTAGAGTCTCCGCTTGCACCTTATCTGTACCCGGCGCCTTACCATTTTTCAGACTCTTTAATGCTAATTCAAACTCGTCTCGAAGTATAGGATATCCAAAGTCATCATTTTCAATGTCTGATTCCTGTTCTAATGCAGTTAGTTCCTCTCCTGCATATAAATTCCCTATATATTCTTGCCATCTACTCACTTTCTCTACGTTTTCTATAATGACGTTTCCTTGTGCGTCCCTTATATTTTTGCTATACGGTTCTATATCCCTAAAATTGATTCTAATTAGTTTGTATGCTTCATCTGTTTTTCCTACTTCCATCTTAGTTTGTACCTCTTTGCACTTTTCATCAATCCATTGTTCTTTAGCTTTCCTGCATTTTCGAATAATTTCCCATTTTATGGCTTTGTATCTCTGTTTTCCTGTTTCGTCTGATTTATTTTTGTATTTTCGTCTTTCTTCTATTAAATTCAGGATATCCTTTGTTATCCATGGTTTCTTATTTACTTTTTGTGTATACCCCAGAATATCTCTGGCCGCCATGTCGAGGCTGGATTTAATGTTATTCCATTCTGTTTCTACTTCCTTAGTATCAGATATTTTCCCGATATCTTTGAGCAATTCATTTGACCTTTTTCGAATATTTCTTGAATATCTTTCTTTTAGTTTCTGTAGGTCCAAGTGCCTTTTTCCGTTTCTTTTTTCAAATTTTTAAATTTAAGTGCGGCCTTCATAATTACGATGTTGTGGTCAGTGTCTATATCTGCTTCTGGGTAGCTTCTACAGTCTTTTACTTGATTTCTAAACCGTTGTCTAACAGGAATGTAATCTATTTGATATCTTCCTATATCTCCTGGCATCTTCCACGTATATCGTCTTCTAGCATGATGTTGAAATAATGTGTTTGTAATGATTAAATTGTTCTTGTCGCAAAATTCTACCAGCCTATTTCCTCTGTCGTTTCTAGTGCCTAAACCAAATAAACCTACTATCGCTCCTTCCCTACCCTCTCCTACCACGGCATTAAAATCCCCCGTAATTATTAAATTTTCATGTCCTTTTACGTGTCTTAATATGTCCTCGATGTCTTTGTAGGTTGCTTCTACCTCTTCGTCACTGTAGCTAGAGGTGGGCATGTATACTTGTATTATTACTGTGTTTACCGGTTTAGATTCTAATCTAACCATGAGTACTCTTTCATTCTTTTGTAAGTAATTTTCTGCACAGTATCGTATCTTTTTCCGCATAACTATCCCCACACTCAAATTTCCTTCCTCGGCACCTGTATGAATTACCCTGAAGTCTCCACTCCAAAAATCCCCCGCCTCTGGCCACCGAACTTCGCTGATCCCTACTATGTCTAATGATAACCTATTCATTTCGATTTTTAGGTTCTCTAGCTTACCCACTTGCTTCATAGTTCTAACATTCCACGCTCCGACTCGCAAAATGTTCCCGACTCGTATTATTAACTTTCCGATCGCATCCTCCGAAGTAGTCCCCTCCCGGAGATCCGAATGGGGGACTATTTTAACTCCGGAATCTTTTACCCCAGAGAATGCCATCATTTTATTATAATTTAGGTACGCTGTGTACTTGGGAGGTAATGTGGTAGTTTCCCGTTGCCTTCCACATCGCGGTAGTGTGTCTTAGACTGCCATACCGACCCCTATGGTCTCTGCCAATCTAAGTACCGAAAGAGCCGCTGCCTTCTTTCGGGGACCTGTCTTAGTCTGGTTCCTCACTAACGACCCTACTACTTTGGTTGGACCTGTAGTTTGGCTCTTTAGCTCATTAGAACACGCAAGCCATTTTACCTGTTTTAGTAATCTAGAACTTCGGCAAGGTGCAGGTCCATTCGAAATGGGTGCCTTTCCCATGTCTTTATAATTTCTCGATAGTTTTAGTACTTGGAAAGATTAAATTTTATGCTCCACGGTTTTAATAACGCGTATTATCTAATGAAATCCTACATTACATCTTTTTACACGTTGATTATGATGATATAAAAACCCTACATTCTAATTGAATGATTTAAATCTACACAGTAGGCCTTTAATTAAGCGTACTATTTTCCGCTGCTTTAATATACACGGTGTTTAACATTATCTAAACAATATAAACCCTATGTTTAGAAGTAAATGACGAATTTATTCAATATGCCTTTAAATGAAGCGTATTACTACCCAAAGCTTTCTTATACACGGTGATTAAAATTATTTGATGTCGTTTATTAATTTTTCTACCCTGGTCTAAATTTGAGTAATATATATATATATATATATATATATATATATATATATATATATTACTCAAATATATATATATATATATTGCCGTGAATGCTTCTGTTGTAATGCTAATTTGAGCCCCATCTTGGTACATCACTAATAGCTACGACCAGCGGAGCTGATGAAATGTTGGTATATTGTGCCTGAAACGCTTATGAAAGAAATACATGACACGACTGCTTAGCAGCTTTTTGCAATTCAACTAACACACAAACAAAAAAAATAGATGCTATGGTAAATCACATACATTTATTATGTACTCATAAAGAAAATATACATACCAAATCAAAAGTAAACTCCATCTTCACGCAGTATTTATACAGTATATACAATCTCTGATAAAATAATACATTTTGCGATTAATAATTCTCCAAATTAATTATTTTCCATTGATCATCCAAGAAAGTAACAAGACTTTACCACATGTTTTACTCTAACCTAGGTTAATAACAGTTCTTAGTAACCATAACCTCTTGTTCTACTTTTCCAACATCAAACAGCAAAAAGTCCTTTTTACTTTGTACAAACAAATATTACCAATATCCTAAACCTTTTTCTCTTAATATAAATTTCCACATAAAAATACAGTAAAATAATACAATATATAAAATATTCAATCAGTAACTCTTTCTAAATTTGTCCTTTTTGTTCGTAAATTATACCCACAATGCACAAAAGTCATTGAACACCAGTTTATACACATAGGCAAGAAAAAAGTAACAGTTAAAGCAACAGCTACTTGGATACTATTTCTGCATACGACCTGCTAACATTCCCTCAGACACTGCGGCATACAGTAACACCATCTTGACTTGTACTAACCATAGCTGCCAACAGCAACCATTTAACCATGACATCAAGTCATCTACCACATTGAAGATGCATCCAAATTCCCCAAGCTCCGCTACTAATACCATTGAATGTTGATACGCAACCAAATTGACTAACCACTGACATCTACTCCATTTGTATGCTTTTGCACACTTGATGCAAATTAAAATTAAAACAATCTCTACGTACGTAAAGTACTATTTTATTATACTTGTAAACGTATTTTACTTGAAGCCATCAGCTGATTGTACTAAGTGAAAGCTTTCCACTATTCAAACTCGGAGACTCGGAAGAACTTAGGGAGAACTAAGATCTAAGAGAGCTCCACAACAATCTGTTGGAGTTTATATCCTGTTTCTCACCCCACAAAAGTCTGTCAATTCCTGTAACTTTCTTCCATACAAACATTCACTTCCACGCAAAACTTTCAACCATCCACGGTTCTTAAAATTTCACCACACAAACAAACTCCAACGACCACCGTTTTCCAGTAATATTCTAACGTACGTTCAAAATTACTTGTAATTTTTCTAACCGCTACGATTGTTCACAACATTTCTTTGAAAATCCAACTAACATTCCAATCGCACGCTCTTACTCGATTTGTTTCCGCATATTCAAAACATCTCTCACCAATTATGTTGTGTATATTTAATTTCCAACTGACAAAGTTAACATGTAATACGTCCCTAATGCAACAAGTGTAGTATCTATCTCTCTCCAACCTACGCCCCAAAATTACCTCTGTCTTACTTTGTTCTCACTCCACTTTATATAACCACCCTTTTGTTATCACTCCATTACCTTATATTCCTAACACGTGTTATCCTCATCATATTCTGACATACACGCTAAAGCAACTATCTTTTACTTCATCTGCCTTCACCGTTGTCAACCAACGTTAAGCGTTCAATCTACACCTATCTCACTTGTACCTATTTTACCAAATACTCCCTCTTTGTTTTCTTGTTGTCAAGTTGAATTTATTACTGACAAAAGTTATCTACTCATTTCACCTATAAATCTATTAAATCGACAGCGATAACCAATACTACCTAGAATTTGCTGTTGTTTGTTCAACGCTTCTTAAAATATACCGGGAAAACTTAAGACGGTTACATTCGTTTATTATTTTAATGTTACTATGAAAGCTTTGAGAAACAGCTTCAAACTTTTAACAAATATAATACGCAGAAACTAAAACGGTTTCAAATGCTAAAGCCTTTGACATGATATATATGCACCTTTGCTATAATAAAGTTTAACTTGTTTTACAATATGAAAATTAGATATTCGCTTCTTCCCCTACATATTTCTATACCTAAATACGACTGTTGAAAAATGTTTATAATTAAGAAATTTGAAACGCGTTTTCAAATTGTACTTTGTTGTTTTTACTTGTTTAATAACGAAATAAATTGCAAAATGAATAATAATACTCTCATAACCCCCAAATATCATATATATATATATATATATATATATATATATATATATATATATTGCCGTGGAATCTTAGATTAAGCTTAATGCTTTAGTCCTTTACCTAACTCATTGGAGCCCCACAAATTGGGCGTTATAAGATTGCCGTGGAATCTTAGATACTAAGGTCTTCGGCTCGAGCCCCAGCGTTGAGCCGTCATAAAATTGCCGTAAAACCTCAAAAAAATTTCAAAAAAAATCCTTACCCTTTTATTTCTGCTTCAAAAACCTTCTGCGGCTTCCCTGGCTAGCTCAGCTGTGCCTCTTCTCGGATACCTAAATTTACAACCATTTCTCCTTCACACTCGCACACCATTCAATAAAATCACTAGATAATACAACAATCATACAACCTTTTATTTACAACTCTTAACAGATAAATTATTCACATGTATAAAAAACAGTTTGATACACTAAAGAGAAAACTCAAAATATGGTATATTTTTAAAGTCCTTAATTTTTCTAATTATTTTCAAACAAATTCAATAAGATATGAGTCGATGGGCCCCACATATTACCCTAAACTGACTGTACACTGGAGTATGGTGCGCTTATAATAACCCAGTTTAGTTTATAAATGCCTTTTACACCTTGCATAAATTAAAACAAAATTTATAGACCCGTTTACCCTTTACAATCCAATTTATATCCTGAATAAAATTTTGTACGTTTTAAATACATCCTTTTTCAATATCTAACCTCAATAAATTGTCCAGTACATGTATCTTTTCCAATACGTTTCTACAACCCTGAATAAACCCCAACAAGTCAATCACTCATAGCTCCAAAATTTCACAAATGTTTATCAGACAACAGAAATTTCAAATAAATTACCTAGAGAATTCTTCAGGCTTCCATTCCTTTGAAGATGATCGGTAGAACACCTCGGCTTCGTTACCATTTGCTGTGATACTCAGCGGATCCACAGACGATAACACCATTTGCGAGCCAAGCGCCTCGTCTCATAGTACCATTCCATATATCAGCATACAACCTTGGTTATTTGTAATGCTTACCCCACATATTTCATGCTTTCATTTATTGATTTTCGTGCCTTGTAGTGTAGTAGCCGGACCTCTATTAATTTAATATGCACTACACGTACTTAGCGTTAATAAATAGATGCCCGCTAAATACTCACAAAAAAAGCTCTACTATTATGGTGGTCAGCAGTCAGTACTTTACCGAAGTTAGTAATATAGAAGCGAAGAGAAGGCAAGAGAGCCTCGATAATTTCGATTCAGTATTTATATCGTTTCAAAACCCCACCTGGGACACACTTCAAGTGAAAAGCTTATTTTCAAATCTAAATTCTAAAAATTTTGCATACAACCGTTTTAAAAATTCCTGAAATTTACTCCGTTCTACGTGCCGTATCCGAAAAGCGCTCTCAACCTTCGCGTGTGTGTATGTTTGTAAAACTGTCCGTTTTTAACCAATGATAAAATTCTCTGTCGTTACAAATCCCGCGTCAACTATATTTATCTCTGTCTTATGCATGTCTGCTGTCTCATTTAAAACCCCACTTGAGTTACAGAAAATCGATATTGATGACAGCTCATCTCCACTTCACGTGTATATTTACCTGCATTTTCAATCCCAACGCTTTTATATCTGTCTCTATCTGTAGTATATAACCGATCATACATTTCCCTTGCTGTTTAAGCTGTTTGTTAGCCTTGTTGTTCAAACCAAACTGACGGTTGAAAATATTTCTATAAACTCCTATCTTAATATGCTCACAATTTCGTCGAACGTAACATTTTTAAAAACGCAGGTGTTTGTTATTTATCGAAACGTTTAGCACAATAATTCCTAGACTTTATGTTTCTTCGTATTTAATAAAACTGACGTTTGCTTGTTACAACGAATGCTTTTGCCTTGGAATTATTGATTTTGTTACGCAAGCACGTTCTCTTATGTTTACACGTGTTAGATTAAAATAAATTAAAATTAATTATGCGTATCCTATTTGCTTTAAAACTGTTTTTCTTTATGCAATTTTAACCTTTCAATTATTAATTATAAAAATACGTCAATACTTGTCCCTCCCTAAATAAATTAAATAAATTTTGCGCGTAAATAAATTGTTCTTTTCTATATACAGGGTGGTTGAAATTTTATTGTTGCCCACTTATTTAACTCTTTGAATCTACAACCATATATATTGACGTAATAAGGAGTCACGAAAGGTCATTGAAATTTCAATTCTACAAGTAAATCCCACCAAAATATAAAAGAATTCTAGGATTTATGGCTACGCCCTGTACAATACAAGCGTACTTTTATTCATTGATGTACAAGCGAAAAATTCAATTGCACGTGTATAAATAATCACCCTGTATGATATAAGCGTATTTTAGATAAATAGCAAATAACGCAAGTTGTATATGTAAAAATAATTAAGAGTAAAATACCGTAAAACACATTTAAATGCGATCGCAAATCGATCAATTTTAAAGATAAATACAAAGCAATTTATTTTTATTAATTATCAATACATTTTTTGCTTTTCATTTGCTGTAAATAGCATGGAATAGTACTAGTATTACACATTTAGCATAAAAATAAATAATTTCCTGTATTTAAAAAACCAATTCTAGTCTTAATTTTGTGTACTGAAACACGAAAGCAAATATTTTCTATAAAATGCAATCCCTTTTGCATTAAAAAACAATTAAAGTTTAAATTAATTACCCCGTAAATTACAGAAGCTTATTTTAAATAAAGACTTTTTCAGAATCTTAGAAATGTAAAAGGATGAGTCATCGGTAGTTAGAACTACATAAATATCTAATTAATAAATGAAGCATTTTATTCCAAGAAGCGGCCCGGAACACTAAAAACCCAGAAAATGTCACAGAAAAAATAAGAAATATTTATGATCTTCGAATTCTATGTAGGATAGAAGGAAACCGCGAGCATTAACCTTGGGTGTTAAACAAACAGCGCGCGTCACAAATAACTGGAACCAGATAACAAGGTAATAAAACTCAAGCGATTTTGGACGATAATGAGTATTTCCAAGAAAATCCGTAAGATAAGCGTTTATTATTTAGAATGAAATCGGATTCATTCTACTAGGTTCTGGAAACAGATAAATCCATGTATATAAGGAAGTGTTTATTAAAAACGAGGATTCATTCAGTAGATTCATTCAATTCTTAAATTCGAGCGCGAAATGTTATTTTGAGCTGTTGCTTTAAGAACATAATACTTGAAGTATGCAGTAAGCATACCTTTCTTTAATAATTATTATGTTGGTACAATGAATATAGAAGTGATGTTCTAAATTGCACATTACAAAAAAAATAGAATTTATTAATTACAATCAAAAGGAAAAATTCTTCAATATAACACTTTTAAAAATTTTATTAAAAGGAAGATTTAACCAAAAGAATGTACTTCAGTAACTGCTGTTTAAAATGAGGATTTTAAATATGAAAAATCTTGCAAGCTGATTTGACATCAATTTAAAAATAAGAAGATATTTTTTACGAGCAGCGTTTTTGTTGATTCTGCAAGTATTACTTTTAGATTTAATTTTAACTGATATTGGAGTATTTGTATCTAATTTAAGGTCGAATAATAAGTGTTTATTTTTTTGTAAAAGAAATATACCAGGAAAATTTGTAATCAGAGTTTGAAATACTCTGACCTCTTAATAGATTATGTCAAGGATTTTTAGCCAAACAAGCGTGGCAATAAACAAAACCAAGTAAATCATCCATAAAAAAGAATTTAGTTCTGTAAATTTAAAATAGATAAGGAACAGTTTTTTTATAACAAGTATTCTTTAGAAATTATTTTGTGTTTGATAGAAACGATGTTGTAAATGATTTTGTATGAGAGAAAATATTTCATACTGTATAAATGCTTCGTGATATTTCTGTGTTTTATTTCATTTTGAAAACTCTGTCAATTCCGTTGAGCTAGCCAGGCAAAGTTAGAAAGGAAGGTAAGTGAACAATTTCAAGTGTCACAAATTACTGTATCTGTATCACGGCTCTTTTAGTAACGCTTCAAAGCGGCTGTTGTCACAGCAATATATATTGACATAATAAAGGGAATTAAATAAAAACCCTTAACCACAAATTTGTGGTTAAGGGTTTTTATTTTTATTTAATTTTATTTAAATCGTGCCACAGTGTTCCTATAGATTAATAATAAAGGGGTTGCGAGAGGTCATCGAAACCCAAATTCTAGAAATAAATCCCACTAAAATATAAAAGAATCTGGAAAAAATAGACATTTCCGAAAATTCATGGTTACACCCTGTATAATACAAACTTACCTTTTTTGCCAAGCGAAGAGTGCACATCCGTGTGTATAAATAATACCCTGTATAGTATAAGCGTATTATAAATACGTAGCCATTAAGTGAAAACAAATCACACTTTCCGTGTATTTAAAAGCCCCAATTTATATCAATAATACAGCCGTGTAAGCAGTATAAGTAAAAATAATTAATCATGTAACTAGTCCACAAACCTGTCTCGTGAGGGTATCAAATTACCAATAAAATAATAAAGCATGACCCCTAAATCTAAAGTACCCAAACGTGTCGGAACATTGCCTCGCAAGCTTGCTACAGTCGGTGAGAGGGTGAGGTTCATTAAGCTACAACACACTAAAATATAGATTTAGATTGTTTTATTAACTGTATAACTAATTAAACCTTAACCTAATGACATATGAGTACAAAATATATACAATATTTGCCGTTATATACAATAGGGCGCCACCGTAAGGAGAGGAAGGCTTACGGACCTTATCAAAGTATTATCACTCGTTGCACTTTGTTCTTGAGAATGGGAAAAGATTGTCACAAATACGCACGCAGAAAATTTTAACACTGCACTACTGTAGAGCTTTATAGTCCCCGGCTAGCTAAACACTATATGACTAAACCAAATTAATGTCTAAATTCCTTGGGACTAGTCTACTTTTTAAGGATATAAGAACCAATTTCGGGCTCAAACACCCCAATACAATAATTAATTATATATACAGTATTCTAATAAAGTTACCTACTGTGACCCACGCTCTAAGTTAACAAGGGTGTCTCCAATTAACGGGACAGAAACGACCTTTTCACCGGTCAACTATTATTGTAACGGAACTCGTTCAAGTACACACAAATATTATCACTACGGGAGTCCTTTACTACTATACCCGACCTGAAAATTGCGTAATCAGGTAGGTTTCGTTGCTAAGCTATTGCGTGAGCCCCCAGGCTACCGTCGAAATAATAATGAAGCGGTGTACCCTGCTGAAACCTCGCTGTCTGCCGAAATAAGTACTCAGGGATTAAAAGTTCAACGCGTTCAACTTATGCCCAAGCTCAGAGCTTTAATCTGAACGTCGGTATTTTTACAGTACGTCGGCACAATTTAGTTAAACAATTACGGATACATAATTCATAACACAACTTTTGAGTTCATTATTTAAAAAAAAATATTATAACCTCTGTTTTAGTAACTGGGAAAGTACTTACTCACAATAAAATAAAAAACACACATATTACTTTACTTTCAGAAGTACAGAAATCAACAACCTGTCTGTCGGAAGTATCGAAATAAAAAAGCCCCTTCCATCCCACGCTGAACTCCTTATATACCTTTAAGTTAATTGAAAAATACCCAGTCCAGTTTAGCTCTCATAATCGAAAAGGTTAAGCGTGTCATAAATCTTAAAAGTTAATTAAAACTAACAATTGCTTTAGAATAGCCAAAATCTCCCTCACAAGAAAACTCCGAAACTATAATTTTAGTTAAGTACCCAAACTAATTGAAAATTATTCAGACAACTCGGGCTGCTTTATACATAACTAGGGTCTTAGCTATTTGATTGACATCTATTAGTAGATACTACTAATCTGACACGTTAAGTGCCCTCCAAGTAAAGCTTCGTACCTTGGGAATGTTAATTAAATCTTTGGATTATATTTTCCAAGAACCCTGCTCTGGTTACTTGGAAACGGAGCTTTTGAAGCCGTTTAAAATCGCAGACATATTTATGCTACAAAAACGTTATCCTAATAATTGGGACGCTAAAATTAAACTAGAAAATAAACCAATTTGAGAAATAATAGAGACTTATTTTTACATAACCGACTGCACTAAAACAGTATGTTACAATCATTAAGAAATATTGTAAAAACGCATTAAATGCGAACCTTATGCTTTATTGCAATTATTCAATTTCAAACGTAACTACAAAGCTCTCTATTTTCACTTATTAATTATTCATTTTGAACGGACCTGCACCTTGACGAAGTTCTAAAATACTAGAACAGGTAGAATGGCTTGCGTGTTTCAATGAGCTAAAAAGCCGAACTATAGGTTTAACCAATCAGTAGGGTCTTTAGTGAGGAATCAGACTAAGACAGGTTTCCGAAAGAGGGCAGCAACTTTTTCGGTACTTAGAGTGGCAGAGACTATGGGGGTCAGTATGACATGCTAAGACACACTACTGCGATGTGGAAGGCAACGAGAAACACTGCGTACAGAAATTGTTAAACATGATGGCATCCTCTGGGGTAAAAAATTCCGGAGGTAAAATAGTCCCCCATTTGTATCTCCGGGAGGAGACTACTCCGGGGATGTGATCCAAAAGTATAAAAAAAGATCCGTGAACATTCTGCGAGTCGGAGCGTGAAATGTCAGAAGCATGAAACAAGTAGGTAAGCTAGAGAACCTAAAACTCGATGGATAGGTTAGCATTAGACATAGTAGGAATTAGCGAAGTCTGCTGGCCAGAGGTGGGGGATTATTGGAGTGAAGACTACAGGGTAATACATACAGGATCAGAGGAAGGAAATTCGGGTGTGGGGATAGTTATGCGAAAAAAGATAGGGCCACGTGTAGAAAACTACTTACAAAAGAACCAAAGAGTACTCATGGTTAGACTAGAATCTAAACCGGTAAATACAGTAATAATACAAGTATGCATGCCTACCTCTAGCTACAGTGAGGAACAAGTAGAGGCGATCTACAAAGATATCAAAGACATACTAAGATACGGAAAAGAACATGAAAATTTAATAATTACGGGGGATTTGAATGCAGTGGTAGATGAGGGTAGGGAAGGAGCGACATTAGGTTTATTTGGTTTAAGCACGAGAAATGACAGGGGAAATACGCTGGTAGAATTTTGCGACAAGAACAACTTAACCATCACAAATACATTATTTCAACATCATGCTAGAAGATGATACACGTGAAAGATGCCAGGAGATATAGGAACATCAAATAAATTACATTATTGTTAGACAATGGTTTAGAAATCAAGTAAAAGACTGTAGAAGCTACCCGGAAGCAGATATAGACACTGACCACAACATCGTAATTATGAAGGCCACACTTAAATTTAAAAATTTGAAAAAGAAAAACGGAAAAAGGCACTTTGACTTTTAGGAGCTAAAAGATAGAGATATCCACGAAAGATTTGAAAAAAAGTCAAATGAATTGCTCAAAGATATCAGGAAAATTTCTGATACTAAGGACGTAGAAACAGAATGGAATAACATTAAATCCAGCTTAGACATGACGGCCAGAGATATTCTGAGGTATACACAAAAAGAAAATAAGAAACCATGGATAACAAAGGATATCCTGAATTTAATAGAAGAAAGACAAAAATACAAAAATAGGTTAGATCAAACAGGAAAACAGAGATACAAAGCCATTAAATGGGAAATTGTTCACAAATGCATGAAAGCTTAAGAACAATGGATTGATGAAAAGGGCAAAGACGTACAAACTAAGATGGAAATAGGAAAGACAGACGAAGCATACAAATCAATTAATGAATTCTAAGGATATAAAACCATATAGCAAAAATATAAGGGACGCGGGACGAAACAGCATTATAGAAAATGTAGAGAAAGTAGTTAGATGACAGGAATATATAGGGAATTTATATTCACAGGAGAGGAACTAACAGCATTAGAACGGGAATCAGACATTGAAAATGATGACTTGGGATATCCTATACTTAGAGATGAGTTTAAATTAGTATTAAAAGGTTTGAAAATGGTAAGACGTCGGGTACAGATAAGGTGCAAGCAGAAACTCTAAAAGCCGTTGGACAAGCAGTAACAGAACGTCTCTTCCGACTTGTAAGCTTTATGTATGATACAGGAGGATACCCAAAGATTTCAAACGTAAAATCATAGTAACTATACCAAAAAATAGAGGCGCGGATAGATGTGAAAATTTTTGAACAATAAGTTTGACAGCACACGTTTCAAAAATATTAACTAGAATGGTACAAAGACGAATGGAAAAACCAGCTGAAGAAATACTGGGAGAATATCAATTTGGGTTTAGGCAAAACGGGGGAACACGGGAGGCTATTTTAGCTCTGAGGGTGATAATAGAGAAAACAATAGAGAAGAGGGAAAGCGTGTATATAGGGTTTATAGATCTGTTAAAAGCATTCGACAATGTAAAATGGAAAAAATGTGCGAAATTCTCAAAAAGATTGGAATGAGTTTTACGGATATACGCATAATACATAGCTTATACAAAGAGCAGACAGCGCTAATAGAGTTAGAACAAGAAAGTAGAGAAGTAAATATTAGAAAAAGGGTGAGACAGGGATGTGCCTTATCCCCATTAATTTTTAACTTGTACAGAAGAGGCAATGAATACAGTCAAATGCAGAAAAACATTTAGAATTAATATGCAGGGACAAAAGATTGATATGCTTAGTTTTGCAAATAATATAGCGGTATTAGCATTTAACAAAGAAGAGTTAGAAGCTGCTCTTAATGAAGTGCAAACAGTTCTAACAGAGAGTTATGGTATGAAAATTAACAAAAATAAAACTAAAATTCTAGTATGCAAAAGAGGAGAAAATAAATCAAAAACAAGAATACAAATAGGTAATGAGAACTTACTACCTACGAAGTCAAATAACGCAAGATAGGAAAAGCACAAAAGATATAAAACAAAGATTAGCACAAGGTTGTGCTACATCTAACAAGAAAAAGCAACTACTGTGTTCAAAAACAACAAACATAGAAACAAGGACAAGATTGCTTAAAACATATGTGTGGAGCGTAGCACTGTATGGCTGCGAAGTCTGGACAGTAGGAGAAGCAGACGAGAAAAAGGTAGAAGCCTTGAAATATGGTGCTACACACATATGATGAAGATATCATGGACAGACAAAGTTAAGAACAAAGAGGTACTAGAAATGGTAGGGGAAGAAAGAAATATGTGAACACAGTAAAAAATAGGAGAGATAAGATGATAGGCCACATACTAAGACATGAGGGAATAGTGTGGAATATATTAGAAGCAGAGAGAAGAAAAAAAAGAAGTAGAGGTAAACCTAGGTTATACTACTGCACACAGATAGTGAAATATGTAGGCTGTGAGAATTTCAGGGAAATGTGTAGGCTAGCTCAGAATAGAAACCAATAGAGGTATGCTTCCAACCAGTCGCAAGATGGAAAAAACGAATGACAAAAATAATAAGTGTACTTAAACATGGTGATTATTATAAACAACTACAGATATTGGTTTAGCAATACTCTCAACTAATGTTAATTATACGAAAAAATTTACTGGAAAACTATTAATACGGCAAATGTCTAAGTGTTGGGAATCCTTGGCAGCCACAGACTGCTTAACCCCTTTCACTTACCATTGAATCACGGTGAAATAGGGCATATAATTAGAAAACAATAGAAGGGTATCCAGCTGTATATAGGCTCAATTAAACGACGCTGTAGTAGACGCGTCGTCGTACTCTATGCCGCGAAAGAAAACATTTAAAGACAGCGTACCCTGGTGGACTCGCGAACTAACCACCAAGCGGGCAGAAACGCGTAACCTAAGGCGCCGCAATCAAGGCGCCTTGGGAAAAATAAGAGAACAACGGAGACTCGAATATAATCAAAGTAACCGCGAATATAAAATATTAATAGAAGAAACGCGAACAAATAAATTTAAAGAATTCTGCACGCGAAATTCCGAGAAAAAACCTTGGGGTACCGCATACCGCGTAATAAGAGGTAAACAACAGAAAATCGCGCTTGGTAATATAAAGAAAACAAATGGCGAATATACTGAAGGTTTTAAAACCACAGCGGAGTATTTATTAGAGAAATTTTTCCAATCAGATAATCCCGAGGAGGATGAGGGGTTGCACGATTTAGTACGTCGGGAAGCTATTGAGGCGCAAGGAACAGGTGCCGATAAGGCAATCTTAGTTCACGAGGTCGTAAGGGCTGTTAGGAGAATGAACCCTAAGAAGGCACCGGGGCGTGACGGAATCACTTCGGACGCAGCTCTGAAGGCGTGCCTGTTAGCCCCGTGTGTGTTTGCCGGGTTGTTTAATCTTTGTTTAGAGAGGGGCGTATTTCCGCGTTGCTGGAAAGTCCAGAACGTAAAATTTATCCCTAAACCTAAAAAGGCGGATGCGTCAGATCCGGGCAGCTATCGTCCAATTAGTTTGCTACCGGTGCTGAGGAAAGCTTTGGATCACGTTATGACTACGCGAGTTGAGCACTTAGTGCGAGACAACGGTGGTTTTAATAACTGACAGTTCGGTTTTATGGAAGGAGATGCTAAAGAGTACTGTGTTGTTGTTGCTTTGGACATTTCAGGAGCATTTGATGCTGCCGGGTGTCCATTAATCGTTTGCGAGTTAGATCGTAGGGGTTGTCCGCGGAACTTGATGTCGTTAATCAAGAGCTATTTCTCGGGGCGACTGGCACAGGTTGAAATTCCGGGTGAAGTTCTCTCGCGCGAGGTGGAAAGGGGGTGCCCGCAGGGGTCATGCTCTGGTCCCACTTTTTGGAAGTTCTTATATGAGAGCATCTTTAGGGTCAAGTTGCCCGCAAGATGCTCAATCGTTGGGTTTGCGGATGACACGCTTTTAATTATCAGATCGCGATTATTAATGGACATGCGAACAAAACCAAACGAGGCGCTAAATAAATTGCACGAATGGTCGCGGGAGGTAAAATTGAAATTTAATACGTCAAAATCGAAAGCACTATATTTCGGGACGAAACCTGGACAGCGACCCTCTAGGCTAGAGCTAGGAAGGGAGAAAATCTCGTTCAAAGACGCCATCACGTACCTCGGTGTCAAAATAGACAATAAATTAATTTGGAAAGCGCACGTACAATACGTAAAAAGCAAGGGCGGCGAATTATCAAATAAAATGATGGCGGCGGCGAAAATAAACTGGGGTTTCAGAGGCGAATCGC
The DNA here is from genome assembly GCA_036346225.1 of Platerodrilus igneus. Lineage (NCBI taxonomy): Eukaryota > Metazoa > Arthropoda > Insecta > Coleoptera > Lycidae > Platerodrilus > Platerodrilus igneus. The sequence continues at coordinate 1,104,408 of JARFIW010001152.1, read as the reverse complement.
TGAGGACGGTCTATGCCGGAGCGATAGAGCCGGCAATGCTGTACGCAGCATCTGTATGGGCGGAAGGTTGCAAAGTTCGAGAGATACGTCAATTGACGAGCGTTCAACGCATTACCGCGGTGAAGTCGGCGAGGGCGTACAGGACCACCTCCACGGAGGCGGTCCTGTTTATCAGTAAGACTCTCCCTATCGAATATGTCTTTAGGGAGTTTCAAGATAGAAGGTTAGTAGATACCGGAAAAGGACACGAAATTATCGAAGACATTTGTCTTGGCAATAGAGAGGCAGAGAAAAAGATTATCGTATCAGAGTTAGGGCACCCGGCCGATATTAGAAGAATCGAGTTTGTCGAAGGTGATCGGGACGCGACGGGTATCAGAATTTACACGGGCGGTTCACGAATGGATAACGGGCAAGCAGGCGCGGCGTTTGTCGTGTTTAAGCAGGAAAGGGAGGTGTTCCGGTTTCAAACCAAACTCGCTAACAGACCTCCAGGCGGACGTCTGGAAGATAGCGCATACAGCGCTCGAGTTTCGACGTTTAAAGTTCTGTTGGGTTAGGTCGCACGATGGTAACCTAGGAAATGATAGGGCTGACGAATTAGCTAAAGAGGCCGCGACGGGCGACTTTCGGATATCACATTCGTCGATATCGAGGTCTTTAATAAAAAGAAAGCTGCGCGAAAAATCAATTTGAAAATGGGAAGAGAGGTGGAACAACGCTGCCACGGGCAGGTTGACCCACAAATTCATACCGAGCATAGAAGCTAGAGGTAGGATCGAGGTTAAGCTCGATCACAAAATGGTGCAGTTGATTACAGGGCACGGCGCCCTGAAGGCGTATTTACAAAGGTTCGGTTTAACCAACAGCGACCGCTGCGAATGCGGTGAGGGCGCGGAAAGCGCAGAGCACTTGCTCTTCGACTGCCCGCTTGAGGCGGGAAATCGAGGGTTGGCTGATAGCAAACTAGCTATCCTAGGTCTGGCATGGCCAAAAAGCCTAGAGGAAGTCGGGGAAGTGGTTAACCAGAAGGCGTTCTGGACAGCCTTAAAAGAATTCGCGGAAAGGCTCGCGAGATTAGACAGTGACAACCGCGTGTAAATTCGGTGGGGTTGGTGGGAGGATTGAAAAATTTTAGATTGACTTGGCGTGAGTAAGGATACGAACATCGAAATAACCAAAACCTAATTTAAAAAAAAAATTAAAAAAAAAATTAAAAAATTAACATGATAATTATACCCAAATGTCCAATATGCACGAGAAACCCGAACACCACTAATACAATCACTGTCTAACTTCATAATTATGCGCGGAAAATCGGAAAATCGGGAATAAATAATAACAAATAAACAATAACAAATAAATCAGAAACCCTAATTAAATTAAATCAATAAAATAAACAAAGAATAAAATAGAGTGAAACCGCGGACACCCCCCCCCCCACATCCAGAATTGAAAGTGAAGTGATAGTGATAGTGATTGTGATCCCCCCGAACATTTAGTGCATACTCACCAGGACTTTAACAGTGCATATCCAACTCCCCCATAAAGGTAGAAAACCAATAGATATAGGTAGACGACCAGATCTTCGGATGCTGGAGAAATTTATATTGAAAGTAAGAATAAAATTGTGGCGGCTGTACTCGCACGAGCATTGATTTGTGATTTTAAACAGATTTTGAAACAATCTAACAAGCGCGTTTTTTGTGTAATGGCGCTAGTCGATATAATGCTCATGCGAGTGCACCGGATAATGTATTTGATTTTGCTGGTTAATGCACTGTTACATGCTTTTGCTTATTCAGAAATTTATTTATATATTTATTATATGTTTATTTATATATTTATATTAGTAGAGTATTTTGGATGGTTCTGGAACAACACCACCACCACCACCACCACCACCGCCGCTATCTAACCTAGGTTTTACATGTAAATTCGCACTATAAAGTCTTATTTTTTAAGAATCTCCTCCTGACTCCTCCTTGCTCTCCTCCTTGCTCTCCGCCTTGCTCGGACACCCCCCAACCATTTTGATTACGTCACACCCGCATTCTTTCCATCCGCGAGATAAATCTTTTTCCACACTTCCACCCACGAGATAAATGTACATTGTTTGGTATCAATTAATATTAGAATTTTCTCGGCTACTCGAATCTCTAAGAATTTTTCAGATATCATCACCCCCAAGGGAGCTACCCTCATTTTAAGATTTCTTACCTGTTGCGATTTCCGACCGTCCTTAAACATACAACCAACCTAACCTAACATGGTCATATGGTCATATGACCATATGTGGTCATATGGTCATGTGGTCATATGGTCATATGGTCATGTGGTCATATGGTCATATGGTCATGTGGTCATATGGTCATGTGGTCATATGGTCATGTGGTTATGTGGGCAGGATCCAAATCTGTAAATAGATTTAAAATAGGACCACCCCTTACCATTTTACACACACCCTCTAAATTATAAATTTCCTGCGGCTCATACCTAAAGAAAATCTAAAACCATTCTTAAAGCTTTTTATTACAGACAATTTTACTAATACAGTTTAAATTTTGTAAACCACATTTCTAAATACATATTTACAATTTTTATTCTTAACCTAGAACTTCTCATATCGGCTTATACTTATTAATATTTATTTCTAAATAGAGCACCTTTTCCAAAGACCAACCGGACCCACATGTTTCAAATTCCTCTGATTTTGTTCTTATGGTTTCGCTTAAGACCTCGTACATATTTTCCAGATTACTAGAAGACGTTATATCCACATTTTTGTGTTAAAGGATTTCACATCGGTAGTCTCTTCCCCATTTTGGTGTAAACGCCGTAGAGTTCGCATAATAGACTTTTACTGCTGTATGTTGTATTCTTTTTCATTAATTAATCGAATAAATCGCTCTTTCTGCTTCCAAAGAAACTCGGACACTCCATCGTCGACACTGGCGTTCTTTATGCGATAGCTAGCCATACGGTTGTTAAACGCTGTACTAACCATTTCTACACCATCGTCGTTAGTAGCGGTAACTGATGCATTTTTATGTCTGTTGCTCCTTAAGTGTGCGGCATACGTAGTTTTTTCCATTTCGAAATCGCATACTTTACACATAATTCGTGGTTGTTTCGTACAAGGCCCTTTAACAGCTGGCGGAGCTGAACGTTTACGGCTTAATGACATGCAGTGCTGTTTTCCTTGTGTCGCTGTGAGCTATTCTCGTAAAGCGATACCGCAAGACCCACAGTTAAAGTACTTTGCTGCGGACGGCTTAACGCTGGACGATGTTACACTACGACATTTGTTCTGGTGCCGTATGAGAGCATCCCTCCTAGTAAAGTAGACGTCACAGGGCTCGCATTTAAAAACGTTTGCAGATACCATTTTAGTACAAAACAAAATCCGCACTATAAAACTTGACTTGTAAGCGAACTAACATAACTAAAGAGTTTACTCTTGCGCACCTGCTTTATATACCCTATAGAATGCAAACCGAAGGTTTCGAAGACACCCGAACGAAGTTGAGGATTCAGCGGGGAACTAAATGACGTCATAATCCTCGCTGCTCGTCCAATACATTTAGCGCCAATGCATACACCTGGTTCGCTTCGTCGATGGTGCGAATGCTGTTAGTAGAAACACCGGAAAACGTCTTCCATGTTATACGGATCGCGTGCATATTAAAAATCCAAAAGGGTGGTAGCACACGCACACAAATTGTGTGCAAGTCGTGCTGTAGAAGATGCAGTGCTACTATAACCAAAAACACTTTAAACCTTTGCTAAGGAATACCAAACTTGTCTACAGGATACTTACAACAATTTAATTTTAAATAACTTCTACGTCATATTTTAGGAAATGGGGGGCTTGAATATTTTTCCAAATGAATCACCAAGCGAAAGTATATGCTTAACGGTATTAGAATTACCCATTAATTTCCTATTTTTACGACCGTGGTTAATTATAGATTGAAATTTAATTTGTGCACGTTCGAGCTTCTCGTAAACTAACATATTTTAGAGCAACAATGCGCTGTATAATACATGCATACCCTTTCGCCGCGCTACTGCTATTCTTGTAATTGCTAGAAAAAGTCACTCTCTTTTTTACTGTTAGGACCTATGCAAAGCACCATTTTTTTATACTTTCTATAGCACATCGCGCACTTTTTCGTCTGATGATTAAATTTTGCTTCTGTAGGCTTTTACACTTTCGCATAGCGGTCGACCGCACGTACTGATTTCTAGAACCGGTAAGTACTTGATATCGTCCAAATAGAGAATTAGATGCTCGATGTCTGTCAATTTCCAATTCCCTCGTAAAAGGTAGAAAAACTCAGTCAATCATCCATTAAACTTCCACCCGCTCCTGTTCTGATAATTTACAAACATTTTTCAAACGACAATGGGCCGAGAATTTTTAAACCTCCGAGAGATCTTTAAGTCGTGATCAATTACACATCCGAGCTAGCGTAAACTAACATATTTTGCAGCAACTGTACTAATACATGCATACCCCTTCTCTGCGCTACTGCTATTCTTGTAGTTGCTTGGAAAAGTCAGTCGCCCTTTTTACTGCTAGGGTCGCTAAAAAGCACCATTCCATACTTTATTTATAAGTGTAGGACATCGCACACTTTTTTTGTCGGTTAATTAAATTTTTGTTTATGTGAACCTTTACACTTTCGCTTATTTAAACATCTAATACAATCAATTAACCACTTTCGATTATTCTAACGGAGACAACCATACATCCCACCGCATCGTTCTTTTTGAATCCAACGATCCTATGGGCTTCCGCACTAACACCTAACGTATTTTCCTACTATTTGTTAAACAAAACTACCGGTATCACCATTGTGGACGTAAACAGATGTTTGTGGATGTGTACGAGTATGTAACCATATACATTAATTAGTCTAAGCTATTTTATTTAGTCCGCGAAAACTACTATTTTCTAATCCACAACTAATAATCGCCTTTATAGGTTTAACATTTCTACCATTTCCCAATGACTGGTGCTACGTACATGGAAACTTTAATTTCTTATTAGAGAATTCTTATTCTCCCGCGCACTGCTGCGTAGTTGCATGCCTACCCTTTTGAGGTATATGCTCGTTATAGGTTGTAAGACCCTCGGTTTTACTTAACTACACTTCGTGAGACCCCTTTAATCTTTTTAATCGTATCTTTCTCGCCTACAATACAGTAGGACTTAACATTACTACCAACAAATTCTAATACTAGACCCCATTAAATACGTCTTTAATTTTCCTACAACTTTTTATCGACAAGTGTTATATTGTATTTATTATACGCGGGTAGTCACTCTTTTAAGATAAATATATTTTGCTAGGTATCAACTAATATTAAATTTTCTAGGGACCCCAAATCTGTAAACAGATTTTAAATAGCTCCACCCCATACAAAGTTATGCCTTCTAAAGACTAATTTTGCCCATCTTTATTTAACTCCATCTTTAAAACCCTTTTTGCTACAGACATATGCTTTAGCCACCATCTCCCGAGAAATCTAAAACCTCCGTGTCCCGCGAATACCACGTGGAGATAACACGTATACTCTGTCAACCAGGATAGAAGCAGGAAAGATTTGGAAGGTGGGCGAAGAACTTAAAATTATGGAATTTAAAACTAATATATACAAATATAAACAACTATCTTATATCTTTACGTCCCCATGCGTAGATTGTTGTACTATTAGGAATGATGTACCTTTGTCATCTTCCTCGATAAACTAATTTTATTAATAAGCTGCGTATGCAAATCGTATTCTTTACTCCGGATACATACGCAGGCAAGTACTGATACCATCCAAATAAAGAATTGGATGCTTGGTGACTGTTAACATCCGCTTCCCTCGTGTACGCCAAAACACATCCCAGCCCGTGTGCACCTGCCCATGCGCCCCTCTCTGTGCGACTGCTATTTCGGGGTAACGTCACAGCCTTTTATAAATAAAGAACAATGTTATATACTATTATAAAATGTTTATTCTGACATTATACATAACAAATTTAAAATATTTAATGCCAAGCATGGGGTCATTTAAACTTAATTTTAATACAAAGTTATACACAGAAGACAGTCCTTTCTTTATGTTTGTTTGGAGTGGCTTTAATTTTATCTAATTTTATTCGCAGCTTAAAATTTAAATCGATACCCAAGTCCTCTATCTCCTTTTCTAGCCAATAGTTTGATACATAAAGACCGTCTAGGTTTTCGAATTGTAAAATGTACCGAAGTTGTCTCTATATTTAAAGTCTTTGATTCAATCGACAACCAGATCCATTCCTTCGTGTAATTCTTGCAGCTTGTGACAATCTTTTAATCGCAGCTTTCCCACTATATCCTGCATACGTATCTTGTTAGCTTGATTGACTTCTTCTTGTCGGTATTGGAGGAAATCCTTATTCTCCCACAGACTGTTGCGTAGTTGCATGTCCACCACTTTTGGGAATATATGGTTGTTATAGGTTGTAAGACCCTCGGTTTTAAATGATCCGAAAGGTTTTTTACTAGGTAAATATACAATGTTTAGGAACCCCTTTGCGTGTGGTGTACGCCAAGGTTACGAAACCCGCATTCCTTAGTTCGTCTTTGTTATCTGTCATTTTGATAAATACGTTTTTAGAATAACCTTTTAAAAAGTATACGGATTTAGTACCATCCTTTTCTGCAAGAACGCCTACATAACTAAAGAGTCTTTCTTACTAACCGCAAATGCATACAGCTTGTACAACCCAGATGTATCTAAGTCAGTCCATCGGTACATAAAATAATCTTTTAATTCTTCCTCATTTTCTCTAATAAGATGTTCTTTGTCTAACACATCTTTGTATTGATCGCGTATTGTCGCAGTGTTCTCCATGTAGTCCAATTTTCGCCTTTTGCATCCATTTCCTCTAATTCCAGTTGTCTTTCCTTCCACTTACAGCGTATGGTATACATAATGGGGCAATTTCCTTTAGCGTAAACGGATAGAGTTTACTACCAATATTTACGCGTTGTCGTACAACCTCTGGACGAATGTTAGGTGTATCTATCAATCACAATTCCGAAATTACTATTTCTTTTGGAATTGTAGAATATGGTGTTGCAGATTGTGTAAAATATGTACTACCTGCTTAATGTAGCACTTGGTAAGATTTTTATTTTATCTTGGCTATCTTCCTCTACTATCTCCAAATAATTTATAGGTAAATAGTTAAAACTAAAAGCCGAAAGCACATACTTTATCAATTTTTCCCTTTCCTCTAGTTTTTCGGACAACTTAATTTGCAAGCTCGTCAATTTCTTTGTATTGCCATTCCCCCAATACACGTACTGTAGCAGGTTATTATAGACTAAACAACAGCTATTTTGTAGCTTGTCCGATAGCGTACTCCACATTTTGGCAAGTGATACCGAGTACATTGGCGCCTTTAGGAAGTATAACTTACTATCTTCCAATAAGGTTAAACAATCTTTTAAGGGTTTATACACTCGTTCCGCACTACATAGCTTCCAATTGCACGTTGTTATTCTCGCTTCCCAATTTCGTAATACCATGTCTTTGGCAAGTAGCACGCAAATGTTTCCTTAAACGTACCATTGACAACGTAAAATCTGTCTAGATCAGTTTACTTATTAACACCAGGACTTGTTATCTGACACAAATTTTATGTATACTTAATTCTTGCATTGTTGTATATGATTTTAAACGCACCTAAAAATTCTGCAGTTCATAAATTCATTTTCAGACAATGAATAGTTTACACTTTTCCCTCATTCATCCTTTAAGCAATTGATTTATTGCCTTTTAAGCCTTTTAATTACAGCACTCCATCTTGCAAATTCATCACTCCAAATCCGTTGGTACTAACAAACGTCACTTGTCAACAGATAGAACAGAAGATCTGAGGTCGAAACTTCAAATTATGGAATTAAACTATAATACAAATAAATTTCAATACTTAACTACTCCCCATGCGTAGGTTCCACTATTGAATGAACACGTTTCTGTAAACTATTTTATTAAGCATCGTAGCAATGTATTTTTTCCGATACTTTTACCTCTGGCCCATATGTCTTCCAAAAAAGGGAGCTTGCTTTAACACCTGCCCTTAGCGGAAACAAATCGGTGAATCTCGTAGATAGCTGCCTCAATGCACCACAAATTTCCCTTTTAGTGACTAAACATCCTTTTTGCAGACTGCTGCCGTTTCAATAAAGTCGTGTAAACTATTATAACCAACATTATATTGTCACAAAATGGTTCTCAATCCATGTGGGTAGTTCCACCAGTCAGCAATTTTCCTTCGACATAACTTTTACATTTTGGTGCACCTAGATTTTGTATGCATATAATCTGCCAACACAATAACCAAATCGTCTCATTCTGTCGAGTTTCATTATTCCCAAGACTTGGTTTCGAATTAAATCACCTTGAGACGCTCATGTTTACCAAGTCTTATTCATCGAAATACATCATTGAATACGATAATTGTTGTTATCTTTACTACAGAGCTTAGACGTATATTGCCGATGTAGCGATGATTGTTGTTATCCAATTGAAGCCGACAGGGTCCGCATGCTTCCGGATATGCCACTTTTGGGAATTGGTATTGCCATAGGTGAAATTTTAACCCCAATGACCACATGGCCATAATGAACAAGTTGACCGATATGACCACATGGCGCAATGACCACATGACCCGATCCTTATCCTTTGTACCATTTTAAATGTTTTAACAATTTAAAAGACACATTGACCATCCTTTCGCAGACCATATGACCAACTAAAATTTTCCTATATCGAAACCTAAGCTTGACAACGTTTTAATGACCAGTCAAAAAAATTTTAATTTCTCATTTCCAATTACTTGCTAACTTTGTATTGTCCATTTGTAATGTTATGTGTCATTTCCATTTACATCATTTCTCAATGTGTTGTGTTTCCTCATTCAGGTGGTATGATAATGGGGCAATTTCTTACAACGGATAGTTTCTACATATTCCTTTACAACTGACGAGTTAGGGTTCAACACAATGCTTTCTTTGATGGTTGACTAACACTATTATATTTTCGCAATTAGCTCACTGTAGAATACGTAAGAGAACAATTTTTCGTATTCAATTTAGTATTCGATAGTAGCTAGAACGGTAAACATGAGCGTCTCCAAGGTGATTAACGTGTCTCAACTTCTTGGGAATAAAGTGAAACCGACAAATGAGCGATTTGGATTATGGCTGTTGGCAGATTATATGTGCAACAATAATCTGGTGACAGATATTGGTAATATTTGTTATGTCGAAGGCGAAAAGATGCTGACTGGTGGACTACACACACCAATTGCAGAACCATTTTGTGACAATATAATGTTGGTTAAAATTTGCGACCTTTCTGACACCGAACAAGCATCTGCAAACAAAAGGATGTTTATCCTAAAAAGAAATTTGTGGTGCATTTAACAGCTATCTACGAAGAAAGTTCAACCGATTTGTTTCCGCTAGGCATGGTGTTAAAGCTAAGCTTCCGTTTTCTGGAAAGCACTAACAAGATGGGCCAGAGAGTAAAAGAAATTATCGGAAAAAGAAGAACTCGAATGCATTAATAAAAATTCCAAAATCCTATATGTGTTCGATACAAAGTGGAACTAGCAGATGTTAAGTTGGAAACTTTATTGGAGGAACTACCAGATATATTAGACGAAGTCGAAAAGATTATTTCTATCTTTTGACATGGATGTAACCCAAGATTTTGCGGGCATATTTAGCAAGATGGAGGTGTGTAATTATTTAACTACAAAGCATAACTTTTGCTATAAGGGAGAATACGAAGAAAAGTGTAATATTATAGTTGACAACGATAAAACTGCATGGATTGGTTGTTTAACATGGCTAACAACCAATGCAAGAATTAAGATATACAACAAATTTGTGTGTCAGATAACAAGTCCTGGTGTTAATAAACAACTTGGCAATCATATACTAGATTTTTACGTTGTCCAGATGTACGTTTAAGGGAAACATTTGCGTCTACTTTGGCCAAAGAACATGGTATTACGCGATTGGAAGCGAGAATATACAACTGTGCAATTGGAAGCTATGTCAGTGCGGAACGAGTGTATAAACCCTTAAAAGATTGTTTAACCTTATTGGAAGATAGTGTTATACTTCCTAAAGGCGCCAATGTACTCGGTATCCACTTGCCAAAATGTGGAGTACGCTATCGGACAAGCTACAAAATAGCTGTTGTTTAGTCTATAATAACCTGCTACAGTACGTGTATTGGGGAATGGCAATACAAAGAAATTGACGAGCTTGCAAATTAAGTTGTCCGAAAACAGAGGAAAGGGAAAATTGATAAAGTATGTGCTTTCGGCTTTTAGTTTTAACTATTTACCTATAAATTATTTGGAGATAGTAGAGGAAGATAGCCAAGATAAAATAAAATCTTACGCAAGTGCTACATTAAAGCAGGTAGTACATATTTTACACAATCTGCAACACCATATTCTACAATTCCAAAAGAAATAGTAATTTCGGAATTGGGATTGATAGATACACCTAACATTCGTCCAGAGGTTGTACGACAACGCGTAAATATTGGTAGTAAACTCTATCCGTTTACGCTAAAGGAAATTGCCCCATTATGTATACCATACGCTGTAAGTGGAAGGAAAAGACAACTGGAATTAGAGGAAATGGATGCAAAAGGCGAAAATTGGACTACATGGAGAACACTGCGACAATACGCGATCAATACAAAGATGTGTTAGACAAAGAACATCTTATTAGAGAAAATGAGGAAGAATTAAAAGATTATTTTATGTACCGATGGACTGACTTAGATACATCTGGGTTGTACAAGCTGTATGCATTTGCGGTTAGTAAGAAAGACTCTTTAGTTATGTAGGCGTTCTTGCAGAAAAGGATGGTACTAAATCCGTATACTTTTAAAAGGTTATTCTAAAACGTATTTATCAAAATGACAGATAACAAAGACGAACTAAGGAATGCGGGTTTCGTAACCTTGGCGTACACCACACGCAAAGGGGTTCCGCTAAACATTGTATATTTACCTAGTAAAAAACCTTTCGGATCATTTAAAACCGAGGGTCTTACAACCTATAACAACCATATATTCCCAAAAGTGGTGGACATGCAACTACGCAACAGTCTGTGGGAGAATAAGGATTTCCTCAATACCGACAAGAAGAAGTCAATCAAGCTAACAAGATACGTATGCAGGATATAGTGGAAAGCTGCGATTAAAAGATTGTCACAAGCTGCAAGAATTACACGAAGGAATGGATCTGGTTGTCGATTGAATCAAAGACTTTAAATATAGAGACAAGCTTCGGTACATTTTACAATTCGAAAACCTAGACGGTCTTTATGTATCAAACTATTGGCTAGAAAAGGAGATAGAGGACTTGGGTATCGATTTAAATTTTAAGCTGCGAATAAAATTAGATAAAATTAAAGCCACTCCAAACAAACATAAAGAAAGGACTGTCTTCTGTGTATAACTTTGTATTAAAATTAAGTTTAAATGACCCCATGCTTGGCATTAAATATTTTAAATTTGTTATGTATAATGTCAGAATAAACATTTTATAATAGTATATAACATTGTTCTTTATTTATAAAAGGCTGTGACGTTACCCCGAAATAGCAGTCGCACAGAGAGGAGGCGCATGGGCAGGGGTGCACACGGGCTGGGATGTGTTTTGGCGTACACGAGGGAAGCGGATGTTAACAGTCACCAAGCATCCAATTCTTTATTTGATGGTATCGAGTACTTGCCTGCGTATGTATCCGGAGTAAAAGAATACGATTTGCATACGCAGCTTATTAATAAAATTAGTTTATCGAGGGAAGATGACAAAAGGTACATCATTCCTAATAGTACAACAATCTACGCATGGGGACGTAAAGATATAAGATAGTTGTTTATATTTGTATATATTAGTTTTTAAATTCCATAATTTTTAAGTTCTTCGCCCACCTTCCAAATCTTTCCTGCTTCTATCCTGGTTGACAGAGTATACGTGTTATCTCCACGTGGTATTCGCGGGACACGGAGGTTTTAGATTTCTCGGGAGATGGGTGGCTAAAGCATATGTCTCATGTAGCAAAAAGGGTTTTAAAGATGGAGTTAAATAAAGATGGGCAAAATTAGTCTTTAGAAGGCATAACTTTGTATGGGTGGAGCTATTTAAAATCTGTTTACAGATTTGGGGTCCCTAGAAAATTTAATATTAGTTGATACCTAGCAAAATATATTTATCTTAAAAGAGTGACTACCCGCGTATAATAAATACAATATAACACTTGTCGATAAAAAGTTGTAGGAAAATTAAAGACGTATTTAATGGGGTCTAGTATTAGAATTTGTTGGTAGTAATGTTAAGTCCTACTGTATTGTAGGCGAGAAAGATACGATTAAAAAGATTAAAGGGTCTCACGAAGTGTAGTTAAGTAAAACCGAGGGTCTTACAACCTATAACGAGCATATACCTCCAAAAGGGTAGGCATGCAACTACGCAGCAGTGCGCGGAGAATAAGAATTCTCTAATAAGAAATTAAAGTTTCCATGTACGTAGCACCAGTCATTGGGAAATGGTAGAAATGTTAAACCTATAAAGGCGATTATTAGTTGTGGATTAGAAAAATAGTAGTTTTCGCAGACTAAATAAAATAGCTTAGACTAATTAATGTATATGGTTACATACTCGTACACATCCACAAACATCTGTTTACGTCCACAATGGTGATACCGGTAGTTTTGTTTAACAAATAGTAGGAAAAATACGTTAGGTGTTAGTGCGTGGAAGCCCATAGGATCGTTGGATTCAAAAAGAACGATGCGGTGGGATGTATGGTTGTCTCCGTTAGAATAATCGAAAGTGGTTAATTGATTGTATTAGATGTTTAAATAAGCGAAAGTGTAAAGGTCTACATAAACAAAAATTTAATTAACCGACAAAAAGTGCGCGATGTCCTACACTTATAAATAAAGTATGGAATGGTGCTTTTTAGCGACCCTAGCAGTAAAAAGGGCGACTGACTTTTCCAAGCAACTACAAGAATAGCAGTAGCGCAGAGAAGGGGTATGCATGTATTATACAGTACAGTTGCTGCAAAATATGTTAGTTTACGCGTAGCTCGGATGTGTAATTGATCACGACTTAAAGATCTCTCGGAGGTTTAAAAATTCTCGGCCCATTGTCGTTTGAAAAATGTTTGTAAATTATCAGAACAGGAGCGGGTGGAAGTTTAATGGATGATTGACTGAGTTTTTCTACCTTTACGAGGGAATTGGAAATTGACAGACATCGAGCATCTAATTCTCTATTTGGACGATATCAGTACTTACCGGTTCTAGAAATCAGTACGTGCGGTCGACCGCTATGCGAAAGTGTAAAAGCCTACAGAAGCAAAATTTAATCATCAGACGAAAAAGTGCGCGATGTGCTATAGAAAGTATAAAAAAATGGTGCTTTGCATAGGTCCCAACAGTAAAAAGAGAGTGACTTTTCTAGCAATTACAAGAATAGCAGTAGCGCGGCGAAAGGGTATGCATGTATTATACAGCGCATTGTTGCTCTAAAATATGTTAGTTTACGAGAAGCTCGAACGTGCACAAATTAAATTTCAATCTATAATTAACCACGGTCGTAAAATAGGAAATTAATGGGTAATTTAATACCGTTAAGCATATACTTTCGCTTGGTGATTCATTTGGAAAATATTCAAGCCCCCATTTCCTAAAATATGACGTAGAAGTTATTTAAAATTAAATTGTTGTAAGTATCCTGTAGACAAGTTTGGTATTCTTAGCAAAGGTTTAAAGTGTTTTTGGTTATAGTAGCACTGCATCTTCTACAGCACGACTTGCACACAATTTGTGTGCGTGTGCTACCACCCTTTGGATTTTTAATATGCACGCGATCCGTATAACATGGAAGACGTTTTCCGGTGTTTCTACTAACAGCATTCGCACCATCGACGAAGCGAACCAGGTGTATGCATTGGCGCTAAATGTATTGGACGAGCAGCGAGGATTATGACGTCATTTAGTTCCCGCTGAATCCTCAACTTCGTTCGGTGTCTTCGAAACCTTCGGTTTGCATTCTATAGGGTATATAAAGCAGGTGCGCAAGAGTAAACTCTTTAGTTATAAGTTAGTTCGCTTACAAGTCAAGTTTTATAGTGCGGATTTTGTTTTGTACTAAAATGGTATCTGCAAACGTTTTTAAATGCGAGCCCTGTGACGTCTACTTTACTAGGAGGGATGCTCTCATACGGCACCAGAACAAATGTCGTAGTGTAACATCGTCCAGCGTTAAGCCGTCCGCAGCAAAGTACTTTAACTGTGGGTCTTGCGGTATCGCTTTTACGAGAATAGCTCACAGCGACACAAGGAAAAACAGCACTGCATGTCATTAAGCCGTAAACGTTCAGCTCCGCCAGCTGTTAAAGGGCCTTGTACGAAACAACCACGAATTATGTGTAAAGTATGCGATTTCGAAATGGAAAAAACTACGTATGCCGCACACTTAAGGAGCAACAGACATAAAAATGCATCAGTTACCGCTACTAACGACGATGGTGTAGAAATGGTTAGTACAGCGTTTAACAACCGTATGGCTAGCTATCGCATAAAGAACGCCAGTGTCGACGATGGAGTGTCCGAGTTTCTTTGGAAGCAGAAAGAGCGATTTATTCGATTAATTAATGAAAAAAGAATACAACATACAGCAGTAAAAGTCTATTGCGAACTCTACGGCGTTTACACCAAAATGGGGAAGAGACTACCGATGTGAAATCCTTTAACACAAAAATGTGGATATAACGTCTTCTAGTAATCTGGAAAATATGTACGAGGTCTTAAGCGAAACCATAAGAACAAAATCAGAGGAATTTGAAACATGTGGGTCCGGTTGGTCTTTGGAAAAGGTGCTCTATTTAGAAATAAATATTAATAAGTATAAGCCGATATGAGAAGTTCTAGGTTAAGAATAAAAATTGTAAATATGTATTTAGAAATGTGGTTTACAAAATTTAAACTGTATTAGTAAAATTGTCTGTAATAAAAAGCTTTAAGAATGGTTTTAGATTTTCTTTAGGTATGAGCCGCAGGAAATTTATAATTTAGAGGGTGTGTGTAAAATGGTAAGGGGTGGTCCTATTTTAAATCTATTTACAGATTTGGATCCTGCCCACATAACCACATGACCATATGACCACATGACCATATGACCACATGACCATATGACCATATGACCACATGACCATATGACCATATGACCACATGACCATATGACCACATATGGTCATATGACCATATGACCATGTTAGGTTAGGTTGGTTGTATGTTTAAGGACGGTCGGAAATCGCAACAGGTAAGAAATCTTAAAATGAGGGTAGCTCCCTTGGGGGTGATGATATCTGAAAAATTCTTAGAGATTCGAGTAGCCGAGAAAATTCTAATATTAATTGATACCAAACAATGTACATTTATCTCGTGGGTGGAAGTGTGGAAAAAGATTTATCTCGCGGATGGAAAGAATGCGGTGTGACGTAATCAAAATGGTTGGGGGGTGTCCGAGCAAGGCGGAGAGCAAGGAGGAGAGCAAGGAGGAGTCAGGAGGAGATTCTTAAAAAATAAGACTTTATAGTGCGAATTTACATGTAAAACCTAGGTTAGATAGCGGCGGTGGTGGTGGTGGTGGTGGTGGTGTTGTTCCAGAACCATCCAAAATACTCTACTTATATTATATTTTTATTTATTTTTACACTAATTTTTTTTTACTGCATTGTATTATTTTGTGGCTTGATTCGTTTGACGTTCTGTCGCCAATTTTTGGCCGCAGTATATATAGAAAAGAAGATTGTATATATAATGTGTTAGTTAGGAAATGATAGGCAACGTTAGGGACAAATTTAGGATAAAATAATTAGATCAGGGAGAACGAATTTGTAAATTTATAGAGCAGGCAAAATAGCTGGATTCACTATTAATACTTTTGGCAATTGCCTTAGAAATTTGAATCCATTTTAAATTAGCTAGCTAGATTTGTATAGTTTTAAGTCGACCCTTCGGGTCGCACTGGTAAGCAGAGCTGGCGACTGCTATACGTTATTACGAATCCCTCCCCCTCTCATTTTTGCTTGTGTCTTGTTGATCGGGCACACTACAAAGTCAACGCTAGGGATACCATTATTTAAACCCTGTTTTTAGTTTTTGTTTCAGTTTGTTAGATTTTTATTTAGATTCTTATTTAGGGTGATTAATTATGAAGTTAGAGTTAATAAGAAGCACGTTTATTTTCGCGTTTAAACCCAATGTAGTACCTCCGCGTGGAGCATTGGGGACGTGGCCGCAAGTATAGCGGCCCTAATTCAAATTATAATAATGTATATAGGCTCAAACTTTCTAGTTAGCGTTTAAAGTGAGCGGACGTGTTTCACGGAGCTCCCGGATACAAGGCTACAACGTCGTAACAATCAGGTCGTTGTTTTTGAGTTGAGTTTCCCGTTTGTTATTCTTTTGTCATTAGCTTTGTTATCATGGTGGTCCACCGGTATGAGAAGCCGTTGCCAAGGAAGAAGAGGGGCGATCGGTCGGAGGCTGAGGGCGCTGTTGAGGGGAAACAGCATAGAGTCCTCTTAAAGGACGTTAGGTTAGGGACACAGGAGGAGGTAGAGGAGGTAGTAAAGGAGCCTGTGTCTGCGGCGGTCGTGTCTGGGGTGTAGGAACCTCTTGTGGTGGTTGTGGCGCCTGAATTACCTTCGACTTCGAGGTCCCAGCGTAAGATGTCGACTGGCAGCAACGGCAGCGTTGATGCTAGCGACCTCGATGAGCTGGAACTCTTGAAGTTCAGGGTGAGGAAGACGCATGCGGCCGTCTACGGGAGGGTGCCGACTACCTCCGCCACTATCGTCGTAGAGGACAGGAAGATGGTTCGGCACGCCGTGGATGATATCCGCGACGTGACGAACCAACTAATAAGTATGGTTAGAGCGCTGCGTCTTTGTTTAGACAACTCTGGGAGAGCTAGTGTTGTCGGGGTAAGTCCTGCGGCGGATTTTGTTGTTTTAGGGATACAGGATCTGCGGAGACAGGGAGTGTCGGTGCCGCGCACTTTCTACGCAGCATCTGCCGCAGGTGTGAAGCCTACGTTTGCCGTTAGGGTCGACGCCAAACCAGGCCAGAAGAGCGACGTTATGACGACCCTGAAGAAGAAGGTCGACACAGCACGTGATGGGTTTCTTGTAGTCGGAGCTCGAAGGACGCGTAGGGACGGTGTAGTAGTTGAGTGCGCGGGTCGTGACGACGCTAAGAAACTGAAGTCGAAGGTCGGCGGGCACTGCGAAGAATTAGTAGCGAAGACCATCGTGAAAAAGCGTCTACGAGTCGTTCTTCCGGGGATCGAATCGGGAATGAAGGCGGAAAAACTGGTGCGGTTGATCGTGAGCTAGAATCCCCGCTTCGGCGATTTGAAGCTGGAAGACCACCTGAGAGAGAATTTCAGGTTTGGCTGAAAGAGCCCTAGGGATCCCTTCGCCAACGTAGTCTTCGAAGTGACCCCCACACTTTGAAGGCGCATATTAGCTGACGCTCTCAACCTCAGGTGGCAAAGAGTATGGGCCCGGGACCATTTCTCGATGACCCAGTGTTACCGGTGCTACGAGTACGGTCATAGATCGATGGAGTGCAGGGAGAAGGTACAGTGGTGCGGTAACTGTGCTGAGGTCGAGGACGAATTCAAGAATTGCCGGAAGGTAGTCCCTGCTGTGTGGTTTGCGCAAGGGCACACAACAGTACTGGCGGTGGCGCAATAGTCGTTACGCGCCACAACGCCAAGTCGAGTAGAAGCCTCACGATGCTACGGCTGAAGAACGCAATCACACGGAACATCGATTATCAACCGTGAAGAAAAAGAAAGATTTAAAAGAAGCAAGAAAATTAAATTCGCGCAACTAAATCTGGGGAAAGGCAAAGGGGCAACAAATAACTTCGTAAAGTTATTATGCGAAGAAAATATCGACATCGGGCTTATACAGGAACCGCACTTGTATAGCCACAAAATAACAGATTTTGGGAGGGGGGTTACCGCCTTAAATGCGAATAGGGAACGACCGCCCGACTCATCTTATATTTTAGTGGTGCAAATACAGAAAGATAGTTTCCAAACTTTTCGTAATATTAGAACCTTCACATAACAAATAATTAGAACGATTTTGTAACAAAATTGGAACAGAATAATTGTTATACTTCCGCATATTATCAAATAACATTCTTTAGATTCTATTACATACGGAAGGTGTAACAAATATAGAACGCGCATTCCACAACTCAGCAAGGACGTTGATGAACATTGCATTTATTACTGTGCTAGTTAATTAAATAAAAACAGTTACAAAACTTTAAACCTATCTTGCGATAATTGAGGTTTGTTTTGGTAAAAAATTTTTGGCAATTTTGGAAAATAAATTGCAGGAATGTAACACGCCCAAAATAAACGGTCGCCCATCGATGACGAAAACAAAGTGAACACCGCCGCCCACGCGGAAGAAGTTCGCCTTGACCTTGAACCCTAACCCAGAAGAAATGGAACATCATCCATCAACACCCCCTGGAACGGCCCCACCCACACCAACTCCTAGTCAAACCTTCGACGAACAATTTTCTCTACAAACAAGAAAACGACTACGACAAATAAGCCCGGAACAACAAAAAGCTTGAAATAACCGAATCATTAGACAAAATGTAGTCCGGTTCAAACAAACAGACTTAAAGTAGGACAACAAAAGGAATTGAAGGATCGTTTAACGCAGTGGGCTTTTGTCCAAGCCGAATTAATTGGGGAATACAAATACATTAAACAACAAAAAGCCGACCCACACAAACAAATAATCGGAACGAAACTCGAACTAGAACTACATAAAACACAACAAAAGCACACACCGACATCAACGTACGCATATATCCTAGCGTAAAAACCACCCCCGCCCAAAATAGACGCCATAACAAAATCAGTGGCAAATCAAACAGACACAGTCTTCGTAACATCACGCAAGGGAGAGACAGTACGGGAAATACAAGAAAAATTCACAAAGACCCTGGACCCAACAGTCGACAAAATCAAAATTAAATCAATGAGAACCACAAGCAAAGCACTAATCATTGAAACGGACAACGAAAACGAGACAAACAAAATTATCAACGACGACAAACTTAAACAACTACTAAACTGTGACAAACCACGGAAACGTAACCCTCTTGTAAGACTTTACGACATACCGACATACCTTAAAGAAGCAGAAATCAAGAACCTGATATATAACCAAAACTTAGAACGCGAAATGATCAAAGACGAATTCGATAAAGATTCACAATGAGCTTCAAAACAGGGCCACGCGACAAACAAACCGTACATCACGTAGCACAAGTAACGGGAAAGCTAAGAAACATAATAATACGTTTAGGGAAAATCTATATCGAATAGAGGTGCATTGCAGTTAAAGATTCCCTAGTAGTTCCTCGCTGCATGCGCTGCCAAGACCTAGGACACATCGCGAAATATTGTACACACAAACAGGACACTTGTGGACACTGTGGACAAGTTGAGGCAAATCATAGAAGAACAGAATGCCCGAAAAAGATACACCCCGTCATGCGTCCCCTGCACGAAAAGAAACAAAAAATGCACGCCAGAGAGAAAAGACTGTCCAACTTACAAACTACTGTTGGAAAGACTTATCCAGAAAACCGATTATGAATAATACATCAAAAATCAGTATCGAAAGAGAAGGAAACAACTCACGCACCAATAATACAAATATAAGAACTACGACAGTCACCACACATAAGAGACATAAACCACGATCGCAACGAGAACGGGACAGAATTAGAGTAGAACGACATAACACTCGCACAATTAGACACACAATAGAAACAATAGACATGGAGGACTACAAAGGACATTACAGATGCACCTAAAACAACCGAACAGGTAACACAGACAGTACGCACACACACAAACAAACTACAAAGACTGATAAGATCTCTCACAATAAGCAATAAAATAATGCCACTACCGCAACACGAAATAACTGCACATACAAACAATACCAACACCGATAACTTCCTGGCAAAAAGCAAAAATAGACCAAAAGATATAACAACAGCAAACGTACGACCTACAACATCAGAACCGTACAACGTATATGACCACATCGAAACAACAATGAGACTAACAACACTCGAAGACACAATAACACTAAACACCGCACTCAGACACATAATCAGAACAGGACATCCGCAAGGGAAAACAATCACATTTCCCGCTATGGAAGCGGCAGACAGAATTTACCTCAAACGAAACGGACTACCTACAGAAACAGCGGAACTCACACACCCACTAAGACAAGTCTTTAATAGACGTCAGGAAAACTTCAACACTACCGAGCTGTACAAACAGTTCGTGATAATGCATGGCAGGATCGCTTTCGACTACACCAAAAAATGGCTCGACTGCAAAATACGAACATACCATCCTGATGGCGAAGGTACTAAAATAGGCCAGACCAATGCCATGCACAGCAACACCGTCATGCACGAAATACGCGACATAGCACAACAACAAGACTTAGACATAGTACTTATACAGGAACCTTACACGATAAAACGGAAAATCCCCGGAATGCCAGTACGGGCAAGACAAATCGTCATAATAGAAATACCAATGACAGCCATAATACTCTTTAACGAGGACATTACTGCAACGACAATACAAAAACACAGTAACGAACCTGCATCTGCATAGAGATCTCAACTAAGCACACAGGAACTTGGATAATAGCCACAAGCTACTTCCAATTCAGCCATGACCCAGAACCATACATTGAAAACCTTACAAAAATAGCACGCACATACAACAATAAAAACCTACTAATAGCAGCAGACGTTAACAGAAAATCTGCACTCTGGCACAACGACACAACCAACGAGCGAGGGGAGAAGGTAGAAAATATGATACCGGAACTACAATTGGAAATACTAAATTGCCCAAATAACCGACACACATAAACAAGAACAGAGCAGGTGCACAAACAAACATTGACATAACGATCACAAACGGTACAGCACACGGTAAAATTCAGGGATGGCAAGTACACGATGGCGTTACAATTAGTGACCACAATCTAATCACGTTCAATATACAAACACACCAAACACAAATCTAAGACAATAACAACACATACAAACGAAAATACAACACAAAAAAAGCAGACAGGAACAAGCTACGAAACGAATTCACTCCACCTCAACCAATACAACCAGACGAGAATGTACACGAATACGCCAAAATATGACGAAACACCATACTAAAAAAGATGAAAAAAGCAATATCACAATAACCCACACGACAAAAACTGAAAACAGTACAATGGACAAACGAACTTCAGACACTCAAAACACGAGCCATGAAAGCCAAGAAAATATATTAAAACTCATTGACACCATAAGAACGAGAACATAACCTAAACATGTACAGAACATAGAAAAACATATACCAAACGAAACTCATCGAAACACGAAGAACGACATGGGATACTTTTGTAGAAAAACATCTGCAAGTTGACGCCTGGGAAATTTCCTACAAAATTGTCAAAGATAATATTAAACCTCTAACAACATACTCGACATTAATCAAACCCGATAGAAACGAAACAACAAACTGGCACGAAAGCGCGACACTCCTTATAGAAACCTTACTGCCACAAGATAACAGAGACGATGAAACACAACAACACGAGGAAAAACGACAGACAATAATAACACAAAACAACAATGGAAACATACCCTGGAACAGAAATGAGGATATATCACCCTTCGCGGAGGAGGAAATCCTCATGGCTATCTGTACAGGACGAAACAATAAAGCACCAGAACTGGACGGGATTCAAATTGAAGTACTAAAAGCTCTGAAAAACAAACTAATACCAACGCTGACAAAACTATACAACGAATGTTTACGACAAACCATCTACCCTAACATATGGAAACAGGCAAAATTAATCATCATTCCGAAAGGAAAGGACAAAGATCCCAAACAACCGGGATCTTACAGACCCATCTGCTTGTTAGGCACTATTGGGAAAACATTCGAACGACTCCTACACAACAAAATTCAAACACACAGACAAACAATAGGCCTACATCCAGGACAATACGGCTTTCGAAAAGGACGCTCAACAGAGGACGCCATCAATCACGCACTAAATACTGACAGAAACTCACAACACAAGTACGTTACACTCATCATGATCGACATAGAAGGGGCCTTTAACAACCTCTGGTAGCCCACATTATTTAGTATACTTATACACAAAAACTACCCACAACAACTGTACCATATACTAAGAAGCTACTGTAGAGACAGATACGTCACACTACATGGCACACACAATAACGACATATACTAGCAAGGGATGCCCACGGGGCTCTGTCTGCGGCCCCATCTTCTAGGACATTGCAATTGAAAATCTACTGGAGAAATTGGATACTGTTGGAGAGGTGTCGTCCGTAGTGGCGTACGCAGCCGACATCTTACTAGCGGTGGAAAGTGACTCCAGGAAGGAACTCGAAACAAACGCAAACAGAGCATTACATACAGTACAGAAATGGTGCACAGAAAACAAAATGAGTATTGCCCCACAAAGAACAACCTACATAATCATGAAAGGGACTTTCGCACGAGACCCAAACATAAAACTACACGATTCCAAAATCAAACGAGCAAAATCCACAAAATACCTAGGGTAATACTCGACGAAAAACAAAATTACGAACAGCACATAAAACACCGTATGAACAAACGCCACAGTCACAATGCATACAATAGCGAGCCTAGCACAAAAACAATATAAAATACCACTCCAATGCGTAAGATTTTATCTCAACAGCGTACTTGCGGCCATGATTTGTCATGCTGCAAGTGTCTAGGCGGATAGGACAAATTATATAAAACCCACATCGAAAATAAACAGCGCACAACGAACAGCACTCATACGATTGACAGGAGCATTCAGAACCGTCGCACACGACGCACTTTACGTAACACTCGGGACACTACCACTAGACTTAAAAGTCAAGCAAAGAGCAGCAACATATTGGTTACACAAAAATAAACCGGACAGAATCGCACAACTACTCAAAACGAATAACATAAGGACAAAGAAACAAATAAAGGACAAAATACTTGACGAATGGCAGACACAATGGACAAACATCAGCACAGGAAGACGAACATACACACTAATATACCGAACATAAGAGAAAGACTAAACACACAACACATCATACCGACGCAAGGACTAATACACTTTATAACAGGACACGGACCGTATCCAACATACAAATACAAAATGAAATTAACGGACAATAACCAATGCACATGCGGACAGGTAAGAACGCCTGAACACTTAGTGTTAAACTGCACAGAATTACAGCAAGAACTACAAACTGATAAACGAGCCCTACAACATATGAACACCAAAGACATGATTTGGAACGAAGACAGCTTCCCACACATAAACAGAGCTGCACAAATAACAACGACAATACTGCACAAAAGACACCTTGAAGAGAACTAACCAAGTTAATACAAACATTCCCGGAAGTGGCTAATTTACCGGAAGTGACATATAACCGGATGTGACAAGTACTACGGATACCAGGAGTAAATACTCCTTAGGAACCGCGCACTCAACGGACTCAAAATGCCTAGTGCATTGCAACAATGTGAGCCAAAGACATAAGATATGCACCATTAAGGGCATATCGCTTAGGTATAATTAGTCATAAGAAATTACTAACCTGGTGGTGGAAAACAAACTAGTAGATTAAGGCTTTTTACTAACATTAGAATAAGAGTAATATTAGGTATCAAATAACCAATATGAGGCAAAAATTATCAAACAATATCTTTTAGAATTAGTGTAGATTGTATCAAAGCAAACCACATTAGAATAAGGTATAGGACCAAAACTCAAAAAAAAATAGCACGTAAGAAATCACAAAATGTAATGTACATATACAATTGTAGTAAGATAGGTAAAATAGCACAAACTAACTTTTTGGAATAACAAATAGCATTAACACTAAACACCAAACAACTCATACACTGTCTGCGTACTGGGATTGCAAAACATCACAAACACTCACGCATAAAACACTAACGCACATAACCTGCACACATAACACAACAAATACACAGACCACACAAAGTGCCAGAGTCGCAAAGCCTGCGATGCATCCGTGATTTCCGGCTGCCGATGGTCACGGAGCACGCAAATAGACCAAGTCGCAGCCAATGATCCAGATTTCCGGCTGCCGATGGTCGGGATCAAAGGCAAAGACTCATATGAACACAAGCGCTACGCTAATTTTAACTCCAATAGCACAATCACACACACAAACACACACACACACACACGCACGACGCACATACAAACAAACATACACACACACAAAACAAAACAAAGTACCAGAGTTGCAAAGCGTGCGTGCATCCAGAATTTCCGGCTGCCGATGGTCACGGAGCACGCAAAACGGGCCAAGTCGAAGCCAACGATTCTAATTTCCGGCTGCCGATGGTCGGGAGCGAAGGCAAAGACTAATAGAAACAAGCAACAAAACAACAACGCCAATGGTACATACACAAATACACAGATCCACATACACACACATACCCACATACAAACGCAAACACAACACACTACGTTCAGCACATACAACAATCATATTACATACCAACACCTAAATAAGTAAGTGCTGCCTCCTCGTGGCAAAGACGGTAACGAAGTCTAGGTCACAGACAGACTGGAGAAGGGGTGAGCAATAACCGTTGAGGGACAGCAGATGTCCTGGGAAATACACAGACTTCGCGACCATAGTATAGGAGTAAGGGTGAACCATATCCAGAACAAGTATAACAACTCAACGGTACACACAAGGTCTTCACGCTGCAATACTGGAATAAAAATCCTAGACACGTCCAAAGCACCAACGTAACCACACACACTA
The DNA here is from genome assembly GCA_036346225.1 of Platerodrilus igneus. Taxonomy (NCBI): domain Eukaryota; kingdom Metazoa; phylum Arthropoda; class Insecta; order Coleoptera; family Lycidae; genus Platerodrilus; species Platerodrilus igneus. The sequence continues at coordinate 1,079,298 of JARFIW010001152.1, read as the reverse complement.
TACTAACGCTAAAAGCACAGTCTATCTTAATTGTTAGATGATAGACCTTACATGTGATTTTCCAATGCTCCAGCCCGAAGGTACTACATTGGCCAGGAGGCGAGTTTTTGTTGCCTGGAAATTTAGAATTTTGCCGAACCCTTGCCGTTCCAGGCAAGGTAGGGATCTTTAACGTGCGTGACAACACACACACGGGACCTCCATTTAACCTCTCATCCGAACGAGGGCGTAATTTTTGTGAAAAATGCTCACCTGCCATTTTTCAAGCAGTCGGCCGTGTCGGGATTCAAACTCGGGACCTTGGGCGTAGTAGTCACACACATACCACTACCCCACGGAGCCGCCTAGAAAATACACACCGTGCATTTACATTTCCAATGCTCCACCCGAAAGTACTACATTGGCCAGAAGGCGAGTTTGTTGTTGCCTGGAAATTTAGAATTTTGCCGAACTCTTGCCATTCCAGGCAAAGTAGGGATCTTTAACGTGCGTGACAACACTCACACACGGGACCTCTATTTAAGCTCTCATCCGAACAAGGGCGTAATTTTTGTGAAAAATGCTCACCTGCCATTTTTCAAGCAGTCGGCCGTGTCGGGATTCGAACTCGGGACCTTGGGCGTAGTAGTCACACACATACCACTACCCCATGGAGCCGCCTAGAAAATACACACCGTGCATTTACATTTCCAATGCTCCACCCGAAAGTACTACATTGGCCAGAAGGCGAGTTTTTTGTTGCCTGGAAATTTAGAATTTTGCCGAACCCTTGCCATTCCAGGCAAAGTAGGGATCTTTAACGTGCGTGACAACACTCACACACGGGACCTCTATTTAACCTCTCATCTGAACGAGGGCGTAATGTTTGTGGAAAATGCTCACCTACCAATTTTCAAGCAGTCGGAGAAAGTACATACCGTGCATTTATATTTCCAATGCTCCACCAGAAGGTACTACATTGGCCAGGAGGCGAGTTTTTTGTTGCCTGGGAATTTAGAATTTTGCCGAACCCTTGCCGTTCCAGGCAAGATAGGGATCTTTAACGTGCGTGACAACACTCACACACAGGACCTCCATTTAACCTCTCATCCGAACGAGGACGTAATGTTTGTGGAAAATGCTCACCTACCAATTTTCAAGCAGTCGGAGAAAGTACATACCGTGCATTTATATTTCCAATGCTCCACCAGAAGGTACTGCATTGGCCAGGAGGCGAGTTTTTTGTTGCCTGGGAATTTAGAATTTTGCCGAACCCTTGCCGTTCCAGGCAAGGTAGGGATCTTTAACGAAGGCCTTATCCAAGGATTTAAATCCTTTTAGAATTTTTCACCCAGTGCGGTTTTTCGAATTATTTCACCTCTGAGGGTTATACGGGCCTTAACTCCATCACGAGGCTAGAAACAACCGTGCATTTAATTTCCAATGCTCCACCGAGACTACATTGGCCAGAGGCGAGTTTTTGTTGCCTGAAATTTAGAATTTTGCCGAACCTTGCCTTCAGGCAGTAGGGATCTTTAACGTGCGTGACAAACTCACACGGGACCTCATTTAACTCTCATCCGAACAAGCGTAATTTGTGAAATGCTCACCTGCCATTTTTCAAGCAGTCGGCCGTGTCGGGATTCAACTCGGGACCTTGGGCGTAGTAGTCACACATACCACTACCCCAGGAGCCGCCTAGAAAATACACACCGTGCATTTACATTTCCAATGCTCCACCCGAAAGTACTACATTGGCCAGAAGGCGAGTTTTTGTTGCCTGGAAATTTAGAATTTTGCCGAACCCTTGCCATTCCAGGCAAAGTAGGGATCTTTAACGTGCGTGACAACACTCACACGGGACCTCTATTTAACCTCTCATCTGAACGAGGGCGTAATGTTTGTGGAAAATGCTCACCTACCAATTTTCAAGCAGTCGGAGAAAGTACATACCGTGCATTTATATTTCCAATGCTCCACCAGAAGGTACTACATTGGCCAGGAGGCGAGTTTTTGTTGCCTGGAATTTAGAATTTTGCCGAACCCTTGCCGTTCCAGGCAAGATAGGGATCTTTAACGTGCGTGACAACACTCACACACAGGACCTCCATTTAACCTCTCATCCGAACGAGGACGTAATGTTTGTGGAAAATGCTCACCTACCAATTTTCAAGCAGTCGGAGAAAGTACATACCGTTTTCACCAGTGCGGTTTTTCGGATTATTCACCTCTCGAGGGTTAAATGGGACCCATTTAATCACCCACATGGGCTCATTTAATTCTCATCCCAACAAGGCTAATTTTGTGAAAATTCTCACCTACCATTTTTCAAGCTGTCGGAGAAAGCACATACTGTTCATTTACATTTCCAATGCTCCACCCGAAGGTACTACATTGGCCAGGAGGCGAGTTTTTTGTTGCCTGGAAATTTAGAATTTTGCCGAACCCTTGCCGTTGCAGGCAAGGTAGGGATCTTTAACGTGCGTGACAATACTCACACACGGGACCTCCATTTAACCTCTCATCCGAACGAGGGCGTAAGAAAGCACATACCGTGCATTTATATTTCCAATGCTCCACCAGAAGGTACTACATTGGCCAGGAGGCGAGTTTTTTGTTGCCTGGAAATTTAGAATTTTGCCGAACCCTTGCCGTTGCAGGCAAGGTAGGGATCTTTAACGTGCGTGACAATACTCACACACGGGACCTCCATTTAACCTCTCATCCGAACGAAGGCGTAATTTTTGTGAAAAATGCTCACCTGCCATTTTTCAAGCAGTCGGCCGTGTCGGGATTCAAACTCGGGACCTTGGGCGTAGTAGTCACACACATACCACTACCCCACGGAGCCGCCTAGAAAATACACACCGTGCATTTACATTTCCAATGCTCCACCCGAAAGTACTACATTGGCCAGAAGGCGAGTTTTTTGTTGCCTGGAAATTTAGAATTTTGCCGAACCCTTGCCATTCCAGGCAAAGTAGGGATCTTTAACGTGCGTGACAACACTCACACACGGGACCTCTATTTAACCTCTCATCTGAACGAGGGCGTAATGTTTGTGGAAAATGCTCACCTACCAATTTTCAAGCAGTCGGAGAAAGTACATACCGTGCATTTATATTTCCAATGCTCCACCAGAAGGTACTACATTGGCCAGGAGGCGAGTTTTTTGTTGCCTGAGAATTTAGAATTTTGCCGAACCCTTGCCGTTCCAGGCAAGATAGGGATCTTTAACGTGCGTGACAACACTCACACACAGGACCTCCATTTAACCTCTCATCCGAACGAGGACGTAATGTTTGTGGAAAATGCTCACCTACCAATTTTCAAGCAGTCGGAGAAAGTACATACCGTGCATTTATATTTCCAATGCTCCACCAGAAGGTACTGCATTGGCCAGGAGGCGAGTTTTTTGTTGCCTGGGAATTTAGAATTTTGCCGAACCCTTGCCGTTCCAGGCAAGGTAGGGATCTTTAACGTGCGTGACAACACTCACACATGGGACCTCCATTTAACTTCTCATCCCAACAAGGGCGTAATTTTTGTGAAAATTCTCACCTACCATTTTTCAAGCTGTCGGAGAAAGCACATACTGTTCATTTACATTTCCAATGCTCCACCCGAAGGTACTACATTGGCCAGGAGGCGAGTTTTTTGTTGCCTGGAAATTTAGAATTTTGCCGAACCCTTGCCGTTGCAGGCAAGGTAGGGATCTTTAACGTGCGTGACAATACTCACACACGGGACCTCCATTTAACCTCTCATCCGAACGAGGGCGTAAGAAAGCACATACCGTGCATTTATATTTCCAATGCTCCACCAGAAGGTACTACATTGGCCAGGAGGCGAGTTTTTTGTTGCCTGGAAATTTAGAATTTTGCCGAACCCTTGCCGTTCCAGGCAAGGTAGGAATCTTTAACGTGCGTAACAACACTCACACACGGGACCTCCATTTAACCTCTCATCCGAACGTGGGCGTAATTTTTGTGAGAAATGCTCACCTGCCATTTTTCAAGCAGTCGGCCGTGTCGGGATTCAAACTCGGGACCTTGGGCGTAGTAGTCACACACATACCACTACCCCACGGAGCCGCCTAGAAAATACACACCGTGCATTTACATTTCCAATGCTCCACCCGAAAGTACTACATTGGCCAGAAGGCGAGTTTGTTGTTGCCTGGAAATTTAGAATTTTGCCGAACTCTTGCCATTCCAGGCAAAGTAGGGATCTTTAACGTGCGTGACAACACTCACACACGGGACCTCTATTTAACCTCTCATCTGAACGAGGGCGTAATGTTTGTGGAAAATGCTCACCTACCAATTTTCAAGCAGTCGGAGAATGTACATACCGTGCATTTATATTTCCAATGCTCCACCAGAAGGTACTACATTGGCCAGGAGGCGAGTTTTTTGTTGCCTGGGAATTTAGAATTTTGCCGAACCCTTGCCGTTCCAGGAAAGATAGGGATCTTTAACGTGCGTGACAACACTCACACACAGGACCTCCATTTAACTTCTCATCCGAACGAGGACGTAATGTTTGTGGAAAATGCTCACCTACCAATTTTCAAGCAGTCGGAGAAAGTACATACCGTGCATTTATATTTCCAATGCTCCACCAGAAAGTACTGCATTGGCCAGGAGGCGAGTTTTTTGTTGCCTGGGAATTTAGAATTTTGCCGAACCCTTGCCGTTCCAGGCAAGGTAGGGATCTTTAACGTGCGTGACAACACTCACACATGGGACCTCCATTTAACTTCTCATCCCAACAAGGGCGTAATTTTTGTGAAAAATTCTCACCTACCATTTTTCAAGCTGTCGGAGAAAGCACATACTGTTCATTTACATTTCCAATGCTCCACCCGAAGGTACTACATTGGCCAGGAGGCGAGTTTTTTGTTGCCTGGAAATTTAGAATTTTGCCGAACCCTTGCCGTTGCAGGCAAGGTAGGGATCTTTAACGTGCGTGACAATACTCACACACGGGACCTCCATTTAACCTCTCATCCGAACGAGGGCGTAAGAAAGCACATACCGTGCATTTATATTTCCAATGCTCCACCAGAAGGTACTACATTGGCCAGGAGGCGAGTTTTTTGTTGCCTGGAAATTTAGAATTTTACCGAACCCTTGCCGTTCCAGGCAAGGTAGGGATCTTTAACGTGCGTGACAACACTCACACACGGGACCTCCATTTAACCTCTCATCCGAACGTGGGCGTAATTTTTGTGAGAAATGCTCACCTGCCATTTTTCAAGCAGTCGGCCGTGTCGGGATTTGAACCCGGGACCTTGGGATCCGTAGTCTTACGCTTACTACATTGATTCACGGCGACGCCAGAAAGCACATACCACAGGAAGTAGATCGAAAATTAAACAAAGCCCGTGTGAAGACTGACATTAAGATAAACAAGCCGAAGCAAAGCACAATGAATGTGGAGCAAAAAGAACGAAGAAGCAAAACTGAAATCAAAATAACGACAAGATCCAAAAAGAAGATAAAACGAAAGAACAAAAAAAAATATCAAAAATATGTGTGCATGTGGGTATGGAGTGTGTGTGTACGCGCGCAAGTGTGTATGTGTGTGTGTGTGTGTGTATGAATCTGTACCTTCCGCACTCCGCTTATTAAAAACTAATTAACACTAATCGCTTTTTAATAGAAAAGCTCATTAACACTAATCGTTTTTTAACGGAATAACTCATCAACACTAATCGTCTCTTAATGGAAATATGCACCACGATGATACTATCTTTTCTTACGTCACATCTGTCATCTGCTATGTTTTTCGTACGTCACATCTGTCATCCACCATTTTTTATACGTCCCATCAAGCGCCATTCTTCTTACGTCAATTCGCCATTTTTCTAACATCACGATTTTTTACTTACTCTGTATATATTCACTTTTTCTCCATCCTGTATATACATTTTACAAGTCGTTAAAGAAAAAAAAATGTATTTTAAGCGGAGTTCAAACCCGTGCTGTCCACATGTAAAACAGGTACCTTAACCTCTACACTATCTAGTCATTTGAAATTATTACTAAACATCTCATATTATTGTTTAATGCACAGATTCCATTTTAATTTAAAGTTTAACACCGAAGTGGTGCCACTTTAAACCTAAGAAAAAAAAAGTAAGATAATTTAATACATTTATCAATAATTTTGCTGGTATTATGCTGTATACAAATTTATTACTAAAGAATTTCAAAACTTCATCCATCCAAAGCATGGTATAATCCACTAATTCTAGTAAATGATTTAACATCTGATCAAAGTATAATTAAACCAAAACCAATACATAAATTTGTAATTAAATTAGGATTCATTTCTAATTTATATTGTAGCGGGCTACTGCTACCGCGTTTCTTTAATTTAAAACAAGTAATAACAAACGTCTTTATTACTTACTGTTCACAAGTCTAATTAACAGTATATGCCTTATTTATAGATGTTTTCAGGACACTTAACAATGAAGCACTATTACACTAATGAATTTACAAGCACTAATATCTTCTTAAACTATCTTCTTTACCATAGGTTCATTAACAACACTAACACAACTATTTGTTTATACACTTCTATTTATTTATGTATACTACAAGCTGCATGTACATTAGACACAGCATATCACATTTATGTACACCTTTAAAAGCTCAAAACTACTACTACTTTACAACGTTATAATTTATATACGACATTCTAGTATAGACTGACCCTTGCATTCATTAGCGGTCTTATATATACTCTGGATTACAAGGATGACTCATGCTCCCGTAATTTCTAGAAGAATTCTGGAATCCTTGAGAAGGCGCTGTGCCCCGAGCGTTTGTATGTTTGACGGGTTGCCTAATAGTGGATCACAACACTGCCCCCTCTTTAAAACCGTTACGTCTCGATATTGTAAATCCATCTTGACGCCAATTCGATGACTGGTGACGGTATCGGCAGCTATCTCCTCTGGTGCATCCACCGCGTCGTTGGAAGTAACAGTCAACACTCTTTTCCTGGTCTTGGTAGGCAACCGTTTGATAACAACAAACAAGAACCTGGACGTTGGTTCCCTGAAAAACTACTTCTAGCATATTTCGGACTATCCTCCAGTCTAAGCGATCCAGTCCACAGCCCAGCTTGGGCACCGCTAGTCTCGTTACTCCATTTTCCATCATCTGCGCCTTAAGATTTAGCAAAGCCTCCCATAGATGTCCATAACTAGGTCTCTGCCATGAAGAATTTTTGGTGACCAGATAGTAAACATAACGATTTTTATCTTGAAGGACCAAAGATTTTCCTACAGTTGGCTGCTGTTGTACTAATTCATCCACACATCCAAACTTTTTTGAAAACAACAGCTATTCCCTTGACATTGCCAAATCTTGAGCTACGCAATGTGCAAGGAATACTCTTCTAGTGCTCTAAACAGATCGTGCTGTTTTTCAACAACAACGCCAAATCTCGCTTTAGCGGAACCACCATACGCCGCCATAAAGCTCTCAAAATCTACATTTGGCTCATGATTAATAACTTGCCGAACACCATAATCATTATTAGAGTCTTCCTGGTTGTTGCCAGCGTAGGATGTTAAACGGTCAAAGTGTACCACTTTCGGTTTACCACGAGGGATCTTCTGATCCGGTACACTACATCATTAATCCTTTTAACACTTCGTACGGCCCTTCCCATTGTCTTTGTAGTTTTGGCGACAATCCACGTTTTTTTTGTGGATTGTACAACCACACTAAATCTCCAGGTTGATAACCACCTTCTTGTGCTCTCGTGTCATATTGTGATTTCATTCGATCGCTTGCTGCCTGTATATTCTTTCGGACGTTTTCGTGAATACTATTTGATCTTTCACGAAGCTTACTAACGTAATCTTCACCTGCGATCTCTTCTCCAGGTTTAAATCCAAACCGAAGATCACATGGTAGCCGCAATTCACGTCCTAGCATTATGCAAGCGGGCGAGTACCCTGTGCTGTCATGTACCGAAGATCGGTACGCCAGTAGGAACAAATGCAGATATTGGTCCCAGTCTCGTTGATGTTCAGAGACAACTTTGGCCAGGTACTTCCCTAACGTCCTGTTCATTCTTTCAACAATTCCATCCGATTGGGGATAAAGTGGCGTGGTTCTAGTCTTCCTGATTCCAAGATGCTTGCAGACATTTTGAAACAATGCTGATTCGAAGTTTTGACCTTGATCGGAGTGTAATTCCAACGGAACTCCAAACCGACAAAACAACTCCCTGACTAGTACATCTGCAACCGTCTCGGCTTCTTGGTTAGGTATAGCATATGCCTCGGCCATTTGGTAAAATAATCCATTGCAACCAAGATGTATTTATTTCCTTTCTCTGATTCAGGAAACGGACCAGCTATATCAATGGCTACCCTCTCAAAAGGATTCCCCACGTTATACTGTCTCATTGGGGCTTTCCGTTTTGAGACCGGGCCATTTGCAGAGGCACACAATTCACATTTCCGGCACCACTCCTTCACATCATCTTTGCAGTTCAGCCAATAAAATATTTCTCTCACTCTCTCGAGAGTTCTTTTCACGCCAAAGTGCCCTCCGGAAATACCATCGTGCAAGTGCTGCAACACTTCCGGCACTCTGCTTTTCGGCACTATCACTTGAAGTCTCTCAGTGCCATCTTCAAATTCCAGGCGTCGTTTCAAGATTCTATTTTCCATCATCAAGGAGTCCCACTGTGCCCAGTATGCCTTCAGGCTCCTACTTAAAATACTAATTTCTTCCCAAGCTGGTCGTTGTCCTCTATTTTTCCACTCAATAATACGTCCCAATTCGGCGTCATTTTCCTGGTCTTCTCGCATTCTTTCGGGTTGCCAAGTATCATCGGTTACTGTCATTCTATGGATGACACTTATTTTCTCTTCCATCTTGGAGCAATGATTGCAGTCCATCGGACAAGTTCTCCTTGATAGAGCGTCTGCATTCCGATGGCTAGTTCCTACACGATGTTCTGTATCAAAGTCATATTCCTGCAGCCGCTCTATCCACCTTGCCACTTGCCCTTCGGGATTTCGAAACTGCAATAACCATTTCAGTGCAGCATGGTCTGTTCTCAACAGGAATTTACGGCCGTATAAGTACTTATAAAAGTGCTCTACGGATTTGACGACGGCCAACAGCTCCCTTCTTGTCACACAATAGTTCCTTTCTGGCCGCGACAAGACCTTGCTGAAATACCCAATAACTTTTTCTTGTCCGTCCTGTACTTGAGAAAGAACGCCTCCTATAGCTGTGTTACTGGCATCAGTATCCAACACAAATTTCCCCTCCATCCGTGGATAACTCAAAATTGGTGCTGTAACCAGTAGCCGTTTCAGTTGTTCAAATGCACTGTGGCAGTCGTCATTCCAATCATATTCTTGTCCATCTTCGGTTAATTTCGTTAACGGTTTGGCAATGTTTGCAAACCCAAGTATAAAACGTCGGTAATATGTGCACAATCCTAGAAAACTGCGTAGTTGGTGTATATCTGCTGGTGTAGGCCACTCTTGTACCGTTTTTATTTTGTCAGGGTCAGCTCTTATTCCGGTCTCTGAAACGACATGTCCTAGGTATTTCACCTCTTTTCCAAATAGGTGACACTTCTTGGGGCTCAATGTAAGGTTTCTCCCGCGTAATCTTTGGAATATCTCCTCTAGGTTCTTAAGGTGTTCTTCAAAAGACCGGCCTAACACTATCACGTCGTCCAGGTACACCAGACAAGTCTTCCAAGACAGTCCACGCAGTATCGACTCCATCAATCGTTCAAAAGTAGCAGGGGCATTGCATAATCCAAATGGCATGACCTTGAACTGCCATAATCCAGTTCCAATTGTAAAGGCAGTCTTTTCTTTATCGTTTGGCTCCAAGTCTACCTGTCAGTATCCGCTTTTTAAGTCCAAGGTCGAAAACCATTTAGATCCGGAAAGAGTATCTAAGGTGTCATCAATTCTGGGCAAAGGATAGCTGTCTTTCTTTGTTACATTGTTAAGCCGCCGGTAGTCTACACAAAACCTTGTCGACCCGTCCTTTTTCTAGACAAGCACTACCGGGGATGCCCATGGACTATTCGAGGGTTCAATCACTCCCTGTTCTTTCATTTCGGTAATAATTTGCTCAGCTTCCTTACGTTTTGCCAAAGGAAGCCGCCTGGGGTGTTGTCTTATCGGTTGCGCATCTCCAGTATTGATCTTGTGTTGCACAACATTCGTCCTTCCCTTCTCACTATCATCCAGTGCAAACACACCTCGATATCGTCCAACCAGTTCTTTTACCTTGCCCAGTTGGTCGCCATTTAATCCTTGACACGAGGGTATCAACATATCCAGCAATTTCTGTGAGCAACCGTTGGTTGGTTTATTTTTCATGTCGTCCATACAACGTTTAATATTACATACTGGAATGCAACTTCCCACAATCATGCCTTTCTTCAGGGTCACTGTATGAGGGTTAATGTTCAGCACCCTTACTGGTACCATATTTCGAGACTTTACCAGCGTTCTTCCAATCAGAAGTCCCTCCTGACCCATTCCCGATTCAGTTGCTTCCATCATGCATACTTGTCCTTCCCGGAGCGTACCATCCGGGCGTCCCATTACTATCATTTCCGCCTTCTCGGGTATTTTCATATCGCAAATCATTCGAACTTGCATCGTCTGGTTACTCCTACCTTGAAATGGAATCTCATCATCATCTATCCGAAGCACATTTTCTTTCATGTTCACATGAAACCCATATTCTCTCATGAGATCTATTCCCAAGATCACTTCTTCTGTAATTTCAGCTACCAACACTCGATGATTAATTAATTTGTCCCCAATTGTCAACATAACGGCAGTCTCTCCGTGAGTACAAATTTTCTCACCACTTGCCGTTCGAAGACACACCGATACAGGTAGCACTTTTCCACGACCAACCAAATCTGGTCTCACAATAGTTTTTGTCGCTCCTGTATCCACGAGTAATCGGACACCCTACCATTAATTCTACCATCGATATAAATGCTGTCCAGACTTTCCACCGACGATGCAGCACGGATGATAATCTCCGGGGCACTACGTTGTGCTGTCGACGTTCGCCCCTTACGTCGACTTGCTTTAGTTTTCCTGCTGCTCAACCGGTTGTTTTTGGTTGAGTGCAGCGTCTCTGTATATGACCAACTTCGCCGCAGTTCCAGCATCGCAGACCCCATCTCCGCGGTCGTTGTCTTTCAAGCTTTTCCACACGGTTGATTATTTCATCTATGCTGTTCTGCGCGTGATCAGGTTCCTCTAAGGCAGACCGAACTTTGTGACCCATTCTGTGTGATGTCTGCTTAGCTGCTTCAAATTCAAGCGCATGAGCCAGTGCGTCATCCAACATTTTTGGCCGTGCTAGTCTTAGCGCTTGCTGTATTTCGCCATCCTTAACGCCATCCACAAATGTTTGGACAGCAAGTTGTTCGAGGAAGCTGTCTGGTGCCGTTGGGTATGCCAATCTAACTAACCTGGCAATGTCAGCTTCGAACTCTTGCAGGCTTTCACTTGTCTTTTGCGAGCGGTTCTTAACTTGTGCGTGGTAAACCTGCTGAAGGTGAGCATCTCCATATTTCATCTCAAGCTTTGATGTTAAGAGGCCGTAATCATTCTGCTGGTGGTCGGGAATCGTTTGTAAGATGTTAAGAGCCACCCCCGTAGGGCCACTATTAAGGAGATAGCCTTCTCTTTGTTGCACCAACCGTTGGCTATTGCCGCAGCTTCAAATTGTTTCAAATATGTCGGCCAAGGCGTTTTACCATCGAATGTGGGTGGTTTCACTTTAAATTTTGACGGTATTGACTCGCTTTCTACCATGCTTCTTATTTCTGGAATGTTCTCATTTACAACTTGATTTGCTATTTCAAGTGGACGTGTTGTTATTGAAATCACCTGTTCTTGCAGCCTCATCATATCTTCTTCCATTTTTATCAATTTACTGTCCAACTTTTGCTCAACTGCTTTTACCTGTTCAGTGACATCTTCTTTCAATGCACTGGAGCTTGCTATTAATCTTTGTTCTAACGTGGCCGTCTTTTCATTCAACTCTTCCATTTTTATCGCGTTTTCACTAAACCGTTCTTCTATTTTCTTAGCATTTTCACTTAACCTTTCGGTAAGGTTTGTTTCCAGTTCAACTGACCTTACTACGTTTTCATTTAGTGTCACTTGCATTTCGGATTTAAAATCCTTAAGGAAATTCATTAAAGTTTCTGCCTCCATTTTCCTTTGATTTCTTGTAACTGGCATATACAAATTACTTAAATGTCTTTAGACTTGTGTTTTAAATTAATCACTATATACCCCACAAATGCCTGACACCAGTGTAGCTGGCTACTGCTACCGCGTTTCTTTAATTTAAAACATGTAATAACAAACGTCTTTATTACTTACTGTTCACAAGTCTAATTAACAGTATATGCCTTATTTATAGATGTTTTCAGGACACTTAACAATGAAGCACTATTACACTAATGAATTTACAAGCACTAATATCTTCTTAAACTATCTTCTTTACCATAGGTTCATTAACAACACTAACACAACTATTTGTTTATACACTTCTATTTATTTATGTATACTACAAGCTGCATGTACATTAGACACAGCATATCACATTTATGTACACCTTTAAAAGCTCAAAACTACTACTACTTTACAACGTTATAATTTATATACGACATTCTAGTATAGACTGACCCTTGCATTCATTAGCGGTCTTATATATACTCTGGATTACAAGGATGACTCATGCTCCCGTAATTTCTAGAAGAATTCTGGAATCCTTGAGAAGGCGCTGTGCCCCGAGCGTTTGTATGTTTGACGGGTTGCCTAATAGTGGATCGCAACAATATTTAACACAAGTTACGAGGAATTTTCAAAGCTACATTGTAACACAAAAAACAAACAACTGCAGCGATATGGGTGCAAATATAAAACGTAGCTTTGTATACGAATGTATCCGTTTATAAGAAAATGCATATTCGTTAGTATATGTACTACAAAATCATAAAATTGAACGAGAAATCAGATTTATACACCGCGGTTCACATACTTCTAAACCCAATTTTAAAGTCTAAGTTTTAGACAAAAATGGTCATATATTTGGTAAAAAGTAATCAAACAGAAATGCATTTAGAAGCTGAATGTATAATAACTTGCTGCTTATATTGGTTACATCTTTCTGCATCAATAACAATGCCGTCTATAAAGGCAAAATCCTAATGCTATGACAATTAGTAAAACTGACATAAAATGAGTAATATCAAGCCACATGTAGACACATTTGGACATATATTTAGTGTGAGATCATTCTGATTGGTTATTTAATTTATTTATCAACTGAATGTGATTATATACACAATACTTAATATCCCTCCAAGTGCAATTTATTAACACATCTACATGTTCCTTCAAACAACTCTCTGCAGATTGCTATGTGGAAACAATACCTTTTCTTTTGCTAATTCTGAAAAACTAAGAACTGCTGCCTTTTCTGGTTGTGAGCAAAATATTTTACGTGGTGTTGTTTTTGTTGTTGTCATTGTAGTACCTGAAAGAAGTCATAATCATCATCGCTATTTACCACTAATTTGTTTTCAGTGCTCTCTCTCCCTATATTTTTTCCTCACCCATATCTCACCCACTCATTTACTCACTCACTCATGCCTTTGAAGCATTACCTTTCGATGAATTTGATATTGTTCCCATTCCTGCCATGCAAGCATTGACTGTTTGGTCTTCATCTTCATCCGAAATTGTTTGAAATACCTCTTCTTCCAAATCTTCTTCAATGTTTGAAAATTGACTTATATTAATTTCATCCAGCTTTTTTCCACAGAATTGACTTGCTTCTCCTTTATCAACAGCAATCAGTAGCCTTTGTAAGTTCTAGAGCATTTTCGTGCAACCTATAAAACTCCATATGCACTCTAATATCATGGCCCAAGTGCCCAGCTAACCAGTCATATTCATTTGAAGTTAAGTTAAAGATCTGACAAACTGTTGCCACATACTTGCGTAACTTAGTTTCAGTTACACTATCTGGTTGTTCAAGACCGGCTGCAAAACACATTTTAGAAAGACAAATGTGCCCTCGTAAATGGCCACTACTGGTAGATACTGTGGCAAACACATATGGATTATTACTATTTATTCCACACTACAATCTGTATTCAACCAATGTGCCAATGGCCAATTTTGTTTCAGGTGTAACAATAATAGGAACTTTTTCCCCGTTTTCCAATAACTTCTATCAGAGTTAGTCTATCAGCTAATAGTTTTTCAAGTGGAGATAATGAATTTTTTAATTCTCCTGTGGTTTGAGTTGTCCATTGGGTTGTGCACGATACTGAGAGATTAACATTTTTGATGCCTCACCAGATTGACGCTTATTAAATAAAATAATTCTACTTAGAGTTTAACTGCCAAATAGTTCCATTCATCAACTGTTTGATACAAGGTTAGCTTTTTCACAAACAACAAAATATGTTTATCAAGGTATTCACTAAGCATAACAAGATCTCTCATCAAAGGAAGTAATTCGGTTGAATTTATTTTTCTTGCAAATAATGTTGATGATGCATTTGAAGAGACACAAGCATTCCATTCTAAATCCATAATATTGAAAAAGGCTAGAACGATTTAGTTTTTCTTCATATCAGAGCTTCTTAAAGCTAAACCACATTCAATTGCCACACATTTTTGAACAACATGTCCCAACTTTAGAGGAAGAGAAGGAATTTCAAATTTGTTCTCTGATCGTCTTGATTAAATGATACACATAATAGTTTTGTAGCTTGTATAATGCAATCAAATCTGTCTCGAGCAAGAAAATCACTTAGACATTTATTGTTACCAAAAAGTTCTTATAGCTTAAGGGTTAGCCTTGCTAGTTGTCTCATTGATTGCCGTATCAGTTTAGATTGTGAAGTGTTGTATTTTTCAAATTGCAACGTACTATACCTCAAAATTACATTATCTTGTTTACAGCAAAAGGCTATTTCATTATTTATCATCTTAGATATAATATTATTCATGGAACTGTGTGAGATGTCCCTAGCTGAAACATTGTACATTATGGCGTCACTCTCACTTACAACATCTCTGTTAAAACACTCGTCTCATTTTTTATCATCGTCATATATTTGAACTTTCAGGATGCAGTTATGCTTCAAGTGACGCCAAATATGCTTTTTAAGAATAAATCCTAAGCAACGTGGACAAGGACCATAATCCTTGTATGAGATAGATTTCAGTTCATTTTAATTGGGTCCTCGTAATTAGATAATTTCACCTTGTTTCAGCTCCAGTACTTCGTTATGATAGAAATCACCTACACGAGTTAAATATGCAAATCCATCGCTTCGCATTTGTTACATTCCATATTTGGAAATGTACATTGTTAAATATGTGAATAAACTCCCGCAAATATTTTCAAATAAACTTGTTAATTTCCGTCATTCCGGACAGTTGCGTTTGCACAAAAGAATACGCAGGCGCGGAGTGAATGGCGCAAGTGCGCGGTGTGTGATACGACGCCATTAGCCACAAGACTTCGAAGCAGAGAACAGCTGTCTGTGTCGTGTATCTGTCTTTTCTCTTTTTTAGGATGTAAGTTCCTCTATCTTATCTCTACCTTCTATTGTACCTCTACATGTATCCTTGTCGTCACCCCTACAAACAAATGAGGATGGACGAATAAAATCTGAACCAACGCTGACGTAGCCGACCCACACCCAAAAAACACGGAGATGGCCCTGGGATTTAACTGCAAGGCGCGTTTTAAGTTAGTACATTGCTTTATTTATATTATAGATTAAAAATTGTATCACTTTTAAACGTGTTTAGTATTTGATACAATTTGCCACGTAATCATGTCATATTAAACGATTGCGCAATAATGTGAAACGCGGAAGCGTATCACATTTTGCTACCCCTTGGATGTATCAATAACTGCTTGCCTTCAGTTCCTTAGCATGACATGCCTCTAAATGGCGTGTCATGTAAATGACCATTTTTTGGCAAAAATACCAACAACGAGTTTTATCACTTGCCTTTCTACCAAAAAATGGTAGTACAGAATCAACTTTCAAACTAGATGCCACTTCTTCAATAGTCCGATCTTCAAAATATACCCTCCACTAGTAGATTTAGCATTAACACAATCAATCGCAGCTAGCAATAAATTCCGCTGCAAATTGTAGCAGCGTTTTAACACTTTGATCCTTGGCAATAACTCCAGTACCTGTGCATGGTGCATCCAAAAATACTCTATCAAAACCTTTTAAAAGATCAGGAATCTTACGCCCATCATATGTTGAAATAACTGAGTTTATGATGCCTAAATGATGAAAGTTGCCGACAACTGCTTTTATACGTTCTATATTTACATCATTAGCAAATAAAGTTCCAGTATTTTCATTAAAGCTGCTATATGAGACGCTTTACCGCCAGGGGTAGCACACATATCCAAAATTCGTTCATCTTCCTGAGGGGCCAATGCCATTACTGGTAATAAACTAGAAATCTCTTTCACTTGTTTCATGCTTTATATTCTGTTGTAAACGTTTAGATTCCTTTAAAGATGCTGAACCATGACTTGTTTGAGAAACTGTGCGTCCTGAAATATCACTAGCTGATGTACTACTTGGTTTGTATTTGCTTCATCATAACTTGATGACGAGTTTGTCATGTTATTTGAGAGATCCTACTGAAAATGGTTTGAAACCTTAACAGGTGTGGAAGTTTGAAATTGACGGATGTTGATATTTGACATATCACAATCTTTTGCGTAGCGAGATCTACTCAACCTTTGTATACTGATATTTTTTCGGTGCAGTAAACAGTCAGCAACATTACTTGTTAGATCACATTCAACGGATGCAGACCCATTTTCAAACAAGGGCGTTTGAACAAATGACTTGTAACTTATACCTCCTGTAGAAGCATCAAGGGATAGAGAAGTAGGTTGCCTTGCAACAGTAATAATCCAATTTTCCAATGCAAAATCCCTGTGGTATTCGCTAAAACCTTGTGTGGTCTTGTATTTGGGTAAGTTTAGGATATTAATCTTATCTTGATCTGCTCTGGCAAGTGCCGCTATTTTCTTGCTCCTGGAACACATCTGAAAAAAAATACATATATGAAGAGGTGTGGTCAAAGTAGAGTTTGATTAATATGTTATACTGCAATTATAAATAGCAAGCCAACATTAATACTCATGGAAAAATAATCAACAAAACCCAATAAATAGATCTACCAAATACAATTATCATATACAAACATTAAGTGAAAACTTGTCTTTTGATAAGCGCCAAAGTTGCTATATGACATTTGCTTTCAGATATTGGTTTTATAGGTCTATTTATGGTTAGTGAAATTATTCGGCAACATGAGTTTGCATCTTGGATGGTACTCTAAAATCAAAATTGAAATATACAGTGTGTACAGTATAAAATGCAGTACATGGGGATCTTGAAAACTGTAGGAGATACGATCTTGGTTAAATGGGACAAAAGTTGCATAATCATGAGGGTATCTCAGATCGGTTTCAAATTTCAAAATTTTTCATAGGTTACTAGATGAGGCAAAAACACAAAATTGACGATTTCTTTATTTGCTCGTAGTTAGTCTACTAATTGAAATAGAATGTTTAAATTTGGTACATCATGGTAATTCCCATTGCGTCATTTCAACTTAGATTTTGTCTAGGGCATCTAGATTTTGCGTGACGATGTTCAACTTTTATTTTAAATAGCCGCCATATTGGATTTTACATTTTGAAATGCTGACAAAAACCCTTTCCGAAGAGATATAACATGGCTATGTTTGATTGAATCAAAACACTAAAAGTCACATAATTATGTTTTGGTCGTAGTAGGCTTTGATTTCCATTATGACAAGAGAAAATTGCTCAACATCTGAGAAACGTCAGTTTGTCCTTTATTTTATGTTTCAAGTAGTGCAGTTTAAAAATACAGTTAATTAATTTACATAGAAATTTAAGCAAAGCATTTGCGCTTGAAATGGATCGCTTTTCTAACTGTGATAAATTTCAAATGTTAGAATGTTTTATTCTTTCTGGAAGGAATGGTGTTAAAGCCGCTGAATTGTATTTAAATAAATATCCAGAAAAACATCAACCAAACAGATGTATGTTTCGGAGATTACAAAATAATTTAATAAATTATGGTAGTTTTGGCTTGTCTAAGAGAAATAGGCAAATTAAAGATAATGAAAACAGCGTTTTACAAACAGTTGTCAAAATCCTCGTACTTCTCTTAGACAAATTCAGAATATAACAGGTGTTGCTCATTCTACGGCAAGAGCTATTTTAAAACGTTTCAAGTACCATCCATATCATGAACGACCATGTCAGGGATTGCGTACTGAAGATCAAATTCGAGGAATGGAATTTTGTGCTTGGTACATCAGAAAGTGCAACGAATATTCATATTTTGCAAAGTAGCAAGTGGAAGCTCCATTAGTCTATCTGCCACATTTCCCTGCAATAATTTGAATTTTCGTTGCACTTTCTGATGTACCAAGCACAAAATTCCATTCTTCGAATTTGATCTTCAGCACGCAATTCCTGACATGGTCGTTCATGATATGGATGGTACTTGAAACGTTTTAAAATAGCTCTTGCCGTAGAATGAGCAACACCTGTTATATTCTGAATTTGTCTAAGAGAAGTACGAGGATTTTTGACAACTGTTTGTAAAACGCTGTTTTCATTATCTTTTTTAATTTGCCTATTTCTCTTAGACAAGCCAAAACTACCATAATTTATTAAATTATTTTGTAATCTCCGAAACATACATCTGTTTGGTTGATGTTTTTCTGGGTATTTATTTAAATACAATTCAGCGGCTTTAACACCATTCCTTCCAGAAAGAATAAAACATTCTAACATTTGAAATTTATCACAGTTAGAAAAGCGATCCATTTCAAGCGCAAATGCTTTGCTGAAATTTCTATGTAAATTAATTAACTGTTTTTTTAAACTGCACTACTTGAAACATAAAATAAAGGACAAACTTTGACGTTTCTCAGATGTTGAGCAATTGTTTCTCTTTGTCATAATGGAAATTAAAGCCTACTACGACCAGAGCATAATTATGTGATTGTTAGTGTTTTGATTCAATCAAACATAGCCACGTTATACCTCTTTGAAAGGGTTTTGTCAGCATTTCAAAATGTAAAATCCAATATGGCGGCTATTTAAAATAAAAGTTGAACATCGTCACGCAAAATCTAAATGCCCTAGACAAAATCTAAGTTGAAAATGTGAAGCAATGGGAATTACCATGATGTACCAAATTTGAACATTCTATTTCAATTAGTAGACTAACTACGAGCAAATAAAGAAATCGTCAATTTTGTGTTTTTTGCCTCCATCTAGTAACCTATGAAAAATTTTTGAAATTTGAAAACCGATCTAAGATACCCTCATGATTATGCAACTTTTGTCCCATTTAACCAAGATCGTATCTCCTACAGTTTCCAAGATCCCCATGTACTGCATTTTATACTGTACACACTGTATATTGTATTTAACAAAAGAAGCTACAAATTCTAAGAGAAATATACTTGGTAATTTTTGTGTATGTACTTGACATGTGTTAATTTCAGTTTGGTAACGTTAAATGCTAGTAATAATCAATCGTTCTATATTACAAACAATTTCCATATACGGCATGCAGCAATATTAGTCAAATAAGTAACAGTATAGAGAATTAATTCATTATGAGTGACATCACTTCATTAATCAAAAACCTGTACAAAATTCAAATAAGTACAGATAATTAAAATGTAAGCTTGAATAACTTTTATGCAAAACTCGGAAACACATCAAAAACATCTTCCCATATACACTTGTGACATACCTTCAACCCTTATTCTATCCAAAATCCCTTAATTTCTTCTTCTAATGGAACATTCCAAATATTTCCGAATTTACGAATTCTCTTAAAAGAGCAGGTTAAAAAATGTACGACAATCAAGGTCTATAGTCAATTAGTTTACAATTTGTCCAGGCAAGCAATTTCTATCTACTTATTCATTAAAATATGATATGTCCAAGTTAATCAATCGTGCCCACAGTAAATTTGTCATACAGTTATATTATGAGTGTTATTAATGTACGAAAAAATTAATAAGAAATAATCGATGATCTAGAAGAATTGAAATAGTTCGTTTAAACTAGAGAAATAACGATTGTGCAAAAGTTGATGACTTTCTACCGCTGCTAATTCTGAAAAAGCTGCAACACATTAACATGTAAAAGAATTAATTCAAATTAATCAAAATGGGAAATGTTGGAAATGATAAAACCTGTATCAGATGTGCTTTTAATTTTTGTATTTTTTAAATATATTGAATTCAGATAGTTTTTTTTTAACCAGAATATTTACTGAGAATATTTACAAAGAAAACTTACTATAGGAGTTCAACTTCATTTCCATTTAAATTTTTTGTTATGTTGTTAAGCACATTACCATAGTAGTATATAAATACAAAGAAAATGCCTAAAATACACAAAAATACCAGAAAAATGCTAAAAATACATAGAAAATACCAAAAATACAAAAATACAGTGAAAATATAAAAATTTTATGGAAAAATAAAATATACTAAAAAAATACTCTCAATATAGTAAAGTATTTAAAATAGTCTACAAATGTTTGACCGTGGTCTCCCCTTGAAATTTACAATCTTAGCTATATTTTAATAGCATACTTGATGTTACTAACCCAGTCAACAAAGAAAACCAAATCTGCCGCAAGACAGTAGAACACGATCAATAAGTAGCTAAGTGTTGGTATGCCAGTGCCTTTACATAAAGTACATACACCTTAAAAACCATAAACACTTACCTATGTCATAAAATCTAAATTTAAACCCACCCTGATATTTAATTTAGTAAAGACAATAATTTAAAATTGTATGACATCCCCTACTGCAATTTATTATTCGCCACCAATAAAGCAACTCAAACAACAAAAGTACCGCATCAATAATTACAATACTAATACCAATTGGTAACGGCGATAATTAAAATGTATTAAAGATGGCTCACCGAGAGCGACGATCTACATGTAGTAAACCAACCTTCAGTCTGAGTTCAAGATAAAGATGCTGTCAATGTACCAACTGCTTAACGACATTCCAGAATGAAAAGTTCCTCCAAACTTACAACTATTCCTCTAATTAATCTGGCAGGCAGAAGCAATGATTATTCTTTACAACGTACAACATATAATGTAACCTTAACAACAATGACAAGTGGCGACGGAGCTGACGACGACCCTAAAATATTTTCATTTAAGTTCAATTAACATATTACAACTTCTTACCGATATAAATCAGATCTCCTGTAACAAAAACAAGTCGTAAGAGTCATTATCAAGCAACAACCGTCTATACAACTGCAGATCTATAATAATAAAACACTAACAAAATGCAAGACTATTTTTACTACTAACAAATCACCAAAATCTCATCAAGGAAATGAGGAAAAGTATTATATACAACACCTAAATAATTTCCCTTTGTTAAACAGTCAAAAATCCCTTAAATAAGGTGAAATGGCAACTCTCTAAAACATATTAAGAATGTAGGTGATTTGAGTAATATTTACGCGAAGAACCCACTAAAGTTAGTATAGCAATCGATGCCTGATAACACTACGACTTCTCAATACAACTTCATTCAAATAAATTAGAACAAATTAAATTATGAAGTACACTTTATACTTTCGAAAATGACTTGAAAAATACGACCATAACATCTAGTCACCAGTTTTAATCCCAAGAGATTTTCTTTTGTGGAGAACTAAAAATGTATGCGAATCAACCGGAATCACTTGATGATTTACCACAAAAGTTTTGTCAAGAATGTCAACAACTAACACTACAGAAGTGTTTCGAAATGCTAGAAAAACATCTGAATTAGCTAATATCATTGTATGAGAATTACTTTTAACATCTAATAAACTATTTTTTTGGTAATGCTGTTTATAGATTATTTTAAACATTTGTAAATATATTTTCTTTCCAGGAATTATCTTATTTGTGACATCGTTCCTAGAGTTTGCATCAAATATTTAGGACCGAAAAATGAATATACATTTATATTTATGCAAATTTTAAGTTTGTTTTTAGTTGTGTTTAGGTTGCAAATATAGGTTCAAAATAACACAAAATTTAGAAATATGATCAGTACCATTTCTGAAAACACAAACTTAGGTGTTCCTGAAGTTTATCGTCGGATATGTTTTAGATTGCCCTGTATTCGCAATAATCTTCTCTTGGCTTCTATCGAGATACAGTTAGCCTTTATTTAGTTACTTTCTACCAATTTCTTTCGTGTTCGTATTAAAAATGACTTCTTTTTCGGCTTCCCACCAAGGTCTTCCTGTGTGGGAGTGAAATTTGAAATTTTCTGGTAACCCAAACACTCTTACCGTACATGATTTTTTGGAACGAGTCAAAGAACTCCGAAGCACTCACGATGTGTCAGAATTGCAGTTATTTAAGACTGCAGTGGAATTGTTCGAAGCTAAAGCGTTACTTTGATGTCGTGGTTACTGGCATAGGTTTTCTGACTGGAAGTCGTTGTCTAATTTACTGATTCAACATTTTGAACCCTCGGATTTTGCTTATAAGTGTGCTACTATTGAGGAAAATACTTTTACTTCACATGACCGAATTGTTAAGATTTCTCTTACGCCTACGGATAGATCCGATATTTCTTCCGTACGTTCTACTGTTCTTCCTCCTAGTTCTACTTCTACTTGTCAGGTCGTATGCTTTAATTGCGATAAACCTGGTCATGTTTCGACACGTTGTACTCGTCCTAAAGTACTCCATTGTTATGGTTGCGAATATAAGGAGTTTCTCATCGCAACTGTCCACACTGTCATCCTACTACTAATAAGTCTTCAAATCATATTTCAAATACTGTCCTTACTTCTAGCTGCCTAATTTCTTCTGCTTCTCACTCTACCTGCGTTCTCTTCTGTCCCTCATCCAGGTCATCCTGCTACTACTATCAAAACCTACCCTTCTTCGGCGAATACAGTTTCGAACAAAATTTCTTCCATCTCTAGCTATACATCATATTCTACTCTTCCTTCTGCTCGCCCTACTTATTCACTCTCACCCCAGACTGCTTCGACTCAAGAAATTTCTGTCGTGCCGGCAATCACAGCCGTAACTGAAGTGAAGATAATTTCTAATACGGATAGAGAAGGTCCTGTTGAAATTAGGGAACCCGTCGCTGTGATGCCTGTTACTGTCATCGTCAAAGTTTTACCTGATCCTGTTTCGTTATCTACTATTGCTAAGGAATCAGTTCCTACTGTGGCTGAAGTCCTCTGTTTTCCTAGGTTTTCTTTCGTTTTCTTGCTTTTTCTTATCCCGTGTGGGACCGGACATAGAATAGTCCCACGGTACGATCTGCATGTCGTAAGAGGTGACTACAGCGGTCCAACACATACACGCACACACACATACACTCCCCTACTCATACACGAATAACATATACACGCACACACACATACACTCACCTACTCATACATCGAAACTTACACCCATACACATACCCACTCTCACACATACTCATACATAACTACACTGGGATCCTGTTTTATTTTCTTTTGTACGATACTTAGGGTTTTTTTTGTTCTGGTACTTGTACTTGTTGGTGTTATTCTGTTTGGGTTTTTCTTTTTCTTCTCGTTCCTTTCGTTCCACATTCCTCGCCTTTTTCCTGTTGTTGGTCTTCTTTGCTGTCGGTCCCTAGTTCAATTGTGGTTCGTCCATCCGCTCCTGTGGTAGGTGCTTTCTAGTCCGTTTTTTTCTTTCATCGGAAACCACGACTTGGTCAACTTTAGGACTAGTTAGCATTTCTTTTCTTTGGTTTTTCGGTTTTGCTTACCACAGTTAGTAGTACATCGTTTGCTTTTACCAGCGCCCTTCCTCTCTTCCTCTGGTTCTCCCTTATTGTCCCTTTGTTTACTTGAGGTTTAACCTTTTAAACCTGTTTGGGTTTGCACTGTTGGTTTTCTTCCTCATTCCTTTTCTCTTGAGGTTGATAACCTTACTGTTTCTTCTGAGAAACATCCGTCCTTTGACGACTCCGCAGTGCTGAGG
Source organism: Platerodrilus igneus (assembly GCA_036346225.1). Classification (NCBI taxonomy): domain Eukaryota; kingdom Metazoa; phylum Arthropoda; class Insecta; order Coleoptera; family Lycidae; genus Platerodrilus; species Platerodrilus igneus. The sequence continues at coordinate 1,055,124 of JARFIW010001152.1, read as the reverse complement.
CCGTTCCACCTTAGTCCTCCTTGATTGCTTATTACCCGTCTTCCCTTCCTTCCTTCTTTTTTTTTCTCTCTTTCTATTATTGGAACTTCGAACCGGGTTTTGTTTGGTGTCTATTTTTGTTTTCTTTTCTATCCGGAATCTGTTGTGGTCGGTCTTGTTATTTTGGGGTTTTTTTCTTTTTCTGTTTTTGTTGTTTTTTTAGTTTGAAGCGAATTTTCTTGCTTTTTCGTTTTGTTTGGGTTTTTTTGGGTACTGTCCATTCCGGGATTTTGGCTTTCCTACCCCGACCTGTTAATTTTGCTGGGGGGGATTTGTTACGTTTATTTTTCAACATAAATTAAATACCCTTTTTCCCTGGTTGTCATTACCCGTTCGAATAAATTCCATTTCTATTCTTAAATCCTCCAACAATATCCTATATAGAGTACCTGTTCAGAATAAGCCCGCTTTAACATAATTTTAACTTAAATCCATTTTGCTTTTGAAAACGAAAATTTATTCGATAAATTAAATAGTCCATACTTTGTTTTAGGTATCCGTTAATTTCCTAAACATTCTGATAACATATAATTGCTTTCTCTTGTGTTTCCCATCTAAAGACTTGTCGAAATGATGGATCCTACTATTATTTGATAGCGTGTTTTCCAGTTTGTTAATCGCGATTTGATAACGCAAGGATTGCAGTTTCGAACCAATTTTTAATTTGATTCTGCAGCTTGTGCGTTGAAATATTTTCTACATTACTCGTCCCACTACTTCAAGAGCGGTACACGTTTTTTGTTCGACAAGTAAGAGGTATCTTGCGGGTATCGGTGAGTTTTTCCGCGCTTACCCATCCTAATCAGATTCTCTTTCTAGCTCTTAGCTGAAGGCCAAATTAATTCTTTTTTATGTAGGTCCAACTGTTCTTTGCCACAGATCAACTGCCGTTGCCTGTAGATCGCTAATGCCGTTATGGTAACAGAGTAAATAGATCCGACGACCGTGGCGATGCGGTGCTGATTCACTCCCGATAGCGTGCAAGTTAAGCATCCCGACACATACAGGTGTACAACTTGTTTTCTTTTATGTATTGTAACGATTTTTGCTCCTCTATCCACGTTGGATGGGCGCCACTGAAACGACTTCTGTTTTACAAAAGACTGAAACGTCTTTTTTTCTACATTAAGGCGCTAGTGAATAAAAATCTTTCGACATAGCTAGGGGTATATTCCTGGGTAGAGCAATGAGAAGTGGGGGGGGGGGGTCGAATTCTGTTTGCAAACCAAAGTTAAGCTAAATCAAATAGGCGCCACCATGTCCTGAGATAATTACGATAATTGCAAAGCACAGTTCTAAGGGCGGACGTGGAAACCCAAAGATAAAATGATCGCCTTCGTTAACAAAAACCTGTCTTAACAAAATAAGACGCAGCTCCTGTAAGAAATTGCAAAGATTAAATAAATAAAAAAGTAGAACACCATTTGTGTCCTATAAAAGTATATAAAAATTAAAAAAATGTATATCCAATATAATATTGGCACCAAACTATTACTCAGAATTTTACTTTTGTGTATTTTGTGTATTTAGATTTGATCACATTTGACCAAAATAAAAGCCTTAAATTTGAACTATTTGTTTACTAAAAAAACTCTTTCAAAATATCGGAACTTTTTAACAAAAAAATTGTCATTATCAACTACAACAAAGTTAAAGTTTTGACTTATTTTCTCAAAACAACCAACTATACTTTAAACATAACTTGTTATAAATATTAGAGTGATAATAATTTTTAAGCATAACACACTGAATTACATTCTAACCTGGGCAGATCTTTTCAGGTAGATTACAATTAATAGAATCTTATATAACGTGGATTTGAACTTTCATATTTACGTTTAATAATTTATGTACAGATAAGGCTGTTCACAAAAATAGGAATGTTTTGTTTAAATTCCAGTACAGCTGCACGAAGCATCTGCTTTCAAAACAACATCTGTCAACTGTGCAAGACAAAAAAAATATAACGTCGAAAACATACGTTGAATTTATCGAAGGTTCAAATGGAACAAAGCTTGTTATTATAGAAAACTAATCTGACAAAATTTAATTCTGTGGCTTATAAAACCAGTTCAACAATAATTGAAACTTACTCAACCTACATGTTGTAACCATAATAGCAAGTTTCTGTGCTCTAACCTTTTAAACACATGCAAGAAATATCTTACAACTAATAACGAACCAAAACTGCTTTTGTTGTTTCACGATGAATTGAGATGGAAATTACGTTCTCCGAACAAAGTTACCAGCCATTCCTAATTAACTATGACTGCATCCAAATTACATCCATAATTTCTAATCGACTGTTCCCAAATGACGGTAATTCTAAATCTTTAGATCCTACATGACGAATTATATTTGTTCCATTCTTCGTTGTCGCGCGTTAGTAGAAGATACCTCAACAGTTAATAGTTGATGCGAAGATTGCCAGCCTCTAGCCGAAAATACATCTTAATCAAACTATTGCCAGCGGCCGACTGACTTGTCGAAACTAGAGCCGAGTAGTCGCGACGTTAGAGACGTGTAATACAAAATAATCAACTCGAGATGCGCTTGGAACTAGCTTTATGTGACACATATATATTAACACAAGTAGATCACTAAGGAACGATGCATGCTTAGCGCATTATTCTGGTAATTCTATGCAAATAATTATTATTGAAAATAAAAATGTTACAGTATACCAAGAGCATTTTCCTTATCAGCATGGTGTAGTTACGTGATAAGAAACGTGACACGGTAGGACTATTATTTGTTGCTGTGAATCGATATTATCGCTCTACAGGTGTGATGTACCATTGCTAAAAATGTTTGAAAAAAGTTCCCACACGCTAATTCTTTTCTACTGATTAGTTTGTTTTACAGTAGGTATTTTTAAAACGCTTGACAAAAGCTCTCACCTGTTTATTTTCTACTAATTAGTTTTATTTTGTGTAAAATACGAGATGCACACTTCGTATCTAAAGTACTAAATTGTTCGTATCACATAATTGTTTGCTTTGAAATAGTAACGCTTAATTTATTTCTTTTGCTTGTTTGTACAGAATCCTTTATTTATTCTTATTGTTAATAGATAATCGTGTGCGACGTGCCTTTTTTTAGTTTTTTTGGTATGTAGGTGAATCCCTCCGGTAGTTAGCCTGATATTTACGTTTCTTCCGGCCACGTCTAGGTACGTAGCAGAGTTGTGGATGTTTTCAAAGCAAACACGGTCGAAACAAACATTGCCGATAAAGTAATTACGGTTTGAATATAAACTGTTTCAAATTGCTCTGTAATTTTGCAAGTCTGCATATTATGCTATATGAATCATAACTATCAAATCGACCTTGAAACTTATGAAATGTTTAGGTGTTAAGAGTCAGAAAAATATTACTCCCTACTTTTGAAATGAATAAAATTTCTTCATTGTAGTCACAGTATTTCTTTATTTAATATTTAAGCAATGCTCGCAAAACATTTAAATTGTTAAACCAGGAAAAGTCGGTGGTCCGAAAAAAATATTTAATAATTATTCCTTAACCATTTATATCGACCAAAGTATGAAAAATTATTTCCTTTGTTACACCTAACCTTTTCAATGTAACTACTCCACCTTATAGGCGGCAGAGTCACCACACACCAGAGGAGGGGTTCCTATTTAAAATTTAAGTCCAGGGTAAAATGTGTGGAAAGCGGCTTTTCGTAGAAAAGGACCCTCGAATAAGATCTTCCAGCTAGCTAAGTTTCATCAACTTAGGGCAGAGCTATGAGCAGAGGTCGTAGGTTGGTATACGATAAAAAAAAGAAATGGACGTCACCGTATCTTACTAATAACTGTAATGTCTAACAATCCGAAGATAAGATACGGAAATCTTCGAAAAAAATCTTTTGAACAACCAAAACGTATAAACATAATACTTATTTACTTTTAACACTGCAAACTTGAATTGGAACGATGATCTCGTACTGTCCGAAAATATAACCACCTCAAGAAATTGATAAAACTAGGGCTTCACTAGAGCCTAGTCAAATTATAATAAAAAAATTTTAAAAATTAGCATTTCAAAAATATAACGCTAAAATGTCTTACCAATAGAATGTTGATGGTCTTTCTCTCTATACTCATGGATTTTATGAATTTGTGTGTACCAATTATGTGAAACTATTGTCAACTTCATTAAAAATAAGATTTAGAATAACATAATCCATTTTCTATTTGGTTAAAGAAATATATATATATATATATATATATATATATTTATATATATATATATATATATATATATTGCTGTGATATACTCCTTTCAATGCGGGAACTGGGTCCTTTCAACAAAAAAATTCTAGTCCCACAGATTGGGCGTCATAAACGGCTGTGATCCTCTTTTCGCCTCGGCTGCTCACCTAATGTTATAAACCTCCTCATTCATAAAAAAACAACACATTCCTACCAAAAACATCAACGTTAACTCTATTTACATCAATATTCAGAATACATTAAAATTTCAAAATTAAAACTCAGCATAAATTTCAGTTTTAAAAAGAATTTCAAGATTAATTTTATTATCATTTTAATGTGCATCCAAAATTAAAGTCCTTGTTGGATGCCTACTAATTAATATAACAATATAAGCAGACCGGAGTCTGAGTATAAAGGGAGCATCTACCACCCCTTTACGTTAATTAACCAGGTTCGTCTAATTGAGCTCAAAGACATACCCAAATTTTCATCATATTACCGAACATCAAAATTAAATACCCCTTTCTACTTCAACAAGCAAATTTCATCTTAAAATTAAAATTTTATGGTTAGTACAATTTCACTAATGTCCATTTAAAGTAAATCAATTATAAAGTTATTCAACACACACAAAAATGTCAAACAAAATAGTATAATTTACCTGAAGGTTACTGTCCTCGTAGCTTCAAAGTACATCGTCCCTTTAGTTAATCACACCATTCCAACAGGATTATATTTACGGCTTCTAATTCTCAACGCTTTTAAAATTTTCTCCATCACCATTTATTTAAAGTTGTCTCTGGGCTTTTCCGGAACTCATCTATGTATATCTGACCCTTGTTTCGTGGATCCAGACACGTATTTGAACCATTTAATTATTAAAACCCCCGATAAATAGCAAATAACTTCATACTTCTTTCACCAATATACGCCAAAACTGCCTACTTTTGTGTATACATTTGTCGTTGTAAATTTTGCTAATTGGTACAGTGAAACTAAATTTTATTACCTTGTATCTAAGTGCACTGAAGTACATTCATGTTAGCACGTAAATAACCAACTATTTTGAATCACTAAAATATACGAGCAAAATTTTAAATTATTTTATCAAACTAAAATGCACTGTTTAACATCTTCAATCAAGTCGCGGATGTAAGAGCTTTTAACGCATCGAATAGTCAAAAGTCTAAGAGGGCTTGTTTATATTCATCTCGGTATATATATAGCAAAAAGCCGGCACGTCGCTTTTGTCCTCAAAACGGGTAATTCTAAAGAATTCCTCATTCTATGTTCCCAGTCTGTCGCTCGCGCGTCGGTTTTTACGAATTTAGTACTCACCCCAGTTAAATTTCAGAAATTTCAACACGGCACGCAACGTCTGGAAATAACTGATTAAATTTTATACAGAACTGTTATTTTAACCTCTCAAGTTTGCCTTTTACTTTTAACCAATCGCAACCCCATGACGTTGCGCTACTCACGCCTTTTACTATATGTGTCTCGGTCTTGCGCATATTATCTGTCTCTATCTAACCTGTTCTTATTGATGCAAAGTGATATTCTGTATTATCGATTATTTTAGTCCACATGGAGTGTGAAATAACCCACCTTTAGCATTTCTCGTAACTATTATGCGACGTTTTCCCAAGATTCTCTGAAACCATTTGTTATCTGCAAACTTTTCGCCGTATGTGACATTTAAACTACGCAGGTGTTCAACATAATATTAATTCTCAGAGCTTTATTTTCTGGTATTATAATCTTGGGTTTTACAAGTTTCTATAGATATTATCTGTTACTAACGGTTCAATTAACTTCAATTAAAATTAATACTCTTTAATTTTTAGTGAATCCTAATTAAATATTCAATTATTATTTGTACATTTCGTTTAATACTCGTTGCCCAAACTTGAATCAATTAATATAAATCTTGCACGTAATTTCCATTTGATTCTTTACTTTGGAATAATTAAATTACACGTTGAGCATTTTAAAACTGCTTATTTTATATAAAGCGTCTTGTAAATAATTTTAATCTCTTATTTTAATAAAACGAATGAATTTTTATTCTCCACGGGTTTTTAATAAAGCGTATTATCTAATAAACTTCCTTATACACGGTGATTAAAATTATTTGATGTAATCCATTAATTTTCTACCCTGGTCTAAATATGAGTAATATATATATATATATATATATATATATATATATATATATATATATATTACAGGGTGAGTTTTTAGTGGGGCAACGGTTGATAACTCCGTTATTATAAAAGCTACGTAAACCAAATTTGGAGGCATATTAGGCATGCCCAAAGTGCACATTTTAAAAATATTTAGAAGCATACAGGGTGTTTCGTAATTCCAGGACATATTAAACTTATAATTTTTTTTAATGGAACACCCTGTATATTATTACATTTTTGGAAAGCCCATAAAAAGAGCTTTAATTTGATATTAAATTGTATCTGTCTATTCCTTTTAGTTTTTGACATATTCAACTGTTTTTAGAAAAAATGACCCTGATTAGATACACTGCCACTGCACTAATACACAACTTATGTTAATTTTCAAGATGCAGAAAATTTTACTATATACCATAGTATATTTGTAAATATCGCTCTTTTAAAATTTCTTCACAGTATACAGGGTATGTCAGGTTTCGCAAAAGGCAATTTTTAAAACTTTTTTTAAATAGTACCCTACCAATTTTATTGCTGCAATGGATAGTTCTCTAAGTGTCCTTTCATTTTTGTTAAGCATTCCCTATACCTAAATCCATTACTTTCTAAGATATTTTTGATTTTCTTCAAATTTTAAGAATGTTTTTAATTTACATAACTAAAAATGACTTACTATTGCAGAATATTATAAAACAATTAATACATTTTGATTAACAATTAACTACACCGATCCAATAACAATTTTCACTAAAGGTATAACAACCTACCATAATACGCTATCAACAGAATTCTGCCAGATCAACAATATGCATATTATAGAAAATGTTCAAGCAGGAAATCAGGGAGGCTTTGAAAAAAATAACAATTACAATTAAAATGTCATTTAGGTTTATTAATTGTAGTATGTTGTCATTTAAGAAGATATCTCTCTTGTTATATTCTTGATGCAAGTAGGCAATTTCTTAAACTTTCTCCCAATATCCAAATCATATCTATTTGTTCTTCCACGGTAAAATTCATTTTGAAAACTCCTTCAAAGATTACATTTAAAACAGAACTGATAATGTGTTAAATGACAACATACTACAATTAATAAACCTAAATGACATTTTAATTGTAATTGTTATTTTTATCAAAGCCTGCCTGATTTCCTGCTTGAACATTTTCTATAAAATGCATATTGTTGATCTGGCAGAATTCTGTTGATAGCGTATTATTGTAGATTGTTATATCTTTAGTGAAAATTGTTATTGGATCAGTGTAATTAATTGTTAATCAAAATGTATTAATTGTTTTATAATATTCTCCAATAGTAAGTCATTTTTAGTTATGTAAATTAAAAACATTCTTAAAATTTGAAGAAAATCAAAAATATCTCAGAAAGTAATGGATTTAGGTATAGGGAATGCTTAACAAAAATGAAAGGACACTTAGAGAGCTATCCATTGTAGCAATAAAATTGGTAGAGTAACATTTAAAAAAAGTTTTAAAAATTGCATTTTGCGAAACCTAACACCCTGTATACTGTGAAGAAATTTCAACAGTGTGATATTTACAAATATACTATGGTATATAGTAAAATTTTCAGCATCTTGAAAATTAACATAAGTTGTGAATTAGTGCAGTGGCAGTGTATCTAATCAGGGTCATTTTTTCTAAAAACAGTTGAATATCTCAAAAACTAAAAGGAATAGACAGATACAAATTGATATCAAATTAAAGCTCTTCTTATGGGTTTTCCAAAAATGTAATAATATACACAGTGTACCATTTAAAAAAATATAAGTTTAATATGTCCTGAAATTATAAAACACCCTGTATGCTTCTAAATATTTTTAAAATGTGCACTTTAGGCATGCCTAATACGCCTCCAGATTTGGTTTACGTAGCTTTTATAATAACGGAGTTATCGACCGTTGCCACACTAAAAACTCACCCTGTATATATTACAAAAGCTACGTAAACCAAATTTGGAGGCATATTAGGCATACCTAAAGTGCACATTTTAAAAATATTTTGAAGCATACAGGGTGTTTCATAATTCAAGGGCATATTAAACTTGTATTTTTTTAATAGAACATCCCATATATTATTACATTTTTGGAAAGCCCATAAAAGAGCTTTAATTTGATACCAAATTGTATCTATCTATTCCTTTTAGTTTTTGAGATATTCAACTGTTTTTAGATAAAATGACCCTGATTAGATACATTGCCACTGCACTAATATACAACTTATGTTAATTTTCAAGATGCATAAAAATTTTACTATATACCATAGTATATTTGTAATTATCACACTTTTGAAATTTCTTCACAGTATACAGGGTGTGTCAGGTTTCGCAAAATGCAATCTTTAAAACTTTTTTTAAATGGTACCCTACCAAATTTATTGCTATAATGGATAGTTCATTAAGTGTCCTTTCATTTTTGTTAAGCATTCCCTATACCTAAATCCATTACTTTCTGAGACATTTTTGATTTCATTCAAATTTTATTAATGTTTTTAATTTATATAACTAAAAATAACTTACTATTGGAGAATATTATAAAACAATTAATACATTTTGATTAACAATCAACTACACTTATCCAATAACAATTTTCACTAAAGATATAACAACCTATAATAATACTGTAGCGGGCTACTGCTACCGCGTTTCTTTAATTCAAAACAAGTAATAATAAAGGTCTTTATTACTCACTGTTCACAAGTCTAATTAACAGTATAAGCCTTATTTATAGATGTTTTCAGGACACTTAACAATGAAGCACTATTACACTAATGAATTTACAAGCACTAATATCTTCTTAAACTAACTTCTTTACCATAGGTCCATTAACAACACTAACACAACTATTATTCAATCCAAGTTCTATCTATTTATGTATACTACAAGCTACATGTACATTAGACACGTTTAGCTCATATAACATTTATGTATATATACTCTTAGGCTTCCAAAAGCTCAACTACATTCACTATACACGATATAATTTATATACGACATTCTTATGTGGACTAAGTCTTACATTCATAAGCGGCCTTATATACCCTAAATTAAAGACATGACTCATTATCTAGTAATTTCTAGAAGAATTCTGGAATCCTTGAAAATATGATATGCCTCGGGCGTTTGTATGTTTGACGGGTTGCCTAATAGTGGATCGCAACAATACGCTATCAACAGAATTCTGCCAGATCAACAATATGCATTTTATAGAAAATGTTCAAGCAGGAAATCAGGCAGGCTTTGAAAAAATAACAATTACAACTATAACGTTATTTAGGTTTATTAATTACTTAGACAGTTAAATCCACCATTGACATTATAATTTGAATTAGGGCCGCTATACTTGCGGCCACGTCCCCAATGCTCCACCCGGAGGTACTACATTGGGTTTAAACGCGAAAAATAGTCGTGCTCCTAATTTATTCTTACTTCATAGTTGATTCACCCTAAATAAAAACTAAACAAAAATCTAACAAACCTAAAAATCTAACAAACCTAACAAACTCTAACAATCTAACAAACCTAAAAATCTGACAAAAACTGGAACAAAACAAAACAAAACTAAAAACAGGGTTGTAAATAATGGTATCCCTAGCGCTGACTTTCGAGTGTACCCGATCAACAAGCAAAATGAGAGGGAGGGATCCGTAATACCGCATAGCAGACGCCGGTTCTGCTTACCAGTGCGACCTGAAGGGTCGTCTTAAAACTATCCAAATCTAGCTAACTAATTTAAATCCATCCCTAGCTTTCCTATCGTTCCCTAACTGATTTACATTATGATTACAATCTTCGCAATTCTGCTCGTCCTTCCCAAATATATACTGCAACCAAAATGGCGACAGAACGTCAAACAAAACAAATAAGCCACATAATACATGCTATATATAAATAAATATAAAGTGTAAATATAAAATATAAATAAATATAATTATGTAAATATATAAATAAATGTTTAATAAGCGTTAAGCAAATAGCAGTGCACAAAATAGCAAAAGCATCACCCTATTTATCAGGTGCACTCGCACAAGCATTATGTCGGCTAGCGCCTTTACACACCAAACGTGCTTCTTAAATTATTTCAAAACTACTAATTAATGTAAATCAATGCTTGTGCGAGTACAGCCGCCACAATTTAAGTCTTACCTCGATAATAAAATTCTCCAGCATCCGAAGATCTGGTCGTCTGTAACTTACTTCTAAAGGTGGGACGGGGTGCACTGCTAAAGTCCTGGTGGGTATGCACTAAATGTTCTTGGGGGGATCACAATCACTATCACTATCACTTCACTTTCAAGTCCTGGGGGGATGCGCGGTTGCGCTCTGTTTTATTATCCTTGTTTACTTTATTGATTTAATTTAATGAGGGTTTATGATTTATTTGTTATTGTTTATTTGGTATTATTTATTCCCGATTTTCCGCACATAATTATGAAGATAGGCAGTGATTGTATTAATGGAGTGGGGGTTTCTCGTGAATATTGGACATTTTGGTATAATTATCTTTTTTTTTTTTTTTAAAATTTAATATCAGGTTTTGGTTATGCTCGTATCCTTACTCACGCCAAGTCAATCTAAAAAATTTCAATCCTCCCACCAACCCCACCGAATTTTTACACGCGGTCGTCATTGATTGTCTAATCTCGCGACCCTTCCCGCGAATTCTTTTAAGGCTGTCCAGAACGCCTTCTGGTTAACCACTTCCCCGACTTCCTCTAGGCTCTTTGGCCATGCCAGACCTAGGATAGCTAGTTTGCTATCAGCCAACCCTCGATTTCCCGCCTCAAGCGGGCAGTCGAAGAGCACGTGCTCTGCGCTTTCCGCGCCCTCACCGCATTCGCAGCGGTCGCTGTTGGTTAGACCGAACCTTTGTAAATACGCCTTCAGGGCGCCGTGCCCTGTTATCAACTGCACCATTTTGTGATCGAGCTTAACCTCGATCTTACCTCTGGCTTCTATGCTCGGTATGAATTTGTGGGTCAACCTGCCCGTGGCAGCGTTGTTCCACCTCTCTTCCCATTGTCGAATTGATTTTTCGCGCAGTTTTCTTTTGATTAAAGACCTCGGTATCGACGAATGTGATATTCGAAAGTCGCCCGTCGCGGCCTCTTTAGCTAATTCGTCAGCCCTATCGTTTCCTACGTTACCATTGTGCGACCTGACCCAACAGAACTTTAAACGTCGAAACTCTAGCGCCGTACGCGCTATCCTCCAGACGTCCGCTTGGAGATCTGTCGAGGTGTTCATGTTTGTTAAAGCCGTTAGCGCCGATTTACTATCACTGATTATATAATACTCGTCTCTGCCCGTATGGTTTATTACATAATCGATAGCCTCTCGTATGGCTACCAATTCGCACTGGAAGATAGTGCACCAGTTCGCGAGTTTGGTTTGAAACCGAAACACCTCCCTTTCCTGCTTATACACGACAAACGCCGCGCCTGCTTGCCCATCGTCCATACGTGAACCATCCGTATAAATTCTGATACCCATCGCGTCCTCATCACCTTCGACAAACTCGATCCTCTAATATCAGCCGGGTGCCCTAACTCAGATACAACAATCTTTCTTGCAATTTCCCTTTTACCAAGATTAAGATCTTCGATAATTTCGCGCCCTTTTCCTATATTTATTAATCGTCTATCTCTAATCTCCCTAACGACATATTCGATAGGAGAGTCCTACTGATCACCAGGACAGCCTCCGTGGAGGTGGTCCTGTACGCCCTCGCCACTTTTACCGCGGTTATGCGTTGTACGCTCGTCAATTGACGCATCTCCCGGACTTTACAACCTTCTGCCCATACAGAAGCTGCGTACAGTATTGCCGGCTCAATTGCTCCGGCATAAACCGTCCTCAGCGATTCGCCCCTAAAACCCCACTTTATTTTAGCCGCCGCCATCATTTTATTTGATATTTCGCCGCCCTTACTTTTTACGTATTGTACGTGCGCTTTCCAATTTAATTTATTGTCGATCTTGACGCCGAGGTAGGTAATACAATCTTTAAACGGATTTTCTCCTCCTAGCTCTAACCTAGGAGGTCTCTGTCCTGGTTTCATGCCGAAATAAAGCGCCTCTGACTTCGCCGTGTTAAATTTTAATTTTACCGCCTACGACCATTCGTGTAATTTATTAAGCGCCTCGTTCGGTTTTGTGCGCATATCCATTAATCTCGATCTTACAATTCTTACAATTAAAAGTGTGTCATCTGCAAACCCAACGATTGAGCATCCTGCGGGCAACTTGACCCTAAAGATGCTCTCATACAACAACTTCCAAAATGTGGGACCAGAACATGACCCTTGCGGGCATCCCTTTCCACCTCACGCGACAGAACTTCACCCGGAATTTCAACCTGTGCTAATCGCCCGAGAAATAGCTCTTGACCAAAGACATCAAGTTTCGCGGACAACCCCTACGATCTAACTCGCAAACGATTAATGGCCACCAGGCAGCATCAAATGCTCCTGAAATGTCCAAAGCAACAACGACACAGTACTCTTTGGCATCTCTTGCCTGCTTAATTTCCCCGACAACGAACTCTAACGCGTCGATAGTCGACTTGCCCTCCACGAAACCAAACTGTCGGTTATTAAAACCGCCGCTGTCTCGCACTAGATGTTCAACACGCGTAGTCATAACGCGATCTAAAACTTTCCCCAGCACCGGTAGCAAGCTAATTGGACGATAGCTGCCCGGATCTTACGCATCCGCCTTTTTAGGTTTGGGTATAAATTTCACATTCTGGATTTTCCAGCAACGTGGAAAAACGCCCCTTTCTAAACAAAGATTAAACAACCCAACAAAGACACACGGGGCTAACAGGCACGCCTGCAGAGCTGCGTCTGAAGTGATTCCATCATGCCCCGGTTCATCCTCCTAAGAGCCCTGACGACCTCGTGAACTAGGATTGCCTTATCGGCACCTGTTCCTTGCGCCTTTGCAGCTTCCCGACGTATTAAATCGTGCGACCTTTCATCCCCCTCGGGATTATCCGATGGGAAAAATTTCTCTAGTAAATATCCCGCTGTGGTTTTAAAACCTTCCGTGTATTCGCCATTTGTTTTCTTTATATTACTGAGCGCGTTTTTTTGTTGTTTTCCTCTAATTACGCGGTATGCGGTTCCCCAGGGTTCTTTCTCTGAGTTTTGCGTGCAGAATTCTTTAAATTTATTCGTTCGCGTTTCTTCTATTAATATTTTATATTCGCAGTAACTTTGATTATATTCTATTCTCCGTTGTTCTCTTATATCTCCCGAGGCGCGTTGATAGCGGCGCCTTAGGTTACGCGTTTCTGCCCGCTTGGTGGTTAGTTCCCGGGTCCACCAGGGTACGCTGTCTTTAAATGTTTTCTTTTGCGGCATGGAATACGACGACGCGTCTACCACCGCGTCGTTCAATTTTTTCGCGAGTGTTTCTACTTCGTCTGCCTCTCGGCAGTTAAATAGTTCATTTTCGAGCGCAGGGATACTTTCGCCAAATTTTTCTTTAAACCGCTCCCAATTTGCTTTTTTATTACAGAACCGCGGAAATATAGTTAGCTGCTCGTTTGCGCTTGTTTTGGTTTCAACGTCCCATGTTATAAATTTATGGTCAGAGAGCGTTTCCTCGTCCGACCTTAGTTTCCAATTACAAATCGTTTCTAACATTTCGTGCGAGACTGCAGTAATATCTATAAAACTGCTGCCTCTATGCGTCTCAAACGTAGGTGAATCATTAGTGTTTATCACACTAAGGTCCCATCCCGTAAAAAGATCAGCAACCTGTGAGCCTCTATCGTCTTCGATAGGGCTGCCCCATAATGGCGACTTAGCATTAAAGTCTCCCGCGATAATTAAATTTCTATTTCTACCGATTTTACGAAGGATTCCTTCAATTTGATTTATTAAGTCCTCTGTTTGAGGATTCTCCCGCCGGGAATCGATCGGCGGAAGGTAAGTGCTTATCACGTAAAACGTATGCAATCCCGTTTTTATTTCTGCGGTGGTTATGAACTCATTCGACAGATTGTTTAGGATTATTCCGGCGCACGTCCCGTTATTTATTATTATCCGCTACGCGGTCGTTCGCTGTTTGCGTTTAAAACAGTAACCCCTTCCCAAAACCTGTTATTTTGTGGCTATACAGGTGCGGTTCCTGTATAAGCCCGATGTCGATATTATTTTCGCTGAATAACTTTACGAAGTTATTTGTAGCCCCTTTTCCTTTCCCGAGATTTAGTTGCGCGATTTTAATCTTCTTGCTTCCTTTAAATCTATCTTTTTCTTCACGGTCCATAATCGATGTTGCGTGTGATTGCGTTCTTCAATCTCAGCATCGTGGGGCATCTACTCGACTTGGCGTCGTGGCGCGTATCGACCTTCGCGCCACCGCCAGTTCTGTCGTTTGCCCTAGCGCAAACCACACAGCAGGGGACTACCCTCCAGCAATTCTTGAACTCGTGACCGACTTCGGCACAGTTACCGCACCACTGTACCTTCTCCCTGCACTCCATCGATCTATGGCCGTACTCGTAGCACCTGTAGCACTGCGTCATCGAGAAGTGGTCCCGGACCCAGACTCTTCGCCACCTAAGGTTTATAGCGTCAGCTAATATGCGTCTCCGAAGTGTGGGGTCACTGAAGACTACGTTGACGAAGGATCCCTAGGGCCCTTTCCGCCAAACCTAAACTTCTCTTAGGTGGTCTTCAATTTTCAAATCGCCGAAGCGGGGATTCTGGCACGCGATCAACCGCACCAGCTCTTCCGCCTTCATCCCCGCTTCGACCCCGGAAGAACGACCCGTGGGCGCTTCTTCTCGATGGTCTTCGCCACGAGCTCTTTGCAGTCACCGACCACCTTCGACTGCAGTTTCTTCGCATCTTCTCGGTTTGCACACTCGACAACTACACCGCCCTTGCGAGTTCTACGAGCTCCGACCACAACAAAACCATCACGAGCGGGATCGACCTTCTTCTTTAGGGTCGACATGACGTCATCCTTCTCCCTGGCCTGGCGTCGACCCTAACTGCAAAGGTGGGCGTCGCACCTGCAGCAGCTGCAGCATACGACGCCTTCCGCGGCATCGGCATCTCCTGGCTCCTGGAACACTGCTGCCCTGAAACACAAGCAACCACCGCTGGACTTCCCCCGACAACATTAGCTCTCCCAGAATCACTAGCCACAAGCCGCAGCGCCCTAACCATACCTATAAGTTGATTCGCCGCGTCGAGGAAATCATCCAGGGCGTAGCGAATCCTCTTTCTGTCCTCCACGACGATAGTGGCGGAGGTCGTCGGCACCCTCCCGGAGATGACCCAGTGCGCCTTCCTCACCCTCAATCTCAGGAGGTCCAGCTCATCGAGGTCGCTAGCTGCAACGCTAACGTCGCTGCTAGTCGACATCTTTCGCTGGGCTCCCGAAGTTGAGGGCGATTCAGGCGCCGCAGCCACCCCAGGGGGCCCCGACTCCCCCGACACGACCGCCGCAGACACAGGCTCCTCTACCTCCTCCTGAATCCCTAACCTAACGTCTTTTAAAATTACCTTTAGCTGTTTCCCCCCAACAGCGCCCTCAGCCTCCGACCTATTAGACTCCGACCTATCTCCCCTCTTCTTCCTGGGCATTATAATTTGAATTAGGGCCGCTATACTTGCGGCCACGTCCCCAATGCTCCACCCGGAGGTACTACATTGGGTTTAAACGCGAAAAATAGTCGTGCTCCTAATTTATTCTTACTTCATAGTTGATTCACCCTAAATAAAAACCAAATAAAAATCTAGCAAACCTAAAAATCTAACAAACCTAACAAACTCTAACAATCTAACAAACCTAAAAATCTGACAAAAACTGGAACAAAAACAAAACAAAAACTAAAAACAGGGTTGTAAATAATGGTATCCCTAACGCTGACTTTCGAGTGTACCCGATCAACAAGCAAAAATGAGAGGGGGAGAGATCCGTAATACCGGATAGCAGACGTCGGTTCTGCTTACCAGTGCGACCTGAAGGGTCGTCTTAAAACTATCCAAATCTAGCTAACTAATTTAAATCCATCCCTAGCTTTCCCTATCGTTCCCTAACTGATTTACATTATGATTACAATCTTCGCAATTCTGCTCGTCCTTCCCAAATATATACTGCAACCAAAATGGCGACAGAACGTCAAACAAAACAAATAAGCCACATAATACATGCTATATATAAATAAATATAAAATATAAATAAATATAATTATGTAAATATATAAATAAATATTTAATAAGCGTTAAGCATATAGAAGTGCACAAAATAGCAAAAGCATCACCCTATTTATCAGGTGCACTGCACAAGCATTATGTCGGCTAGCGCCTTTACACACCAAACGTGCTTCTTAAATTATTTCAAAACTACTAATTAATGTAAATCAATGCTTGTGCGAGTACAGCCGCCACAATTTAAGTCTTACCTCGATAATAAAATTCTCCAGCATCCGAAGATCTGGTCGTCTGTAACTTACTTCTAAAGGTGGGACGGGGTGCACTGCTAAAGTCCTGGTGGGTATGCACTAAATGTTCTTGGGGGGGATCACAATCACTATCACTATCACTTCACTTTCAAGTCCTGGAGGGATGCGCGGTTGCGCTCTGTTTTATTATCCTTGTTTACTTTATTGATTTAATTTAATGAGGGTTTATGATATTTATTTGTTATTGTTTATTTGGTATTATTTATTCCCGATTTTCCGCACATAATTATGGAAGATAGGCAGTGATTGTATTAATGGAGTGGGGGTTTCTCGTGCATATTGGACATTTTGGTATAATTATATTTTTTTTTTTTTTTTTTTTTTTTTTTTTTTATTTAATATCAGGTTTTGGTTATGCTCGTATCCTTACTCACTCCAAGTCAATCTAAAAATTTTCAATCCTCCCACCAACCCCAGCGAATTTTTACACGCGGTCGTCATTGATTGTCTAATCTCGCGACCCTTCCCGCGAATTCTTTTAAGGCTGTCCAGAACGCCTTCTGGTTAACCACTTCCCGACTTCCTCTAGGCTCTTTGGCCATGCCAGACCTAGGATAGCTAGTTTGCTATCAGCCAACCCTCGATTTCCCACCTCAAGCGGGCAGTCGAAGAGCACGTGCTCTGCGCTTTCCGCGCCCTCACCGCATTCGCAGCGGTCGCTGTTGGTTAGACCGAACCTTTGTAAATACGCCTTCAGGGCGCCGTGCCCTGTTATCAACTGCACCATTTTGTGATCGAGCTTAACCTCGATCTTACCTCTGGCTTCTATGCTCGGTATGAATTTGTGGGTCAACCTGCCCGTGGCAGCGTTGTTCCACCTCTCTTCCCATTGTCGAATTGATTTTTCGCGCAGCTTTCTTTTGATTAAAGACCTCGGTATCGACGAATGTGATATTCGAAAGTCGCCCGTCGCGGCCTCTTTAGCTAATTCGTCAGCCCTATCGTTTCCTACGTTACCATTGTGCGACTTGACCCAACAGAACTTTAAACGTCGAAACTAGCGCCGTACGCGCTATCCTCCAGACGTCCGCTTGGAGATCTGTCGAGGTGTTCATGTTTGTTAAAGCCGTTAGCGCCGATTTACTATCACTGATTATATAATACTCGTCTCTGCCCGTATGGTTTATTACGTAATCGATAGCCTCCCGTATGGCTACCAATTCGCACTGGAAGATAGTGCACCAGATCGCGAGTTTGGTTTGAAACCGAAACACCTCCTTTCCTGCTTATACACGACAAACGCCGCGCCTGCTTGCCCATCGTCCATACGTGAACCGTCCGTATAAATTCTGATACCCATCGCGTCCTCATCACCTTCGACAAACTCGATCCTCTAATATCAGCCGGGTGCCCTAACTCAGATACAACAATCTTTCTTGCAATTTCCTTTACCAAGATTAAGATCTTCGATAATTTCGCGCCCTTTTCCTATATTTATTAATCGTCTATCTCTAATCTCCTAACGACATATTCGATAGGGAGAGTCCTACTGATCACCAGGACAGCCTCCGTGGAGGTGGTCCTGTACGCCCTCGCCGCTTTTACCGCGGTTATGCGTTGTACGCTCGTCAATTGACGCATCTCCCGGACTTTACAACCTTCTGCCCATACAGAATCTGCGTACAGTATTGCCGGCTCAATTGCTCCGGCATAAACCGTCCTCAGCGATTCGCCCCTGAAACCCCACTTTATTTTAGCCGCCGCCATCATTTTATTTGATATTTCGCCGCCCTTACTTTTTACGTATTGTACGTGCGCTTTCCAATTTAATTTATTGTCGATCTTGACGCCGAGGTAGGTAATACAATCTTTAAACGGGATTTTCTCCCCTCCTAGCTCTAACCTAGGAGGTCTCTGTCCTGGTTTCGTGCCGAAATAAAGCGCCTCTGACTTCGCCGTGTTAAATTTTAATTTTACCGCCTGCGACCATTCGTGTAATTTATTAAGCGCCTCGTTCGGTTTTGTGCGCATATCCATTAACAATCTCGATCTTACAATTAAAAGTGTGTCATCTGCAAACCCAACGATTGAGCATCTTGCGGGCAACTTGACCCTAAAGATGCTCTCATACAACAACTTCCAAAATGTGGGACCAGAACATGACCCTTGCGGGCATCCCTTTCCACCTCACGCGACAGAACTTCACCCGGAATTTCAACCTGTGCTAATCGCCCCGAGAAATAGCTCTTGACCAAAGACATCAAGTTTCGCGGACAACCCTACGATCTAACTCGCAAACGATTAATGGCCACCAGGCAGCATCAAATGCTCCTGAAATGTCCAAAGCAACAACGACACAGTACTCTTTGGCATCTCTTGCCTGCTTAATTTCCCCGACAACGAACTCTAACGCGTCGATAGTCGACTTGCCCTCCACGAAACCAAACTGTCGGTTATTAAAACCGCCGCTGTCTCGCACTAGATGTTCAACACGCGTAGTCATAACGCGATCTAAAACTTTCCCCAGCACCGGTAGCAAGCTAATTGGATGATAGCTGCCCGGATCTGACGCATCCGCCTTTTTAGGTTTGGGTATAAATTTCACATTCTGGATTTTCCAGCAACGCGGAAAAACGCCCCTTTCTAAACAAAGATTAAACAACCCAACAAAGACACACGGGGCTAACAGGCACGCCTGCAGAGCTGCGTCTGAAGTAATTCCATCATGCCCCGGTGCCTTCTTAGGGTTCATCCTCCTAAGAGCCCTGACGACCTCGTGAACTAGGATTGCCTTATCGGCACCTGTTCCTTGCGCCTTTGCAGCTTCCCGACGTATTAAATCGTGCGACCTTTCATCCCCCTCGGGATTATCCGATGGGAAAAATTTCTCTAGTAAATATCCCGCTGTGGTTTTAAAACCTTCCGTGTATTCGCCATTTGTTTTCTTTATATTACTGAGCGCGATTTTTTGTTGTTTTCCTCTAATTACGCGGTATGCGGTTCCCCAAGGTTCTTTCTCTGAGTTTTTCGTGCAGAATTCTTTAAATTTATTCGTTCGCGTTTCTTCTATTAATATTTTATATTCGCGGTAACTTTGATTATATTCTATTCTCCGTTGTTCTCTTATATCTCCCGAGGCGCGTTGATAGCGGCGCCTTAGGTTACGCGTTTCTGACCGCTTGGTGGTTAGTTCCCGGGTCCACCAGGGTACGCTGTCTTTAAATGTTTTCTTTTGCGGCATGGAATACGACGACGCGTCTACCACCGCGTCGTTCAATTTTTTCGCGAGTGTTTCTACTTCGTCTGCCTCTCGGCAGTTAAATAGCTCATTTTCGAGCGCAGGGATACTTTCGCCAAATTTTTCTTTAAACCGCTCCCAATTTGCTTTTTTATTACAGAACCGCGGAAATATAGTTAGCTGCTCGTTTGCGCTTGTTTTGGTTTCAACGTCCCATGTTATTAATTTATGGTCAGAGAGCGTTTCCTCGTCCGACCTTAATTTCCAATTACAAATCGTTTCTAACATTTCGTGCGAGACTGCAGTAATATCTATAAAACTGCTGCCTCTATGCGTCTCAAACGTAGGTGAATCATTAGTGTTTATCACACTAAGGTCCCATCCGTAAAAGATCAGCAACCTGCGAGCCTCTATCGTCTTCGATAGGGCTGCACCATAATGGCGACTTAGCATTAAAGTCTCCCGCGATAATTAAATTTCTATTTCTACCGATTTTACGAAGGATTCCTTCAATTTGATTTATTAAGTCCTCTGTTTGAGGATTCTCCCGCCGGGAATCGATCGGCGGAAGGTAAGTGCTTATCACGTAAAACGTATGCAATCCCGTTTTTATTTCTGCGGTGGTTATGAACTCATTCGACAGATTGTTTAGGATTATTCCGGCGCACGTCCCGTTATTTATTATTATCGCTACGCGGTCGTTCGCTGTTTGCGTTTAAAACGGTAACCCCCTTCCCAAAACCTGTTATTTTGTGGCTATACAGGTGCGGTTCCTGTATAAGCCCGATGTCGATATTATTTTCGCTGAATAACTTTACGAAGTTATTTGTAGCCCCTTTCCTTTCCCGAGATTTAGTTGCGCGAATTTAATCTTCTTGCTTCTTTTAAATCTATCTTTTCTTCACGGTCCATAATCGATGTTGCGTGTGATTGCGTTCTTCAATCTCAGCATCGTGGGCATCTACTCGACTTGGCGTCGTGGCGCGTATCGACCTTCGCGCCACCGCCAGTTCTGTCGTTTGCCCTAGCGCAAACCACACAGCAGGGACTGCCCTCCGGCAATTCTTGAACTCGTGACCGACTTCGGCACAGTTACCGCACCACTGTACCTTCTCCTGCACTCCATCGATCTATGGCCGTACTCGTAGCACCTGTAGCACTGCGTCATCGAGAAGTGGTCCCGGGCCCAGACTCTTCGCCACCTAAGGTTTATAGCGTCAGCTAATATGCGTCTCCGAAGTGTGGGGTCACTGAAGACTACGTTGACGAAGGATCCCTAGGGCCCTTTCCGACAAACCTAAACTTCTCTAGGTGGTCTTCAATTTTCAAATCGCCGAAGCGGGATTCTGGCACGCGATCAACCGCACCAGCTCTTCCGCCTTCATCCCCGCTTCGACCCCGGAAGAACGACCCGTGGGCGCTTCTTCTCGATGGTCTTCGCCACGAGCTCTTTGCAGTCACCGACCACCTTCGACTGCAGTTTCTTCGCATCTTCTCGGTTTGCACACTCGACAACTACACCGCCCTTGCGAGTTCTACGAGCTCCGACCACAACAAAACCATCACGAGCGGGATCGACCTTCTTCTTTAGGGTCGACATGACGTCATCCTTCTCCCTGGCCTGGCGTCGACCCTAACTGCAAAGGTGGGCGTCGCACCTGCAGCAGCTGCAGCATACGACGCCTTCCGCGGCATCGGCATCTCCTGGCTCCTGGAACACTGCTGCCCTGAAACACAAGCAACCACCGCTGGACTTCCCCCGACAACATTAGCTCTCCCAGAATCACTAGCCACAAGCCGCAGCGCCCTAACCATACCTATAAGTTGATTCGCCGCGTCGAGGAAATCATCCAGGGCGTAGCGAATCCTCTTTCTGTCCTCCACGACGATAGTGGCGGAGGTCGTCGGCACCTCCCGGAGATGACCCAGTGCGCCTTCCTCACCCTCAATCTCAGGAGGTCCAGCTCATCGAGGTCGCTAGCTGCAACGCTAACGTCGCTGCTAGTCGACATCTTTCGCTGGGCTCCCGAAGTTGAGGGCGATTCAGGCGCCGCAGCCACCCCAGGGGGCCCCGACTCCCCCGACACGACCGCCGCAGACACAGGCTCCTCTACCTCCTCCTGAATCCCTAACCTAACGTCTTTAAAATTACCTTTAGCTGTTTCCCCAACAGCGCCCTCAGCCTCCGACCTATTAGACTCCGACCTATCTCCCCTCTTCTTCCTGGGCATTATAATTTGAATTAGGGCCGCTATACGTGCGGCCACGTCCCCAATGCTCCACCCGGAGGTACTACATTGGGTTTAAACGCGAAAAATAGTCGTGCTCCTAATTTATTCTTACTTCATAGTTGATTCACCCTAAATAAAACCAAATAAAAATCTAGCAAACCTAAAAATCTAACAAACCTAACAAACTCTAACAATCTAACAAACCTAAAAATCTGACAAAAACTGGAACAAAAACAAAACAAAAACTAAAAACAGGGTTGTAAATAATGGTATCCCTAGCGCTGACTTTCGAGTGTACCCGATCAACAAGCAAAAATGAGAGGGGGAGAGATCCGTAATACCGGATAGCAGACGCCGGTTCTGCTTACCAGTGCGACCTGAAGGGTCGTCTTAAAACTATCCAAATCTAGCTAACTAATTTAAATCCATCCCTAGCTTTCCCTATCGTTCCCTAACTGATTTACATTATGATTACAATCTTCGCAATTCTGCTCGTCCTTCCCAAATATATACTGCAACCAAAATGGCGACAGAACGTCAAACAAAACAAATAAGCCACATAATACATGCTATATATAAATAAATATAAAATATAAATAAATATAATTATGTAAATATATAAATAAATATTTAATAAGCGTTAAGCATATAGAAGTGCACAAAATAGCAAAAGCATCACCCTATTTATCAGGTGCACTCGCACAAGCATTATGTCGGCTAGCGCCTTTACACACCAAACGTGCTTCTTAAATTATTTCAAAAACTACTAATTAATGTAAATCAATGCTTGTGCGAGTACAGCCGCCACAATTTAAGTCTTACCTCGATAATAAAATTCTCCAGCATCCGAAGATCTGGTCGTCTGTAACTTACTTCTAAAGGTGGGACGGGGTGCACTGCTAAAGTCCTGGTGGGTATGCACTAAATGTTCTTGGGGGGATCACAATCACTATCACTATCACTTCACTTTCAAGTCCTGGGGGGATGCGCGGTTGCGCTCTGTTTTATTATCCTTGTTTACTTTATTGATTTAATTTAATGAGGGTTTATGATTTATTTGTTATTGTTTATTTGGTATTATTTATTCCCGATTTTCCGCACATAGTTATGGAAGATAGGCAGTGATTGTATTAATGGAGTGGGGGTTTCTCGTGCATATTGGACATTTTGGTATAATTATCTTCTTTTTTTTTTTTTTTTTTTTTTTTTAAATTTAATATCAGGTTTTGGTTATGCTCGTATCCTTACTCACTCCAAGTCAATCTAAAATTTTTCAATCCTCCCACCAACCCCAGCAAATTTTTACACGCGGTCGTCATTGATTGTCTAATCTCGCGACCCTTCCCGCGAATTCTTTTAAGGCTGTCCAGAACGCCTTCTGGTTAACCACTTCCCCGACTTCCTCTAGGCTCTTTGGCCATGCCAGACCTAGGATAGCTAGTTTGCTATCAGCCAACCTCGATTTCCCGCCTCAAGCGGGCAGTCGAAGAGCACGTGCTCTGCGCTTTCCGCGCCCTCACCGCATTCGCAGCGGTCGCTGTTGGTTAGACCGAACCTTTGTAAATACGCCTTCAGGGCGCCGTGCCCTGTTATCAACTGCACCATTTTGTGATCGAGCTTAACCTCGATCTTACCTCTGGCTTCTATGCTCGGTATGAATTTGTGGGTCAACCTGCCCGTGGCAGCGTTGTTCCACCTCTTCCCATTGTCGAATTGATTTTCGCGCAGCTTTCTTTTGATTAAAGACCTCGGTATCGACGAATGTGATATTCGAAAGTCGCCCGTCGCGGCCTCTTTAGCTAATTCGTCAGCCCTATCGTTTCCTACGTTACCATTGTGCGACCTGACCCAACAGAACTTTAAACGTCGAAACTCTAGCGCCGTACGCGCTATCCTCCAGACGTCCGCTTGGAGATCTGTCGAGGTGTTCATGTTTGTTAAAGCCGTTAGCGCCGATTTACTATCACTGATTATATAATACTCGTCTCTGCCCGTATGGTTTATTACGTAATCGATAGCCTCCCGTATGGCTACCAATTCGCACTGGAAGATAGTGCACCAGATCGCGAGTTTGGTTTGAAACCGAAACACCTCCCTTTCCTGCTTATACACGACAAACGCCGCGCCTGCTTGCCCATCGTCCATACGTGAACCGTCCGTATAAATTCTGATACCCATCGCGTCCTCATCACCTTCGACAAACTCGATCCCTCTAATATCAGCCGGGTGCCCTAACTCAGATACAACAATCTTTCTTGCAATTTCCCTTTTACCAAGATTAAGATCTTCGATAATTTCGCGCCCTTTTCCTATATTTATTAATCGTCTATCTCTAATCTCCTAACGACATATTCGATAGGAGAGTCCTACTGATCACCAGGACAGCTTCCGTGGAGGTGGTCCTGTACGCCCTCGCCGCTTTTACCGCGGTTATGCGTTGTACGCTCGTCAATTGACGCATCTCCCGGACTTTACAACCTTCTGCCCATACAGAAGCTGCGTACAGTATTGCCGGCTAAATTGCTCCGGCATAAACCGTCCTCAGCGATTCGCCCTGAAACCCCACTTTATTTTAGCCGCCGCCATCATTTTATTTGATATTTCGCCGCCCTTACTTTTTACGTATTGTACGTGCGCTTTCCAATTTAATTTATTGTCGATCTTGACGCCGAGGTAGGTAATACAATCTTTAAACGGATTTTCTCCCTCCTAGCTCTAACCTAGGAGGTCTCTGTCCTGGTTTCGTGCCGAAATAAAGCGCCTCTGACTTCGCCGTGTTAAATTTTAATTTTACCGCCTGCGACCATTCGTGTAATTTATTAAGCGCCTCGTTCGGTTTTGTGCGCATATCCATTAACAATCTCGATCTTACAATTAAAAGTGTGTCATCTGCAAACCCAACGATTGAGCATCTTGCGGGCAACTTGACCCTAAAGATGCTCTCATACAACAACTTCCAAAATGTGGGACCAGAACATGACCCTTGCGGGCATCCCCTTTCCACCTCACGCGACAGAACTTCACCCGGAATTTCAACCTGTGCTAATCGCCCCGAGAAATAGCTCTTGACCAAAGACATCAAGTTTCGCGGACAACCCCTACGATCTAACTCGCAAACGATTAATGGCCACCAGGCAGCATCAAATGCTCCTGAAATGTCCAAAGCAACAACGACACAGTACTCTTTGGCATCTCTTGCCTGCTTAATTTCGACAACGAACTCTAACGCGTCGATAGTCGACTTGCCCTCCACGAAACCAAACTGTCGGTTATTAAAACCGCCGCTGTCTCGCACTAGATGTTCAACACGCGTAGTCATAACGCGATCTAAAACTTTCCCCAGCACCGGTAGCAAGACGATAGCTGCCCGGATCTGACGCATCCGCCTTTTAGGTTTGGGTATAAATTTCACATTCTGGATTTTCCAGCAACGCGGAAAACGCCCTTTCTAAACAAAGATTAAACAACCCAACAAAGACACACGGGGCTAACAGGCACGCCTGCAGAGCTGCGTCTGAAGTAATTCCATCATGCCCCGGTGCCTTCTAGGGTTCATCCTCCTAAGAGCCCTGACGACCTCGTGAACTAGGATTGCCTTATCGGCACCTGTTCCTTGCGCCTTTGCAGCTTCCCGACGTATTAAATCGTGCGACTTTCATCCCCTCGGGATTATCCGATGGAAAAATTTCTCTAGTAATATCCCGCTGTGGTTTTAAAACCTTCCGTGTATTCGCCATTTGTTTTCTTTATATTACTGAGCGCGATTTTTGTTGTTTTCCTCTAATTACGCGGTATGCGGTTCCCAAGGTTCTTTCTCTGAGTTTTTCGTGCAGAATTCTTTAAATTTATTCGTTCGCGTTTCTTCTATTAATATTTTATATTCGCGGTAACTTTGATTATATTCTATTCTCCGTTGTTCTCTTATATCTCCCGAGGCGCGTTGATAGCGGCGCCTTAGGTTACGCGTTTCTGACCGCTTGGTGGTTAGTTCCCGGGTCCACCAGGGTACGCTGTCTTTAAATGTTTTCTTTGCGGCATGGAATACGACGACGCGTCTACCACCGCGTCGTTCAATTTTTTCGCGAGTGTTTTACTTCGTCTGCCTCTCGGCAGTTAAATAGCTCATTTTCGAGCGCAGGATACTTTCGCCAAATTTTCTTTAAACCGCTCCCAATTTGCTTTTTTATTACAGAACCGCGGAAATATAGTTAGCTGCTCGTTTGCGCTTGTTTTGGTTTCAACGTCCCATGTTATTAATTTATGGTCAAAGCGTTTCCTCGTCCGACCTTAATTTCCAATTACAAATCGTTTCTAACATTTCGTGCGAGACTGCAGTAATATCTATAAAACTGCTGCCTCTATGCGTCTCAAACGTAGGTGAATCATTAGTGTTTATCACACTCAAGGTCCCATCCCGTAAAGATCAGCAACCTGCGAGCCTCTATCGTCTTCGATAGGGCTGCACTATAATGGCGACTTAGCATTAAAGTCTCCGCGATAATTAAATTTCCATTTCTACCGATTTTACGAAGGATTCCTTCAATTTGATTTATTAAGTCCTCTGTTTGAGGATTCTCCCGCCGAATCGATCGGCGGAAGGTAAGTGCTTATCACGTAAAACGTATGCAATCCCGTTTTATTTCTGCGGTGGTTATGAACTCATTCGACAGATTGTTTAGGATTATTCCGGCGCACGTCCCGTTATTTATTATTATCCCTACGCGGTCGTTCGCTGTTTGCGTTTAAAACGGTAACCCCTTCCCAAAACCTGTTATTTTGTGGCTATACAGGTGCGGTTCCTGTATAAGCCCGATGTCGATATTATTTTCGCTGAATAACTTTACGAAGTTATTTGTAGCCCCTTTCCTTTCCCGAGATTTAGTTGCGCAAATTTAATCTTCTTGCTTCTTTTAAATCTATCTTTTCTTCACGGTCCATAATCGATGTTGCGTGATTGCGTTCTTCAATCTCAGCATCGTGGGCATCTACTGACTTGGCGTCGTGGCGCGTATCGACCGCCAGTTCTGTCGTTTGCCCTAGCGCAAACCACACAGCAGGGACTGCCCTCCGGCAATTCTTGAACTCGTGACCGACTTCGGCACAGTTACCGCACCACTGTACCTTCTCCCTGCACTCCATCGATCTATGGCCGTACTCGTAGCACCTGTAGCACTGCGTCATCGAGAAGTGGTCCCGGGCCCAGACTCTTCGCCACCTAAGGTTTATAGCGTCAGCTAATATGCGTCTCCGAAGTGTGGGGGTCACTTCGAAGACTACGTTGACGAAGGGATCCCTAGGGCCCTTTCCGCCAAACCCAAACTTCTCATTAGGTGGTCTTCAATTTTCAAATCGCCGAAGCGGGGATTCTGGCACGCGATCAACCGCACCAGCTCTTCCGCCTTCATCCCCGCTTCGACCCCCGGAAGAACGACCCGTGGGCGCTTCTTCTCGATGGTCTTCGCCACGAGCTCTTTGCAGTCACCGACCACCTTCGACTGCAGTTTCTTCGCATCTTCTCGGTTTGCACACTCGACAACTACACCGCCCTTGCGAGTTCTACGAGCTCCGACCACAACAAAACCATCACGAGCGGGAACCTTCTTCTTTAGGGTCGACATGACGTCATCCTTCTCCCTGGCCTGGCGTCGACCCTAACTGCAAAGGTGGGCGTCGCACCTGCAGCAGCTGCAGCATACGACGCCTTCCGCGGCATCGGCATCTCCTGGCTCCTGGAACACTGCTGCCCTGAAACACAAGCAACCACCGCTGGACTTCCCCGACAACATTAGCTCTCCCAGAATCACTAGCCGCCGCAGCGCCCTAACCATACCTATAAGTTGATTCGCCGCGTCGAGGAAATCATCCAGGGCGTAGCGAATCCTCTTTCTGTCCTCCACGACGATAGTGGCGGAGGTCGTCGGCACCTCCCGGAGATGACCCAGTGCGCTTCCTCACCCTCAATCTCAGGAGGTCCAGCTCATCGAGGTCGCTAGCTGCAACGCTAACGTCGCTGCTAGTCGACATCTTCGCTGGGCTCCGAGTTGAGGGCGATTCAGGCGCCGCAGCCACCCCCAGGGGCCCTGACTCCCCGACACGACCGCCGCAGACACAGGCTCCTCTACCTCCTCCTGAATCCCTAACCTAACGTCTTTTAAAATTACCTTTAGCTGTTTCCCCAACAGCGCCCTCAGCCTCCGACCTATTAGACTCCGACCTATCTCCTCTTCTTCCTGGGCATTATAATTTGAATTAGGGCCGCTATACTTAGGCCACGTCCCCAATGCTCCAACCGGAGGTACTACATTGGGTTTAAACGCGAAAATAGTCGTGCTCCTAATTTATTCTTACTTCATAGTTGATTCACCTAAATAAAACCAAATAAAAATCTAGCAAACCTAAAAATCTAACAAACCTAACAAACTCTAACAATCTAACAAACCTAAAAATCTGACAAAAACTGGAACAAAACAAAACAAAACTAAAACAGGGTTGTAAATAATGGTATCCCTAGCGCTGACTTTCGAGTGTACCCGATCAACAAGCAAAATGAGAGGGAGAGATCCGTAATACCGGATAGCAGACGCCGGTTCTGCTTACCAGTGCGACCTGAAGGGTCGTCTTAAAACTATCCAAATCTAGCTAACTAATTTAAATCCATCCCTAGCTTTCCCTATCGTTTCAGTAGATATAAT